>CM062806.1:289804573-290207072 GCA_031772625.1 Pinus tabuliformis | reverse complement strand
CCACGGATACACATGCTACTTATGACAGCAATATGAAGGCCTTTGTATACTTGTTAGCTATCATCTCAAGAGGATCTAGTATGATTATGGATTGGCCCAAGAGGCCTAATGTATTGGATGTTACTTATTGTACTTTGTATCCCAGCTAAACTTTTGATGAATATCTCAGAAAAAGAATCTGGTTGGATTTCCACCCTTGTGGGGTTCTGCCCTAGTCTCTGACCTAAATCCTAGTGTCTCTATTCTGTATGCTTTTCTTCTATTGTTCCTAATTGTTCTGTTGCATTGTTGATGTTATTTTTCTCTCTACATAATTGCTAATGATGATATGATGTTATGGGGTGAATGTAATATTAAAATGGTGAAAAAGTTTAAAATTGCAATTATCTATAGCAAAGAGCAATATAGCCCTAAAAATAACATTCTTCAGATTAGACCAAAAACAATTAAAAGAATGCTTTTAAGTCTTATTTTTCTATTGATACATTTCATCAATCTGCTTCTGTTTTTCACCTTCCTTTCTCTTCAAAATGTTTGCATCATAGTCCATGCATGCCTAACTAATAACACCAAGCCCATGCTGCTTGGGAATAAAGCTCTGACCAGACGGAAAGAAAGGTCACAATTGCTGGTAAACAAATGTCATACTTCTGCTACAATCTGTGTCCATAACCAATTTTGACACGTTCACAATTTAGTATTTTGAAAGATTCATAAAACCAGGAAATACATTCTACTCTCAAATTATGTATTTTAAGAGCATAAAAATTGTTAAGAGCAATTTCTACAAGCTAGTAGATAAATTACATTAATTTAAATCTAATGAACTTTCTCATTTTCAGATGCAGTTTTGTTTCTTGTGCAATCAAGCGAAATCATTTTCATCTTCTTGCCAAACTTCACAGATTACAAGCTCTATATGACTCCAAGATGGTTCAAACATTATATACTAGAGGCACTTTATTCAAAACCAGGGGCTTATTATTTAATGAGGATGTAATTGGTTAGATTCATATGTTTTATTGAAGTTATTAACAAATGGCTGTGTGAACTAAGTGAAAAAATCCTCAGCATGAGTTAGCCTGCTTTCTTATAATAGCTAAAACTTGCTGCATGTTTGTCTGTTTCTACAACTGTCTGTTGTTTCATCCGTAATGCGTTTCCATTCTCGATTAGATGAATGGTTAACCAAAATTTTTCATTCCTGGTTGGAACCCAGAGGGATGTAAATACCACTAACTGGGATCCTCCTAATGTCATAAAATTCATGTATATGCGTGCATGGAATTGGGCTATTTTCTTTTTCTGAAACTGGAGTGTACCTCCCAAGCCACAGCGAGAACATGGATTCCTAATAAAGCACGGAGATATGTTTGAGCTCTGACCGTTACCAGCTCAAAACAAAAAGGCAGATCTTTATCACATTGCTCCAAAGAAACAGAGTTACCATGGAAGGTATCAAGAAGTAATGCACGTCAGTATGGAATATGTAAACTTTCCAGTCAGTATCATTGAATTCTACATCCTCAAGAGATCTATTAACTTGGTTATCTTTAATCTGATGAATTTCAACTGATACAAAGTAATGAATTATGATGGCTAGTGTGCTATGCCACCACAACTCGACATTTACAAATTCCAGCAAAGTAATGAATTATGATGACCAGTGTGCTATGCCACCACAACTCAACATTTACAAATTCCAGCAAAGTAATGAATTATGATGACCAGTGTGCTATGCCACCACAATTCAACATTTACAAATTCCAGCATAGCTGGGGTATGTCTAATACCAATTCAGCACAAAAAATCGGCAAACAAACAAACGAGGTCACCCCTTGGAATCTACAAATGTGCTGTGCTTGAGATCGAGACCATCTGGGTATAGAAATATTGACATCATTTAGAACTCATTGTCTTGTATATAGTGGCTTTAATATTCTAAGGCCATATTCCAAACCCAGAATAGAAATAGACATCATTTAGAACTCATTGTCATATGCAAGTTTTCTAAGCCATATTCAAACCCAGAATACATATGCAGTTTACCAATCAATACTCACTACACACTTGCCTTTGCTTCTTGGTCTATTGGCTACTACTGCTCTTTGTCCTGGAGAAGAACCTACTAAACCCACTCCCATGCTTTTCAGATGAGGAAGATGATGATTTTCCCTCACCTGTATTTAATGACTTAGATAGAGCATTCCCTGCTAAGGAGCGAGGAATCCTATTTCTTTGATGTGTGGGCTTTACAGGATACTCGGTTGGTGGACTTGCTTCCGTATCAGAAGAGCTAGGTATTGTCGAGTGGCCTTCACCATAATCTGCATGCACGGGTGAGAAAGGTTCATTATTTTGATATGAATCGGGAACAGTCCTGCCAGATAATTGGTTAGATTTCTGTCTGTGATTTCCAGTGCCTGACATATCAGGTTCAGATGCCCCTGGGGCACATTGGCTGTTGGAGGCAGGACACTGTTCAATCTTCCATTACCTTCACTGCTCTGACACAAGCAATCAGAAGCATCCAATACATGACCGGAATGCTTGCTGTTTTGGGAAAGTGATTCTTGCCCTACAAAAGGAGAAGCCTGAGCTTGATTGTCCATTTTCTATATCATA
Source organism: Pinus tabuliformis (assembly GCA_031772625.1). Classification (NCBI taxonomy): domain Eukaryota; kingdom Viridiplantae; phylum Streptophyta; class Pinopsida; order Pinales; family Pinaceae; genus Pinus; species Pinus tabuliformis. The sequence continues at coordinate 290,204,447 of CM062806.1, read as the reverse complement.
TGACCAATCCATGGAGCAGACAGTGCTTTCAACTGTCTCCCTAGAATAAGTATTGTTTGTTGGCACTCGGCAATCTTCTCTGCAGCGGCAGCTATCTCCCTTTGCTGCAAAATAAACTATTCATGAGCAATATTGACCCTTATTTTTAAGACAAACTTTTAAAGCATCAGCGAAGAAAATAGCATCCTCTATTACAATAAAAGGTTAGTATATGAAAAAAAACTCTAGCACAGTTGAAATGCAGCTATTAATCCACGCTGAAATTGGAAGATTCACAGAGTTAGACAACTCATAAAATGGTAATACCTGTCTTGTCTTTAAATCATTATCTGGAACCGAGGAATGGGAACACGCCAACTCTTCATCCTTCCTGCATTCCAATAACAGAATATAATTGTAAAATTAACCCCAAGGTTTGACACTCAAACCACACTGCTTAAGCTTTATTAAACATAGTTTCCGCTTTCAAACTACTACATAGTTTCTTTTTCACGAGACAAATAGTTGAATAGCCCGACAAGTTCAATTGATTGACACAATCAAGATTGTATTTCAGATCAAATGATAAACAGAGTACCATGCATAGCCATGGTTGCAGCATTTGCACTAACCTTTGCAGCTGTTCCTGCAGATCCTGGAACTTTGCTTCGGCATCATCATAGTGTTTGTGCTCCTCTTGAAGTTCTGACTCCAAAGCCTTCACCGTTTCACACAAATGGTTCCTCTCAATTTCTGTTGCCTTCAACTGTACTCCAACTCTGCTTTGACCGAAGTCATGGCTTCCAACTGATTTTCTGCAAGAAGGTTTGACTCCTGAGTAGAGGTTAGTTGTTCTTGTATCTTTGCCAGCATCTCCTCCATTTCAGCAAGTTTATCTTTCGTTTGTTTTAGCTCCTCTTTGGATGCCATCAATGCATTTATTAAGTTATCTTTCTCAGTCTTCACCTGTGTAAGCTCCTCTTCTAGAATTGCATGTCTAGCCAATCCAGCCTTCACCTTAGACTCTAAAGCAGTTTTTTCCGCTTGAATGACACTAAGCTCACCATCCGCATTGGGAACACTATTATACAATAATAAAGAAGGTGCACTAGAAGTTATATTTTGTTCCAGTTGGCTAGGTTTGAGATCCCCATTTTCGAAATAAATAGATTTATCAATGTCAGGTATTATACTGGAATCTCCATTTGCTTCATCCTGAGCTTCATATTCCCCAAAAGCAGGAGCACAAATTTCAGAAAGATGGGTCAATAAAGAAGATATCTCCGTAATAAGCTGTATGATCTCCACTTTGCCATGCAAAAGTTGATTTAGAGATTTTGTAAATGCCTCAACACTGGTATTGAAATCAAGCACTTTTGAGGCTGGGAGCTTCTGGGAACTTTGAGCTTTTTTTACCATATATTCTAGAAGAGTAACAACTCCAGAAACAAGACTTTCCAGCTTAGGATCAGCAACATCAATTTGAAATTTAGCATTGGATAGAGATATATCTTCCTCTTCTTCTATCGATCTTTTGGTAAACTGAGAAACATCTTGATTATCAAGATCGTGAGAGGGCAAAGGATTTTTTAGCAGCTGCTTAGTACAAGAGTCAGAGCCAGTGAGAACGCCACCTGTCTGTGTCATAGCACGCTTAACAACTTCCATCACTTTATGTGCGTCACCACCCTCAACATGCACCTCAAAGATGCTATCTAGCCTTGCCTGAAGACTAGCTAAAGCATTCTCATTGGCATCATTTTTAGATTGCAAGGCAGTCAGCTCCTCTTCCACAGAAGCTAGCTTTTTGGATAGATCTGAACATAGTTGATTGGCAGACTGAAGTTCTGAATCCCTTTTTGCAATAGTCTCTTCCAAAGAGGTCTTATCTTCACCTCCTACAATGCTTTTCTCACTTGAGACGTCCAATTTTCCAGTTGTCTGATCCATTTTCGGTGAAGGGAGAGAGGCCAACCTCTCCATCTCTGCAAAGTCATCCATCAAATCCACTTTTTCTGACTCCAGAGTCTTGTCACTTCTTCCTAAATCCTTTTCCTTCTTAATTTGAGATAGCTCTGAAATCAGAGCTGAGGCCCATGACTCTGCACAGCTTACCTCATCATCATTCCCATCTTCAGACATCGAGGTTAAGCTAGGTGGGTTACTTGCAGTTTGACTCCTCGGTCCTTCAATGTGCAGCTCAAGGGCAGGTTTTCTCTGTTTCTGATCATTATTTAAAACTTCCAGTTGTTTCTCGAGACTTGAGAGTTTACTTGCTGTTCTAGCACACAATGTTCTTGAAGCTTGAAGCTCGCCATTTCGCTTTGCCAAGGCCTCTTTTAGCATTTTTGTTTCTTCCTCCATGGCCAATAGGCGTTCTGTTAGATATTCAGATTCTTTTTGACCTTGATCTTGAGAATCATATCCAGAATCAAACGAATGAGAAACAAATGAACCACGGCCTTTGGCAGGTGACCTCCTTCTCCGGCCTTCTCCCATTTCTTTCCCTAGGCTCTCAACTTCCATCTTCATTTGAGCCAATGCAGCAGGTCCTGGCAATTTTTTCCGAACTAGACTCCGAAGCTTTGACACTCTGCTTCTAACTTTGCAATCTTTTTAACAGCTTCTAAATGCTGCTTATTAGCTGCATCTGCACTTTTCATACTAATATTTTTTTCCTCATTGCGAATCTCAAGTTCCTTGCTGAGAACATGAAGTTCATATTTCAAGGATGACATATCATGTTCATATGATTCAATATTTACTTGGAGCACTTTAACCTCAGCCTGGGCTTGAGCTCTAGCTTCATTTAATTCTCCCACAGTTTTTGTGCGTTCCTGTAATGATCTGGATATTGCAGTATTCTCTGCTCCTGCCTGAAGAAGCTGTTGTTCTAAAGCCACTATTTTGGCCTCAAATTCAAATCTGATTTTCTCCCATTCTCTAGTTTTGTTGACAATAGTTTCATGAAGTTTGTGCTCTTGCTCCTCTCTTACATGCCGAAGTTGTCTCATGCACTCTTTGAGAGCACCATCCAAATGGGCTACTCTGTCTTCAAGTACAACTTTTTGCTGCTTCAGAGACTCAGCCTGTTGTTTTGAAGCCCGTGCTTCAGCCCCTGTCTGCTCCCAACCTGCCCAGGAAACACTGTTCAATCAATTTCCAAGCATGACCACAAACAATAGGTAAAGAGCAGGTTAATAACCTAGAAATCTCTTACAGAACTAGTAGTAAATAAGGCTGTATACTAACATATGCATCCCCAAAGGAAAAGAAAATTCAAGTGAGTCTAAGAGCAGTGATTGTTAACAGGCTGATAAGTTGAAAATGCAATCTAGTATGGGTCAATGTTCAAGAGAAAATCATATCAAACTTTTGAACCACAAATCTTGATGTTTAAATGGAACAAATAACACTTAAATAAATGCTACCTGACATGAGTTCTTCTGCAACTTTCGCGTGCTCTTTCACCAAACTTTCTTTAGTATTGATCTCTGAGAGAGCTGCAGAAAGCTTTTCATTCAAACTCTTTACTTTATCCTCTGATTCTTGCAACTTTGTCATTGCCTCCTCATACATATGAGCATATTCCATAAGAGCCCTGGAGGCATCCTGTGCCTTGGAGATGCCCTGCTCAACCAAGTAAAAGAATTCAGTAAAGGTAGTCAAACTTCAAAGTTTGAACAAATTAAATAAGATGCATCAAACACACTTATCATAAGAATTAATGTCAAGTATATTCAGAAGTAAAAGTATTAGTATGATCGGTGACTTTATTAGGAAGTTAATGATTTGGCACTTTCTCAAATATGGAACCTGCTAGAGGCCCCTTTCCAGAACCATGGCCATCACTTAAAAGTTGAATGGCAACTTTTTCCAAATTTTGTAAACAATGCAGCTAGGAAATGGCATATCTATAATATATATAGATGCCAAATCAATTGTTTTCCTTCTGAATGTTTTGACCTGTACACTGCTGGCCTTTCACATTCAAGAGATCATAGATAAGATAAGATAATTTTATTGATGTCCAAGGAATGACCAAGGGATAGGTCAATGAGACTAGGAAGTGAATCTGTCATAAATCCTGCAGAAGTGCACTCCCCAGAAGCATAAAGCAAATTCAGCTAACAAAATCAAAATGGTTTAGGCCAACGTTTGCAACATTTTTCCCCTTTGTTTTTGTCCAGCATATGGATATACAGGTATGAATATGTTGACACATAATCCATGAATCTTTTGATAAGATGAAAAAATAATTATTTGTGTGAGTTTTGATAAGATGAGAAATTATAATTAAATATTAACAGCTTGCCTCATAAGATATGATATGTCATATTCTTAAGTACTACCTGTCAGGGTGACATCGGCTATTTTAATTTTGAAGACACTGGATCACCTGTAGACATCAATATCATCTGTGTCATTTTCTTTCTCCATCCACCCTGCTGTTACCAGTTTCATATATGCTCTGATTGGGTTATTGATGATGCATTTCATATTCTGCCTAAACTCCGTGTGGGCTAAGTTCATGCTACATGCTCAGGTTAGAAGTTCCAGCACAAAAATTATGGTAATAAGTTTTATAATGGGTTCCTGCTATTTTTCTTTTACAGAGCATACACTGAGAACAATCAGGAGCTGTTAATGTTTTTCAGAAGTGTTCTTGAAATGAATACTAGATATGATGAAGTTATGATATTAGCATTCACTTTAAGTCTCATTCTAATCCAGATTGGCTTATAAGATAAGATAAGATAATTTTATTAATGTCCAACAAATGACCATAAGAGGTCAACGGGACTGTCGGTTACAATGATTACATCATGCCAAGCCAGTGGACCAAACGGTCCCCTTTAACATTTCTTTTTAAAAAGCAGAAAATACATCTACAATCTAAGTAAATGTAAATGTAGAAGCTAGAAGCTCTCAGCCTCGAAACAAAGCACTGCGATGGAGCAGAGAAGGAGAAGAAGAAGGAGAAGAAAAGGCAGGGGTCTCTTGTCCAAATCCTACTCCTAACATCCGAGGTCGAGAGAAGAAAACTGAGAGAAGCATGTCAAAGTCTGCTGTCTTGTGGGCATACTGGGCTGTCGCTGCTGTCGCCTGGAGGTTCTAGGGCGCCTCCTAGGGGTGGATCCAATCCTAGAGTGCTAGTGCAGTCTGGTGGGTCGGCCCCCCTGGGACCGCACTGATCTGGTCTCAGTGTCTGTGGGTCGGTCAATGGTTCTTTTGGTGCCCCGCACTGAAGGTAGCACCCTAAAGAAGTCCGTGATCTTCTGCGTGGTGTCCGATCTGGTGGGGGGCTGAAGAAAACGGGCCCGAAATCTAAAGGCCTCCTAGAGATAAAGTGCAAGGCATCTCGGATCAACATATCTGAGGAAGTTGGTCAAAGTCTGAGAAGACCTGAAGAGACAATGGAAACGACCTCGAATCTCGTAGTAAGCAGGGCATCCGAAGATGAAGTGTGTCTCTGTCTCTATCTCCTGTAAGTGACAGAGTTGGCAAATCCTATCTACCCTATCGATGTGGTGATCTGTCTCCACCCGGAGTCTATGAGACCCAACTCTGAACTGCCCGAGGGGGATTCTAAGGGCATGCATCCAATGCTGGAACGTGTACTGGGGTCTGATGATGAGCCCATCCCTGATTTCCAGGCAATGCTCCATGTAGAAGGCCATTTTTGGACGCAACCCATTGGGAGGATTGGTCCATGTAATCTAAATGTATCGTCTGTAAATATCCTCCTTAATGATTTTATTCAGCTCTTGCTGATTGGGAGGAGGTGGCCTGGAGCATTCAGAGAGTACTGAAAAGGAGGGAGATGGTCAATCTGGATTCCTAAAGCCTCCAGAAGCTCTGTCACACTAGTGTACCAACATTTGGATCGGCCTGTCTGCATACGGGCGATGTTCTCCGAGGAGCAATATGCTAAATATGGGTATCTGTCACGACCCTTCCTCGTGTCTGCCAGGCCTCGGAGCCTGTGCAGGAGCGACACTAACCTGAATATCACCTCTAGGCGGAAAGGTTGAGCCCCGAACTCTGCTAGAATGATGTGCTGAGGAACTATCTGCTTGCACCTAATGAAATGGCGCAAAAGGAGGGTCTGGACCCGCTCCGCTGAGGCCCAATCTGACTCTAGGAGAGAGGGACCCCAAATCTCTGAGCCGTAAAGCACTGTGGGGCGAATCAAAGTGTCCATGATGCTCGAGATGTCCTGGAAATGGTGCCGGAAACACTGCCTCTCCAGAAGGGCTAGGGAGCCATACCCTTTGTTGATCCGAGGCTGAAGGGCTGGCTGCAAGCTGAAGCGAGGCCCTGAGAACTAAACTCCCAAGTATGTATAGGTGCTGACAATCTCGATCTCTTCTCCTTTAAATAGGAAGTGGAAGTCCGAGGTTTTCTTGACTCCATTGAAGACAATCACTTTGGTTTTACCCAAGTTCACAGTTAGATGCCTCCGGTCACAAAAAGCTGCAAGAGCATCCAGCTGTCTTTGAAGGCCTTCTTGGGAGGAGGCAATAAGGCAATATCGTCTGCAAAGAGGAGGACGGAAATCAAGACCTGGTGAAGAAGACACCCATCCGTATCCTGGATATGTTCCCAGAGGAAGGACTCAAGCTCATCAATATAGATCCCGAATAAAGTAGGAGAAAGGGGGCATCCTTGCTTGACTCCAATGGTGCTTCGGATGAAATCCAACATTCCACCGACTATGCGGAGATGGCCAAGGACGACCTCATAGAGGCGCATGATAGCTGTCAGGAGAGTCGAGGAAATGCCAACCTCTCTTAGCCTCTAGAAAAGATCTTCCCTCGGGACTGAGTCAAAGCCCTTCCGGAAGTCTACAAAGTAGCAGTACACTTTAGAGGATCGATGCCTAGCCTCCTCGATCACCGCACGAAGAGTAAGGATGTGGTCGATCGTCTGGTGGTCTGGGCAGAATCTTGCTTGGCCCTTGGCCTTGAGTTGTCTCTGCTCAAGGAAATGGGAGAGTGTCCTGCAAAGCTGTAGCATATAGCTTGGAGAATGTGTGCCCAACCATGATTGTCCTGTAGTTGTTGGGGTCGGAAGTAGGCCCTGACTTGTGGATCGGGTAGATAATGTGGTGTGACCAACCATCCGGAAATCCATCCCGAACCACCTGGTTGAAGAGGTCCACCAGATATCCTACTAGGGGGCGAAGTCCATGCTTGAAGAATTCTGCCTGGAAACCTTCTTCGTCTGCTGCCCTGCTGCTATTCATTGTCCATATTGCCTCTCTGATATCTTTGTCAAAGAAAAGGTGGCAGGAGGTGGGGGGGAAGTAACCTGAATCAGAGGCTGCCCAGGAATGTCATACAGCTAGGAGGTGTGAGAGAACATTGAGGCAGGATCAAGGTCGACTGGGGTAGGTGAGCGCCGGGAAAGGATGGTCCCCCAGAAATCTTTAGGGGAGCGAAGGAGGAGAGTAGAACATGCAATAATGCAAAGAGAATACCAATTAAGTATTGAAAGAAGAGTATTACATTGAAAACCAACTTCTATTAATGAATCAAATAGTGAAAAACATTGCAGTATACATAGCAATGCAAAATGGCCAGACTGGTGGTAGCTTATCTCTGAGAAGACATGTGACAGCTACACTCAATTGAAAAAAGCCTATAACAAGAGGTTGAAGCTAATTTTATAATGATGCCGATAAAACCTAGAAGCAAAAAAATCAAAATGCAATAACCCTAAGCCTCACATGATTATGGCTGAGCAAAAACACTGAGCTAGACAAATCTGAGCTGTCTGAAACAAGGGGGAGCCTTGCCTGGATTATAACTTTTCACTCGATTCTCCATTTTGGCTCTACCCAGAAAATAAAGATGGATACTTGAACAGAACATAACTTTTCACTTGATTCTCTGCTTTGGCTCTGCTTTGGCTAGCTGGAAACAAAATTAGCATAGTGAGTCAGGTTGCCAGTCTTTGGGTGTAAGTTGTAACTGCTCCCAAAAATGCACCAGAAAATCATGACCTGAAAATTGTTAATATCAAAACCGTTTTCTGGACAGCCCTGGATAGCCAACTGGATCATGTTCAGCGAACACTAGATATTGGTAAATATATCATTGGCATATCTGTTAGTTTAACCATCCACATGTAATGCCAACAATATGATTTATTAATATAATGTCTCTCTACAAATGCCTTTTGGACACCTTCTACTAGACTTTTGATCTTACTGCAACTTCATTAGGGCAATTTTCACTCACAATCGATTTCTTAATAAAAATAAGATAAGATAATTCTATAAAATTCCAACTAATGGTCACATAGCTGGTAAATGGAAAAGAAGCCTGCGTAAATACACACTGGGAGTATGAAAGCAACTCCTATCACTAGCGTACTAAAAACGGAAAGAAGAACTAACTAATTAACCAATAGAAATATTACTGCAATTGCAAAACCATGTTGAGCATGGAATGCAGGAGTCTAGGTGTGTGACTAATATTTTCTCATGGTTGTTTCATGGTGGGTTCAAGCCTTTCCTAGTTCTGGTGTCCTCTAGTTTGGCAGTGTACTTCCTAGTGGTATGTTTAAACCTGAGATGCATGTTATCATTCATCACCCATCCATCATTTAGCCTAGGTACCACCCATTCTATCATCAATCATATTCCATCATTCACCCGCTTATAGAGGACACATGAACCATATTCCGCCATTTTCATATAGTTTTCCTTCATAACTTAACTCTCATTTGGCATATTTCAATAAAACTCATTTTTCCAAGTGTAAACATGCTAGAGTGATTTGGAATACTTTTACTGTCAATTAATTAGACACAATCCTAAGGCTAAAGTGCTACCTTATTGGTCTATTTTATTGGTAGGTTATAAACCTTAGTCAAGGTCTTAATCCCTAAGTTTCAATATTAAAAAAAAGGAAAAAAACAAGAGAATATAACTTGGTGTGCACAAGGAACAAAACTTGAGGGTAGTGCTCTTCTTTGGCACACATGTTGAAGCAATTCACTTGAAAAAATAACTTTTGACAAAAGTGGTTTCCCTCATAAGTTCGTTGTGGTTATGATAGCCTTGTTCATGCTCACACGTGCCACTTGGATGAGCCATTTACTTCCTTTTGCACACAAAATGAGGAGTTTGTTGTGTACACACATCCCTTGAGGGATAGCTATGCATGAACCCTCCCTTTCATGTCCACTTCCAACTTATTAAATCATTTTTTATTTTCATATCTTCTATGTATTCTATTTCAGGTTGTCTGCTCCACTAGATAGTCAGCTCTTAGCATTGAATTGGTTTTTTTCACCTCTTGGTTTAGCCTTGAAGAGGATATTTGACTTGGTACTTGAACGCACTTACTATTTTAAGGAGATTCTTCACACATTTCTAGATTTGGATAGAGTAGTCATCACATGGATATTATTATTCTATCCCATGTACCTAGTCACTTGCGATTTGAGAGTGGTACACCTCCCTTGGCTAACTACTTTTTATTTAGAGACATTTCATTGTGGTAAGGTGTTAATTTTAGATAACTATGGTATGTTCTATGATTAAGAGCAATTTACTTCAATATTCTTATTAGCCCAATATCAATTTCCAGATAAGCAATCACATTAACATGACAGTAAATGCAGATAGAACATAAAGAGGATACAAGATATGGCACCAGGCAGGGACAATCCAAGACAAGAGGACACAAGATATGGCGCCAGCGAGGGACAATCCCCAATGTGGGGAAACCCTTTGATCAATTCTTCTTATTATTCTTCAAAAGTTCCCAGACATCATTCTTCATAATCGACTCATACTCTTCGTTCATAGCATCCTTCCAAACTTGGTGCTTTACAGCTTCTTCGAATGTGCAAGGCTTAGATTGAACAATGGTGCTCATTGCAGTTAAGTACCCTTGGTACCTATTCGGCTTCTTACTTTCATGAAATGTCCCCCTAGGTGCAACATGTCTCTCGACATCTTCGAGAGTTTCCCTAAGCCATGAGGGTCTCCTTTTTTAGGAGGGCTCATGAGGGGGTGGATCAATGGGATCCATTGGTCCTTCAGCATCGGGCATCAGCTCATCCTGCGGTTCTCCCTGCTTTCCTGAATCTGCTTCTTTGTCCTTCCTTGGAATAGGAAGGTTACTAATCTTCCCAAGGGCAGCATCCTCATCAAAGGTGACATCATGACTTATCTCCACTTCTCTTTGACTAAGCACATAGATTCTATATGCCTTAGAAGTTTCACTGTAGCCCACAAATGTTCATTTCTTCCCAGAAGCATCCAATTTGCTTCTCTTTTCTTTCGGCACATGAAAATATACGGGGCTACCAAAAATTCTAAAGTGAGAAACATCAGGTTTCTTACTGGTGAAAACTTCTTCAGAGTTTTGGAGTCCAACGCTTGATGAGGGCATCTATTTTGAACATACACGATAGTGTTTGCAACTTCAGCCCATAAGAACTTCGGAAGGCTTTGATCATGAAGCATGGCACGAGTGGCTTCTACGATAGAACGGTTCTTCCTTTCAGCAACACCATTTTTCTTGGGAGTATATCCAGTAGTAGTCTCCCTCTTAATGCCAACTTCTCTACAATAGTTATTGAACTCATTTGATTCATATTCGGTTCCATTATCGATCCTCAATATTTTGATCTTCTTCCCTGTTTGATTTTTGACCAAGGCTTTGAAAGAACAGAACCATGAGAATACTTCGTCCTTCTTCTTCAAGAAATATATCCAAGTCTTGCAAGAGAAATCATCCATAAAGATGGCATAATATAAATATCCTCCCAAAGAGTTCACGGGCATCATACCAGATAGATCAGAATGAACCAATTGCAATATGTCGGTAGTTTTGCTATCACTTGAGGGGAATGGTCCCCTTGTATGCTTTCCTTCGGCACACCGCTAACAAACACCTTCATGTTCTACTTTAAATTCCGGCATGCCTGTCACCATCTTCCTCACATCGGGTAGAGCCTTATAATGTAGATAAGCAAACCTCCGGTGCCATAATTCGGATTGAAGTGATGTGTCGCAAGACATAGCTCCCAATGGACTTCCTCCAACTTGATATAGCCCATCAACCCTAAATCCAAGTGTAAATGCATCTTTGAATTTTTTATTCCACACACATACGTTTCAATCGATGAATGCTATCTTGAATCCTATGTCCTCCATCGCCAAGATAGATACCGGGTTCTTCTTTAGATCGGGTACATATAGTACTTCTTGTAGATGAATGGTGTTACCTTGATTCAATTGAAGAGTAATATTCCCAACTCCCTTCACGGGATAGGTGGCATTGTCTCCAAGGATAATTTCCAAATTTGAATCCTTTTCAATCAGATTTGAAAGAGCTTCCTTATACCCAGTGAAGTGCCTTGAGGCACCACTATCAATCAACCAATTTCCCAAGGTGTCCGAAGGAGAGGCAGTAGAGAGGGAGGATATAAGATAAAATTCTTTTTGCTTGTTATCAACAACATTAGATTCATCATACCTGGTGTTTCTTGATCTCTTGGGAGGGCAACCATTTCCTTGATGAGGAGCGGGAGCATTCCTTTTTCCTCTGTTGTTGAATCTGCCATTCCTTTGATTGTTGTTGCCCCTGAAATTGTTGTTGTTGTGGTTATCATCATCATGAGGTGTATCCCTTCTATTAGGACACTCCCTAGCATAGTGGCCAAATTTAATGAAGCATCTTTCCTTCCTTCAATTTTTAAAACCTGGCCTTCCTTGACATTGCTTCTTTGAACCTGCATTGTTCTTTTAAGCATGAGCAGAGAATGCAGTAGGATCATTCCTATTTGAAGGCATATCTAGTTCCATCATCCTTGTTTCTTCTTGAGAACATCTAGTCAGCAATTCTTCAAAACCTGGAATCCTTTTGTTGTTAAGAATTGTAGTGTTAAACACATACCATTCACGAGGGAGTCCTCCAAGGGCAATGAGAATGAACTTCTTATCAGCAATAACTTCTCCAATCAAAAGATCATTTTTTATCTTAGTAATCCTCATGAAGTAGGATTGAATGTCTTCACCTCTTCCCTTCTTCATATCTTTCAGCTTGTTTTTGAGAAAGAGAACTTGGTATGCATTGCTAACTTTGAACATGCCAACCAACCTGTCATATATCTCCTTTGATGTGTTCAAATCAGAGATGTAAGCAACTAAATGCTTATGAATAGAATCCCTGATGACTTCACCCTTCTTGTACTTTGTCTTAACAGCAGTCGGTGCATTAGAAGGAGGTTCATAAATCTTTCCTGCACATAGTCCATAACATCTTGCTTTTCTAAAGTCAAATCAAGAGACATCTTCCATGCATGATAATCACACTTATCATGAAGCTTGTCATCAGATTTGAAGTAGGATGTGGAGGCCATTGATTCTTGTCCAACAAATATCAGTGATTACTCTTCTTAGTGATTTCTCTTTGCACTCTTGCTTGGGCTTTGTCTTCACCTCAGCTCTGATACCATGTTAATTTTAGATAACAATGGTATGTTCTATACATAAGAGCAATTTACTTCAATTTTCTTATTACCCCAATATCAATTTCCAGATAAACAATCACATTAACATGACAGTAAATGCAGATAGAACATAAATAAAATAGTAGAAGACAAGCCAAGACAAGAGGACACAAGATATGGCGCCAGCCAGGGACAAACCCCAATGTGGGGAAACCCTTTGATCAATTCTTCTTATTATTCTTCAAAAGTTCAGCACAGAGAGAGAGTACAATATGCAATAGTCACTTGCCCAATCAAAGTGAATTCTATCCAATCAAACAGTTACCACAGAAAGCCCTAACCAGAAAGTCAACGATGTTAACAGGGCAGATTTTGACCTCCAAAACAATGCGGTCAAACTTAGTCAACTCAACCTCCAACAACAAATCAAATCAGCCCAAAACAGTTTGAAAATACTCCATCAAACTTGGTCAACGCAAGTCAACGTTGTCGTCAAACCCTTCTGCAATCAACGTTGGTCAAACAGTATGGATTGCTTCGATTTTTGTGCCCAAAAATGCATCCTGCCCAAATAGAAAGAATCCCACAAATCCGCAATCAAAGAAAGTCAACGATGATGGTCAAAGCTTGGTCAAACTGTCCCTGAAATTCGTTCAACGCAAAAAACAATCTTCTTCTTCTTCGCACATGTGAATAGAGGTTGTCCTGAAATCCGTACCCAATCATAGGAGGAGAGAGAGATGTGTGAGAAGTTGAGTGATATCCAAATGAGGCAAAGGCACCTTCTATTTATATGCAAACGTTGAGGATGAATAGACGTGACTGTTGGGCTTTTGAGCCTACATTAGTTTGCTGGCCGACCTTGACAATTTGTCCATAAACAAAATAAATTCATAATTCCATTTGTACATGTCAGAATGAGATGATCTTTAGATCAATCCTACACCTCTCAAAGAGAGGAATCCAATAAAAATATCAACTGCATCATATGAGTTGTCCAGACTCCAAGGTGGAGTCTGGCCCTAGTTGCCAAATTTAACATAAGGTTTTTGACCTTTTTTGGAGGGTGCAGTTGTTGAGGACCACTATTTCTATTTAGGTAGTTATGACTTCTTGGCACCAATTCCAAGTGCATGCTTATCTTGAGCATCATTTTACCATTATTTGGAGAATCTCTCTCCTAGGCCTATGCCCTAGTGTTTTTTACTCTTACATTAGAGGGTTATAATATCATCTAATAACTAATTCAAGAATTTGTAATATTATTTTAAAATGTTTGACTCATTAAATGTGATTGTTGATGTTTGTAGCTTGGAAAGGTACTTTTACACAAGCCTATGCGTCTAGGCGTGCAAAATTCACCCATAGTCTCCTTAGAACACTTGCTCAAGTGTGAGCACGTTGCTAATGTAGTTTACCCTAAGTCTAACTTAGGAAAAGGCACATATTATTATGTTCACTCATTGAGCTAAAGGGAAATTAGGAAAAGTAAAGTAAATTACTTTAATGAATATGCTTTAATCTCAACTATTGATCTCAAGTGAGGCAAGATTTAATCTCGATCGTCAATCACTTTGGAGATTAGGGTTAGGGATTTAGCTGAATGTAAAGTTATAAAAGCAAGGCTAGGGAGATGGGAAAGACACACTACAACAACACAACACTGAGAAAGGGACCTCTCAGTGACATGGTGAAGGACTTTCACTCGTGTGTATCGAGTCCGAGGAAAGGGACAGCAAGGAGATCCAAATTAGCCAAGGAGGGGTTGACCAACTGGATCAAATCCAGTTGTTGTACATGTAATTTCCTCAACTAGGCCATTATACCAGGACAAAAGCCAAAGTAGGTTCTAAATCATTGTTAATGACGTATTGATTTGATTGGGAAAAAACTATTTGTCGCATTTTATGAGATTGGTTGTTATATTATTTCTTTTGTTGAATGTTAAGAACTTAGACATCCCTTCATTCAATAGATTCGTAATCTGTTAGGTCAATAAAGTTCCAGGTGCTAGGTTGAGAGGAAAATTAACATGGTATCAAAACCAGATCTTTGAAAATTGATCTTCGAAGCACCAGAAGCCAGGTTTGTATAGAATCGTTAGGCCAGGTTTGGCCATGATCGTACAAAGACGAATTTTTTTAAAAGGGGACCAAGATCACAGGCCGTACAATGTACAACATAGTCAGCGAAAGAAAAAAAGGGGGGGGGGCAAAGATTAATTTTTAGGTTAAGTGAAAGCTTCTCAAAAAAAGGGGTGGGGGAGAGGAGGGGGAGGGAGGTTGGCGGTTCTGGTGGCCAACAGGCCAGCCGCCAACCAATCCCCAAGTCGTCAAACCAAACCACAGCACGACGAGAGCAAACTGAGTGTAGCATTAATCGATTGCAATAGCAAGGGGTGGTTGTGTAAGGAGTCCAGCAGACAACGAATGCGGGCAAATCCAACAAGGGAGAGTTTCGACAGCGTGGTTTGTAGCGTCAAGGAGGCTACTAGTTGATATCAAGAACCATGGCAAAACAAAAATAGGTGATGGAACTTATCAAGTAGAGACACATGAGGAGTTACCAACCAAGACAATTCATAGAGGGCGACTAGCAACTCATGAAAAAGTGACAAGAAAAACGCAACAAGGTCATGGTGGAGATGGCCAGTAGTGCAACGTGAGCGGGGAGAGAGTGTCGCACAACCATTGTGCAAGGAGCCACAAGCATGGAAATTTCGTCGCAACAATAAACTATCGACCAAAGAACCGTTGTAACAAGGTAGTTGTGTGAGTGAGGCACGATCAATGAAGCGAAGGTCAAGCAGTGTAGTGTTGGGTGTCGAAAGGAAGAGGTCGATCAAGTGCTACATGTCAAAAGGTGTGTCATAGGTTAAAACAACATGCAAAGAGTTGACAAATAGCTTGGGGCCAAAAGGAGTCAGACCTAGATGCGATAACCAGTTGTTGGCACTGTAGCCGAACTAGAGATCGATTAGAGACGCAGCTACAAAAGACATTAGCCCGCAGAGTGAAGTCGAGACAAGGTTTTGCGTAGTGGGACCTAGTTGCAGGTGGAGTGTTGTTGATTCAGAGAAAGTGTCTTTGTGCGTAGTAAAGTCAAAGATACTTAGCACTAGGGCAAAGTGGCAGCAAATCGTAGTAGCCTGGCCAAAGAAGCTAGGATGGATACAGAGAACTATGCTAAAAGTGCTACAAGGAGACAACATAGAGGATCGTGTTGCAAGCATAATGTCGTGTTGGGCATGGTCAAGTAATTGTAGGATGCAGTGGCCAACAAGGGATCGTCGGCAAAATCATTGTGCAAAGTCATTGGGCAAGGATTTGCGATGCCTAGCATGAGCTAGTAGTGGTCGATTGAGCTAGTGGTAGCCACCAGTAGGTACAAAGGATAATACCACAGAGAATTTCCAGCAAGATTGGTGGAGGTCAAACCTCAGAATGAGAAAGGGAGACTGTATTAGTCAGGGCATTGGCATCAGGTTCATGGGTATCTCAAACGACCGAGATAGACCCACACTAGTGCTAGAAGGACTTAGCATAGGAGCACAAACGTGATATGGATGCTAGAACTCAAGTGGATTTTTCTCTTAGTCTGGATGATTAAGAAGAAGGGATTTGGTGTAGCGTTCAAGGAAGAACATGCATTGATCAGACCCAAGCAATCTAGCTTTAATGGTGGCCACGCCATTGGAGTTAGAGAGAAAAACATGTATAGGTTAAAGAGCCATCATATTTGAGCAACAATAGCAAGCAAAGTCATGACAAAGAACAAGGAGCATGCAGCTCCGAAGGTTGAGTAGCTCATAGGGAGTCATCCTTCAGGCTCAGGAGGGGAGGAGCAATCAACAAATTCCTCCCAATCTATCAAGAAAGTCTCTTGGTACCTAACAAGATGTTTAGGAGTAGGAGGCTTCTAAGAACAAGTTCACAGGGAGCAGGTCTTTCGGGATGATGGTAGGAAAGTCTTCCAGTTCAGAGGGAGTAGCCATGGCAGCAGATGCAGGTCCAAGATCAAAGCTAGTTCCGTGTGGCGAAAGTACCTCCCTCGCTAGGGAGTGTTCATGTTTGTAGCTTGAGCAAGTACTTTTGCACAAGCCTATGTGTCTAAGCACCCAGAAGTTACCTACAATCTCCTTAGAACACTTGCTCGAGTGTGAGCAAGTTGCTAATGTAACTTAACCTAAGTCTAACTTAGGAAAAAGCACATTTTTTATGCTTGCTCATTGAGCTAAAATAAATTTAGGAATTACTTTAATGAATATGTTTTAATCTCATCCGTTGATCTCAAGTGAAGCAAGATTTAACCTCGACCGTCAATCACTTTGGAGAGTAGGGTTAGGGATTTAGCTCAATGTAAATGTATAAAAGCAAGGATAGGGAGATGGGAAAGACATACTATAGTAACACAAGATTGAGAGAGGGGCCTCTCAGTGACAAGGTGAAGGAGTTTCACTCGTGTTGGATCTAAGGAAGAGGACAGCAAGGAGATCCATATCAACCGAGGAGGGCTCAATCAGTTGGATCAAATCTAGTTGTTGTACATGTAATTCCTTCATTTGGGCAATTATCCCAAGACAGGAGCCCAAGTAGGTGCTAAATCATTGTTAATGATGAACTAATTTGATTGGGCATAATCTATTTCTATCATTTTATGAGATTGGTTGTTATACTTTCGCTTCCATTGAATGTTAAGAACTTAACCGTGCCTTTATTTAGTAGATTTGTAGTCTGTTAGGTTAATAAAGTGTCAGGTGCTAGGTTGAGAGGAAAGTTAATAGTGATCACCAAGATATTATTATATTATTTAAGGTGGTTGAACCTAAAGCTCTCCTCATTTGTAATAGATGTTGTCTAGTGAGAAATAGCATCTCTCTTCTTGTTGGAGCCTCATTTTGGAGTATTTTTCTTCTTCATGTGTGTCAAGCTTTTTATTTGTGAATATTTGTTGGTGATTGGAGCTTATACATGCAAGTTAAAGGATTAAACCAAGGTTATCAAGCAAAAATCTCACTTCAATGGTGGTGAGTAATTAGGTGTGACTCTTTCTCATCCTTCTTGTTTAATTTTGTCTAGTTACATCAAAAAGTAGTGCCTAGTTAAGCAATATTTTGACAAACAAAGTTACTTGGTTTAATCTAGAAATTGGTAACATTTTGGATTATTTCCTTGTATAGTATTAACTTTAACTTTTCAGCCAGACAGGGTCTCTGTAGCATGTTTAGGGCAGCCCCTAGATCATTGATTATAGACTAGGTTTGGCCCTTCTTATGACAAAAGCGACCCCATTAGCCCATAGATAAGTAGGCTCTAATTTCATGCTCTCTCATCCACTTGTTTTCTAAAATTTCGACTTGTTACCTTGCTGGAAATTTTACAAGTTCTCTTTTATATAAAACATCTACTTCCTATTTGTTGTGCATATTAGAAAATTTATTGTTTTCAGCAATAGCTTAATCTAGGAATTTGCAATTTTTAATTTGAAGCTGGGCTAGACTATAGATATAGATTGCAAAAAACTTTAAAAGTGCTCTTTTAGTTTTATGTTTCAAGTTTTGTGCATTCCAACACTTAGCTTAGAAATTTTGATTTCCAGCTAGCTTATTTGATCTGGGACCTCAATCTTAGACCATAAAATAAGTTACCCTCATACTTTTGTGTGCTATAAATTCTAACCCTAAATCTCAGATTGCATTTCCAACAGTTTTAGTTGTTTTCGACATTTAGAAATTTAGTTTCAACACTTGCATTTTAATTTTTGCCTAGAAAGTCACATTTTCACTTCATAATAAAACAAAATTCTAAACTCAGTATTATGGAGACTAAATTTATTTCCGATTTAATTTAATTGTTGTTTCCAATGATTAAATCATTTTAGAAAATCAAATTTCCAGAATTGTTCAAGCTTTGAAAGTTGCATCTTAGAAACATTTTTCAGCCTCGAGTGTTAGGCATTTAATTCTGGAATTTCTATTTCATGTTTATCGTTAAAAACATTTGCATTTTGCATCATTTCTCATTCGTGCATTTTATTTGCAGAATCAAAGTTTTGAAGCAATCACTTCATGTTTATATCATTTACTTGCTTAACTCCTTAACTTTCACCCATAATCTGAAACACTCATTCACTAAGACATCTCCAAAATTCAGATTTGCCGCATATCATAACAAGACTTGAAACCTATGTTGGAACCATCCTTGGTAACTCAATTTGAGAATCACTTCAACGATATTCCAAAAAAGTCATTTGGTCCAATCAAAACTCCCTAATTATTATTAACATCACACCGTTTGGACTTAGTTTACCTTAGTGATATCCTCCTTGTGTCGGAAAGGAACCAACCTAAAGAGTGAGGAAGTCCACATACGGTGACAGTGAGTTGCCTTCCATACAAAACTAACACCTTGTGCTTGGGACTTTCATATGTTAAGGGTGATAGATTTTGTTGAAACAAGACTTATGGGCATTTTTTGGTAATTAACCAACCCAACTTTTTGGCTTTGCTGGTGCTTGTGGTAATTGCATCTATGCCCCACAATTTTTGTATAGAAAAACCATCTGAGTACATAATTTGATCACTTTAATAGTCAAAGGAAGAAAATAAAGGGTCATGCATGTGAAAAGTTCCAACCCTAGGTGACTAAAGTCCTTATGATCTTGACCAAACAAATAATTGTTGAATTTAAATAATGCTGGAATAAATTTCAGACGATAGCATCAATCACACAATAGCTGGAAAATAGATAATGGAAGCAAAAAAATCAATTTCACACATACGCGGGTAATTACTCCGTCAAATAAACTTTTCATTCCTTTGAAAAACTTACAAGGAAACTTCCACAAACTGCTAGAAAAGAACAGCACTGCATGGATGCCATGAATCACCCTATAGTAAACTGAGCTTGTACAGCCTACTTAAGAAATTACAGCCTATTGGAAAAACTGGAAACAGCATAAAATTGCTATACAGCCTGCATGGATACCAAAAATCATCCTGAACTGAACTTGTACGACCTCCTTGAGAAAGTACAACCTGCTGGAAAAAAGCAGATACAGCGAAAATTGTTGTACAACCTATTAGACAGTCTGTACTACTGTACAAGCATTTCCGTATGACTATATATAATTGTTCTGTATGGTTGTACAAAACTTTGTAGCACCTATATGGACTGCTACCTGCTGCCAAATTCATCTCTACCTGAATCCTTGTTCTCGCTCTCTCTCGATCACTCAGCTATTCAACTGTAAGTGAAAACTTCCACCTTGACATGTCTCTATACTTTTTGCTGAGACCAAACCCTCAATCTATCTTTGAGTTTATTCCTAGTCTAAGTCATGCATGCATGAGGTACACTGTTATAAACCAAATATTGAAGATATCATAATAAACCAAAAGTACACGCCAAGTACACCAATGTGAGTGTGGAGCACAACTCCAAAATAGATAAGAGAGATAAGTTACACAATAACTCCTTAAAGAACAGGAGAAACTCTTCTAAACACCCCAATCCATTCATACATCCAAATCACATGTCCTCAATATTACTAAATGATCTGGAGGTGTCACCCATACGCCGGTAGTGTAGGAAGATACAAGCAATAAAAAAGCAAGTCCCATCACCAACTCCGGCCTCTGGAATTTTGGTGTTTGGAATCGATTTGCAAAGAGTCTCACCCATGTTGTTGTTCTATATACACCTATTCACACATTGCTCATGTGGCCCCTTTATTATTAGGCCAACCCTATTACATATAAATTTACACATTACATGTACACTTAACCTCATATATGCGCCCCTTAGGGTCATATCATATATACATTTAAACCCATATATGCCACCCTTGGGGTCATATCATAATCATACCTTTTTTTAGAGTTAACAGTGAAATATAAGACTTTCACTTTTCTATTGAAGTGAATTACAAAATAGAATTATTTTTCGAAGATAGAATTACTTTTCTAAAATATCTCGAATTAGTTCTCACACATTCGCATTGAACCTATGCGGAAGTTCATGTCCAGGCTATAATTCTCAACAATGCACAATCCACAATCACTATTGGAAATAATTAATTAGCTACACTACAAGCCCTCACATCTTGAGATGCTTCATCTTCAAAGCATAAGAGGAGAACAGAAGGAAAGATCACCATGAAATAACATTTTTATATCAATGTTCTCAGAAAGATATCCATCAAAACTCAATATTGACCACTGGCAAGTCTCGATAAGAATTTAGGTTAGTTGTGTTATTTTCTAGCATCAACTTGGAGCAGTCATTGTGACAGTGACCTAAGGAAGATATTCATCAAAAACCAATATTGGCTATTGTTGGCAAGTCTCAATTAGAATTTAGGTTCATCATATCATGATCTAGCAAAAACTTGGAGTAGTCATTGTGACAATGACCCGAGTTCAAATCCCCGCAAGCATGCTCCTTACCCACATGGGATTTGTTGGATGTGGCTATTGATAGATGATGTAGCCTCCACAGAAATTATTTTAATGGCACTAGCAAGGTACCAATGACCCAATTCTTCGCTTAAGTGCGATAGGTGAGACATACTTATTTCTTAGAAAAATTGTCTCAATTAGAAATTACTCAAGACAACTTTGGTTCTAGTTATGGTGTTGTCAGATTGAATATTGAGAAGCATGAGATTCCAAAATTTACCATCAATGAAGATATTGATGTGGCTTAGTTTTCAAATGTTAGACTTTTTGTTATAAATCCTATGACCTAATTTCGACCTAAGCATTGAGCATATTTTCTTAAGGATCTTATATTTCCTTTAATATTCCTCAAACTAATCATGATTGAAATATTCTAATTGTTGATCCTAGTGCAACTGGATCATTATATCGTTTGAGGATGTACTTTCATCAACCATTGAATCTTTATCTTCAAACATTGCATTGGTTTCTTGCTTCAATTCCTTCTTTCCCCGTTTTAAATTCTTGGCTTTTGATAGTAAAATTTGAATATGTATTTGAAGCTTAAGAATTTTATAATTTTTCTCCATGAGTGTCTTTTTTGTTGTTTTTGTCATCTAACAATTCATGACCTCTTTTTTTAACCAATCGACTTTGTTTGTGAGTCCCCTCTTGTTGTTTCATAGCTTGCATGTCTCGGCAGATTGCTTTAATTTTATATTCGAAGTTTCTCCAATTATCTTTCCAATTGTTCACATATTTTTTTATGTTTGTTCCACATTATTAATCTAAGCCAATTTTTTCTCTAGAATCCTTCATCTTCCCTTAAGTCAAGAAAAGAATCTGGATTTGGAGCCTTTAATTATCTTCCGAGTATTAAATAAATGGGGCCCACTTCCTTTTTAACATTATGTTTGTTGAGGTGGCATGTGCATGGGGCTTATCTATGCACACAATGGACAAAATGGTGCTCAATTTGCATGGGGCATTGGAACTGTTACCAGCAACGAAGCTGAAGCCTTAGCGGTCTATCAAGGATTCTAGCTGAGAGATCCATTAATGCAATAATAGTGATAAGTAATTCTGCCCTTGTTATCATAGCCTTGAGATCGAAAAGGGGAAATGTCGCTCCATCCTTGGCCAAATTAATCATTCAAACAAAAGCTTTGGTTCTTCAGTTCCCTCAAGTCCACTTCCACCATGTTCTCCAACCCAACAAGCAAAAAGAATATGTTATGGGAAATGCTGGGGTAAGCCTATGCTAAGGCATGTTGACGAAATGAGGCCAAGAAGGAAAAGACTTTGTTATAGGAAAAGAACGTAATTTAAAATCTTCATCAACATCAACATTGACAACAACAATGTCAACGACTTCCTCAACACTCACATCAACAAAAGTCTTATATAGGCAAATGCTGTTAAGTGTAATCATGTTCAATAGGACAAAAGAACATAACATTGGAAAGAGTTGTTCAGAAGCACCATGCAAAAAAAACAAACCTATTTTAAGCTTAAGTCGAGTTGACATTAAAGAGAAACCACTGATGTCCATGAGACAATAGAAAAAGACAATGCATACCCTCCCAGCAACACAAAGGTCATAGTGAGAGATCAACAAACAAAAAGGATGAAGAACTCATGTCATTGAATCTGGAAATCAGAATTGGTTAGAAATAAAAAGATTGAAATTGTTCAATTGTTGATACAATACAGTATACCATGGTGTATTTGTTAGAGACTACAAGGACATGAAGGGTCCTGTGGAAGAAACGTAGTAAATGAAGTTTGATATTGTCCCCTAGATCCAAGCACATGAAAAAGAGACCATAGAGACTTCCTTACAAATACAATGAAACCATTAAAGATAAAATTGGAAAAGGTGCTGGCTCCAAGAGTGATTTATACTGTACATAACTCTGAATGGGCAAGTCCTATTTGGTACAACCTAAAAGGAAGATCCCACTAAATTAAGGGTCTTTGTCAATTTTTAGAAACTTGTATAAGGTCATAAGAATTGTTCCATTTCCCACGCTTTCTTCAAACGAGATTAGCAGCACTGTAGCTAATCAAGGATGTTGTTTATTCATTGACAGATCCTCAAAATACTCCAACATAAAAATTGGAATAAAAAGCCAACATAAGACCACTTTCAGAGTTGAATGGGCCTCTTTTACGTATCGATAAATGTCCTATGGACTGAAAAATACCATCACTACCCTTTCTCTCATATTTTTCAAGGTCTTTTAAGACTTCATTTATAGATTTATGATGGTCTACTTTGACAGCTAGGTTGTTCATTGCCAACCAAAAGATCATCTAGTACGTCTTAAAATGATGTTAGAAACATGTCAATAGATTGAAACGCCCATGAACATTAGGGAATGCATCTTTAGGCAGCTACACATATTGGTACCGTTTTAGAATATCTTGTATGCAAAAGAGTTTGAAATCTGGCATGGTAAAGATCAAATCTTTGGGCCAAGAAGTCAGAAAGTCTTCACTTCATCATATAGGCCATTCATAAAAAACAATCAACATTGTTCTGATTCGATAGCACCCTTAGATGAACTCCTAATGGATGATGGTGAGGTTTGTATGTCCAAAGAGCTAACCAATATTTGAAATGTTAAAAAGAAAGATTGCTCATGTTCCCATTCTAAACCTTCTCAATCGTTCTAACCCTTAGTTGAAAGGAAACCTTCCATAGGGAACACATGGGGATGTGCTCCCCATGGTTGGGGATGTGCCCTTAAGATGGCCGGGAGCTATGCAAAACCTTTCCCGACTTCCCCCAATTTGTGAATGTGAAGAGAAACATTTCACGAAGAATGAGAGGTGTTTCCCCAATTTTTTGAAAAATTTTAAAAATAAAAAAACCTAAACCTAATACAATAATAACCGAACTCTACTTTCCCTTAGTCTTTCTCTCATTTGAATTTACAACAGTGACTCATTGTTGATGAACTCCAATTGGCAATTAGTCTTTAGATGTATCATTTATCATTTTGTGTTTTCCTATCTTTTGAGTTTTTTATACTATTTCTTTAGAGATAGGGTACCCGATGCTAAGGACCGCGATGTCCCCTCCTCCCTCATGACACTCCCTAAAATTTGGGGGGCAGGTGGATGTCTCCACATGTCCCCCAAGTGCATTTCCCCAAACCCACATCCCCACATATTAAAAACTTGGTGGAGGATTGATGGAAGCAGATAGACATCCAGATACTGCTCTTTGTAGTAAGCATTATAAAAAGTAATCTTTGTCTCTTTATAATATGTAATATGAAGAATAAGATCTACTCTTTCGTAACCTCCAAATTCAACAACCTTTTGGTTTGGGGGGGCAATGAGTAGATAATACCCTTGACAATAAGTATCTTTGTTAATCTTAGATTGGGTAGCCCTAATTTGCAGAATTTTTGAAAAGTTTGGATCCGAATACAAGGAAACTACACGTAAAAACAAAATAGCATACATGCATATGCACACACGCACACACACCCCATCAAATTATATAATCGTTAATTGGGTCTAGCTCGTGTGATTAGGGAGGAGAAAAATTATTCTCCCCAACTGGGTTCAAATCCTGCTTGTGACATGTTTCACTCTTCGTGAACCAATTGTTCATGAGGATATGAGCCATGGCGAATATCTTACCCTTGCTTATGGGAAATAGGATGGGGTACTTAATATCAAAAGAAAAACAAGACCCAAAATCATAGAAAATTCAAGTTTCAAGAATCAAAACCATTCATAAATATAACCAAAATGAGAGTTCCCATTAATATCAGCCTCAATACATGATATGTGAAAATTGCAATAATCCAATATGCATACAAGGGAGGCAAGTGCTAGGAGTTCATCTATGACCTTGAAGGAAGAAAATACTTATGCTTGGGGACTTAGTACCACCACAAAGAATGAGGCAGAAACACTCGTTGTTATGTAGGGCCTTATCACTCTCAAAGAAAAAGGAGCTTGTAAAGCCATAGTCATTAGCATTACCATGATAATCACAAGAGCCCTATATTACCGAACTCCCCCATCTAGTCTCCATCTTGCCAAAGAGTTATCTCTACTGGGGAGGAATCTTACACGATAGAATTTATTCATGTATAGGCACAAAAGAGCAAGGCATTCCATTAGTCACTATTGTTCCCTACCATGAGCAGCATTAAGGAGGGAGACCATCAATCTAACATGTGCCCTCGCATGTGGATGGCAAAGGAAATAAAACACTTAGAATCACCCCACCTCATATTCTATCTACCCCTCCCCCTCAAACACAAAAATGAAAGGTAAAAAGGCAGATACAAATCCTACGTGTCATGAATTGATAGATAGAAAGTTTAATATAGGTCATGTAAAAGGCAAATGGTATTGTTTACCTGCAAGAGAAGAACCTGGAAACTCATCCATCTCAGTGCACTCTAGTTTTGGGCAACTTTCATCCTCGTGCATGTGCAACCATTGCACATTGTCATTGTCACAATCCTTCTTCTATCTTTTGTGATATGAAGGACCCATAGAAAGGTCTAAAGCAATGTGAGAGAAGTGGTGGAAACAAATGGAAGCATTACCTACTCAACTCTGCAAAGAAATTGCTGGAAAGATGGGTTGAATGCCGACTGAAGGAAAACAACAAGACTAGGTATCAATGTGCTATTGAAACTAGGGAGCATATACTCAATCTAAGAGAATGGGAGAAATAGTCAAAGGCCTTTATAACAATCTTCACGGGGGGAACTAGTGGAGATTGCCTCGACTATTATGTCACTATAGTGTTTGGTAGGACACATCATGGTCCACCTTAACCTTCATCCTACTCTCATGGTGTCTCTTTCACCTAGTATTTTAGACACCTCTACAAATTCAATGTCCTAGTCTCTACCTCATACCTACATGGAGACTCTCCTATTGGCCATCCCATGCATGCTACTATAGTCTCTCTCAACCACTCCATTACCTCTATTCAAGCTCCACCTAGGATAAACACCAACAATATAGGCATAGTGGCAATTGTTGATTTTTTTGTAGCATCGGGAGGTATTCCCCCATGCCAAGAGGCCTCCTAAGTCGGCCAAAAAGAAATTGCACAAAATGTAAAATTAAATTTATTGTTTTGGGGCTTAATGTAGGCCCCCAGGTTACAAGTCAGCCCCACCTTGAAGGGGTGTGACTTTTTGTTCAAAAGTCACCTAAATTGACTAATATAAAAACACAAGTTGACTACCTCATTTGGACAAAAATTCGGAGCATAACATCATCTATTCTTCTGTTCACATGCAAATTAAGGAGGATTTCTGAGGTTGACCAAGTAAAGAAGCTGCCAATTGACCAGCATCAACCAAGTCTGTTTTGTCACTGTTTGACCAAGTTCTTCTAGCTGTTTCTTGACCAAATCTTTGGACAAGTTTGACCATGAAAGGGAGACTATTTTGACCACGGGAAACTCTGATTTTGACCACAGTTCTGGGCACTTTGACCACAGGCTACAAGACCGAGCTGACTGAGCCTTTCGACCAGCTTACCACAGGCCAAATTTTGGCCCCTTTGACCAGAAGACTAACATGCCTTTTTAAAGTATTTTTTTATCAGCTTTTGAACAGATTTGACTGGTAATTTGAATTTGGATTGAGCACAGATTTCTAGAAAGATTCTTGTTTGTAATTTTGAAGAATTAATTCTCCTAAAAAGAAAAGTTGTTGGGTTTTTCCTCCAAGTTGGTTTTCCCAGGGTAAATTTGCTGTCTCTATTGTGCTTGGCTGTCTCTTATTGATCCTACTGTTATTGTATTACTGTTGAAGATTTTCTAAGTATAATTGGTTAATGATACATGTGGTATGTGACAAGTTAATCTGATATGTTACATTGGAAGTAATTATCAAAGTTAGAAGATTAGATTCTACTGTGCACTATTGTACAAAATTTAACAGCAATGGCACATTAGGACTTGGGAATGCAAGTGGACCTAAATAGCGCAGCCCACTCTAGTTGTTTTTAGTTCTAGCTTTTAACTCCCAATTTTAGACTATGTTTTGCCATTTTGTGTTTTTATTAGGCCAATACATTCAGTCATACACATGTGGAATTACGTCCAGATAGTACTAGACAAATAGTTTTAGTTTTTTTTAATAGATTATTTGTAATGGAAGACATAGGGGTAAGTTTTCTAGACCTATGTCCCATTTTGTAAGCCCTAGCTATACGATTTGGCTGCAACCATTTCAATATAAAATTTTAACCTCTACTATGAAAGAAAAACAATGTAATGTCCACACATATAAAATGAAAGTCTCATCAGTGACCACTACTCTACTAGTAACTAGCAAATTTGTGTGCCCTAGAATGTGAGCAGGGATCGTTTTTATTAGTAGAAGTCATGATTTTTGCGCTCACACAATTATTGCTTTATTTTTGAACTTTAAGTTTAAAACAATTAACAAAAGAAAGATCTCTTGCTATGACATATCTAGCAAGCTAGATACAAATCCCCAAGTGGATCCATTGTAGGGTTTATCCTTTTGTGTACCCTTTCTTACTCATTACTTTTAATTTTCACCTGTATTTCTTTTTCTCTTGCCATTCCCGTATCATAATTGAAATATCATGTTTCCATAGTCCCATTGACTTATTCTTTGGGTCACTTGTGGACATTAATAAAATTAGCTTATCTTATTTGGTAGATCCAAAACATAAACGAATCCCAGATGCATCTAGATCCAAATCTAAATATGATCCCCAAAAAGTTAAGAAAAGGATCCTAAACCCTAGGAGGATTGTTAAAATTGGCAACTAAG
Organism: Pinus tabuliformis; assembly: GCA_031772625.1. Lineage (NCBI taxonomy): Eukaryota > Viridiplantae > Streptophyta > Pinopsida > Pinales > Pinaceae > Pinus > Pinus tabuliformis. The sequence goes on along the minus strand of CM062806.1, from coordinate 290,176,754 downwards.
GCCAAACTTCATATGGGTCATCTTATTCATGGATGATAATATTTTTATTAGATTCCTCTCGTCGAGAGGTGTAGGATTGATATAAATATCACCTGATTCCGATAAGTATTCATGGAGATATGAATTTCTTTTGATTATGGAATTATTTGTTAAACACACATGGACAGCAAGACAGATGTGAAAGATAAATCAGTGAGTACATTTTTTTATTAACAGGAGATGTACATTTATAATACAATGTTGTGACTCTTGGGTTTCAGATCCCAAGGTCTCTTGGACTGCTTAGTCTTTTCGGCTTCCACACTAACCCTTTAAGATTAGGTGTCCAACATTCCCCCCCTTAATCCGAAGGGTTATGTATGAGTCCAAGAAGAGAGCTGTAATACAAAATGTGCAAAAATGCATGGCAGCACTAGGCTGAATGTGCTCTATGAAATGTTGGTAAAAAGGGCGGTAGTTTAAGGATGACCACCAACACTGGAACGCTTAGTGCAATTCCCGGAACTCTTCTAAAACTGGCAAGAAACTGAAGTTTTCTGCTAGAGGAAGTGTTCTCAATCTGTGATGGTTTAAGGATGACCAACAACTCTGGAATGCTTAATGCAATTCCTGGAACTCTTCCAAAACTGGCAAGAAGCTGGTGTCTTCTGCTAGAGGAAGTGTCCTCAATCTGTGATGGTTTAAGGATGACCAACAACTCTGTAATTCCTGGAACTCTTCCAAAACTGGCAAGAAGCTGGAGTCTTCTGCTAGAGGAAGTGTCCCAGATTGCCAACTGAAGGCATGTTCAGGCATCTTTGTCTCTGGCTACAACTCTGAAACTGGTGTGGCAGGTTGTGGCTCAGGCTCGCTTGATGTGACTTTGAAGCTTGTAGATGACCATCATTTCCCCCCCTGTCAGGTACAAGGTGAGAAGATGGAGAAAACTCAACTGCAAGACTGTTCAATATTCTGGAACAAGTTCTGACATGTGTTTGGAATATCTTCTTCGCTGTTGATGCCCATTGCCAAGAAGCGATCCATCCAAGATGAATCTTTGTTCTTGCAAGACGTTTGTTTCTGAAGCATCTGTTTGAAGAATGGCTGGTTTTATGACAGTGCTCACATGGATGAAGATCAAAACAGTGATCTTTCAGATGGCCAACTCGATCACAGTGTTGGCATTTCACGATCTGTTGTTGTTGTTGTTGTTGTTGCTGTGGAAGAGGGGCACAATCTGGAACGGCTGGAGGTGAACTGTTATGAGGAGCAAGTGAACTGTCATAAATGAATCCAGCACTCTGAAACTGAATGGGCTTGGCATAGTCTGGAATATGAAAGGACAAGTCCTTGTCATATCCAAGACCAGTTCTGTGCTTGTTGTGGACAAGCTGTTCCCAAGGTCTGATGATGGGCTTGGGAAATGCAGACTGAGTTTCTGCATCTGCATGTACAACTGCTGCTTTATAGGATTCTGGATCTGAATGAACTTGAACAATATTGACTTGCTGTTTATGGGAGTCTGCTTCATTGTTCTGAACAGAAACAGGTTCAGAATGATGACTCCACTGCTGTAATTCTTCCTGCTGTAGCTTTGTTTCCAGCTGCAAAAACTCAATATTTTCTTGTACATTTTTCAAACAGATTTGAATGTTTGCGACAATGGCTTTATCAATCATAATTGTATTGTCCGTTGTAGAATGTATTAGAGTGTTCAGCAATTCTAATACAACACCCATTCTATCCATTTCACAATAATATTACTGCAAAAAATTGATTGGTGTACCACTTTGTCTTCAAAAATCTTCAAGTATGTAGCTTCTCAATATACTTCCATATACAATGCAATTTCATACCATGAACATATTCTGTGCAAAATTACACAGAAAAAAACATCTTAGCCAACAATTGTAATAAAGAAGTAGCTGGGAAGTAGAGAACCTGGTTCTTCAAAAATCTAGATCAACATACGACAACCCAAACATTTGCAGAAGTCATAACACTTGTCTTGTAACTTGAACCACCAAACTTGAATTTCAAAACCCCTTCAAATAGGAAGACCAGTGTGAATTGCTTTGGGTCTGCTCAAAGCTTGAAGTCAAGAACATAAAGAATTTCATTCCATTTCAGTCACCATAGACTTGATATTACACCTTCAATCTATAACATATATTTCAAGTTTCTACAATCAATTCAAGACAGTAGCAAATGATTATGAGATGACTTTGCATGCAAATTCAGAAGTTGAAGAAGCAGTTGAGGAAGGAACCCATATTCCATAATATAAGCACAACTTTGGGAGTGTATCACTAGTTCTAAGCAACAATGAAGAAATCTCCAAGCGTGATATTACAATTGCAGATGAAAGCAAGAAGACAGTGGTAGTGGGTCTCTGGAATGATCTTGCAAAGAAAGAAGGACAAGTGTTGCTTGACAATGTTGACGATGGACCTTACTGCATTTTTATTCTGGCTGCCTGGGAAATGATCACTCTTCAATATGGTCTTTCTTCCAAGAACAGATCCCCCCTGCTACCGATAACCTGCTCTGGTCCTCTTTAGAGAGACATCATCATTTCATGTTCGTGCTCACCAGAAAACCCTTCGGCTTCCAACTTGTTAGAAACCCTAATAGATCGTACTCCTTTCTGAAGGGGCGATACAATCTCGATATTCGATGCTGCCACTACCTGCTACTTTGAGCTGTCTTTATGAAATAAAAGGTGCTTACAATGAAGAATATTACTGAAAGATGCGATGAAGTTAACGCGTTATATTCTAAAGTCATAAATGAATACCACAAAATGCGCACATATTCTTTAGTTCCTAGGGCAGCTATCCTTCGTCCAATGGTATGGAAAAGCCAGTACATTAAAGCGCTTATTCTTCTTTTAAAAAAAGGGTGTAATTCGATTGCCGAATTATAGCATTCACAGGCCAAAATGGTCTGGCAATGGAATTTGAATGGCTTAAATGGCCCTAAATTCAGTACCAAAAATAGTCCAGGCAATAATAACAGAGACTGGGAAGTAATATGAACAGAATCGATTCAGAACAGCTGAATTCGATGAGAATAGTGAAATTTAATGTGTGCTGGTTTGCCCCAAACATAACATGTGTAGACAACCCTTTGACTCCTTTAGAGCACACTGGATGACATAGTTGGCAAATGGATCTTGAAGAAGCTGACCAAATAAGGAATTGTTCTAAGGTTCTGAGCTTCACAGATTTCACCGGGTCTTTCTGCGCATCACACAACAGGTTCTGGGTTCTTTTGATGCGCTCTGCCACAAAATGTCCAAATACACATACGGCATAAACAACACCTCTTCCACCTAATAACAGACGAGGAACACATTAACTGGTTTTGTCGGTCTTTGCAGCAGCTGATGCAACTTGTCCACGTAAACGACTAGTTCTTCTTGCAGCAATAAGACCAAAGATATACCCGTCGCTTGCGGCTTTGGTGGAAGGGCCAGAACGATGCAGCTATCAACTAGTTTGTAGGCAGAGATTCAATGCTTCAGGGATCGACGCAGAAGGAGAGAGCCTTTTTTTTTTTGCATACCAAACTCATGTTTACTGCCTTCACAATTATTCAACGCAAGCAACAAGTGTATGATGGAGACCAAAACACACCACAACGTGCAAATATAATTACAATATATCGATTCAATGCAGGTTCAGGGAGAAACGCAAGGAGCGACAAAATTCTTGTAATAAGAACACGGACTACACAGCAGCGGACTACAAACTCTCCTGAGAAGTATCTCCTCCATCACAACGGGTTTCTACAGACGACGCAGCCTCCGAGCTCTAAGGCAGTCAATACAACCACCGCACCATGTTACGCTTGCACCATACCACAGTCTTTGATGTCAGTAATGGAAAATGTCTCCAATAGGAGCAGTTCTAAAAAACGCAGTCATTAATAGAACGCAGTCATTCTTCAAGAAAAATGCAGTCACCATATCATCAAACACAAGATAATCTCCCAAAGAAAAGCGAATTCTTACTAGACCAGATTCTACCTCCCATGGACCTGAAGATCTGAAAAAAGCAGAGACTACATACGAACAAGCAGGATCACTGATAAAAGTCCGCCCAATTTCGGCACCCAAATGTGAAAATCTCGTTATCGTTCTGCGTTCCAGCACCACTGTACTCGAGCACAGACCTATATGTTCATTTCTTCACAATGACCGTGACCATGATAAAAATTAATAGCAGGGTGGTGGCGTAGATAAATTGTTCTCCTCTTCGATTCTCTTACCTTCCTCCAAAAACTCCGATAAGCACCCACGATAGAAACGGTATCAGAAATGACCAAGATCAACAATATAATGTTACCCGCCAGAGAGGATTTAATAGAAAATCCACAGTTCGTCACTGATGAAGACTGTGGGAAGGCTTTATTTGCTCACAATGGGGTGCCCATCTCACAGAAGAAGGTAGCGAGACGAGCCAAGAATGTGTACAAGTCCAGAACTTATGTCTCTGCACACATCATGCTCCCAGCTAAAGAATTTTGTTCTCTCGTGGCTGATGGTGGTAGTTTCCGTAGACAAGCATTAGACAAGCGTTACAAATTTTGGGGCGTTTCTCTGTGGGAGCATTGCAGTCAGAGAAGAATATGAAACCGACATAAAAAACGCATTAAACACAATTCTAACAAATGCATCATATGGCAGAAATGAGCAGCGCATTATTAAACACAGTTTTGTCAGGGAATAATGATAAATCCCAGGTGGTGCAGCGCTTTTAAATGGTGCGTATATGGACAGAGAACGCAGTTCTCATAACGGCTTGGACAGATGCGTTATATGGCAGAGGCAGAGGCGGCATGTCAGGAGCGCTGGAAAAGAATATGGTAGAGGGCCAGGACTGACATGCACATAACAGGCCACAGAAAAACAAGTGGCTCTGATACCATGTTAAACACACATGGACAGCAAGACAGATGTGAAAGATAAATCAGTGAGTACATTTTTTTATTAACAGGAGATGTACATTTATAATACAATGTTGTGACTCTTGGGTTTCAGATCCCAAGGTCTCTTGGACTGCTTAGTCTTTTCGGCTTCCACACTAACCCTTTAGGATTAGGTGTCCAACATTATTATCAAGCCGACCTACAACTCATGTAGGCTCAGAAGCCCAACAGTCGCATCTATTCAAACACCAACGTTGTGTATAAATACAGGAATTTTCCTCATTTGAACACAATCATCTCATCACATCTCTCTCTCTCTACTGCGCAGAAAAGAGTCTCTTCTCTATTGCGCAGAAAAGAGTTTCTTCTCTATTGCGCAGAAAAGGGTCTCTCTCTCACACATGTGAAGCCGAAAGTTGCTGAATCTGACGCTGCTACTGCAAAAGTAAAGTTTGACCTGCATGGACCAGAAGATCTCCTCATATGAACTACGTTGTAGGTTCATCTGAACCTCCTCTGAAAGCCGCAACTTTTGGTGGTGGAATCAAGTCAATCTGACAAACGGTTTGCAAGATATCGACTACCCTAGTTTGAAGGAAGCTGCTGAAACTGAAGCTACAACTGCAGAAGTGAAGTTTGACCTGCATGGACCAGAATATCTTCTCATCTGAACTACACTGTAGGTTCATCTAAACCTCCTCTGAAAGCCACAACATTTGGTGGTGGAATCAAGTCAATCTGTCGGACAGTTTACAAGATATCGACTGCCCTAGTTTGAAAGAAGTTGCTGAAACTGAAGCTGCAACTGCAGAAGTGAAGTTTGATCTGCGTGGACCAGAAGATCTCCTCATCTAAACTGCGTTGTAGGTTCATCTGAACCTCCTCTAGAAGCCGCAACTTTTGGTGGTGGAATCAAGCTGATCCGATGGTCGGTTTGAGAGATATCGTTTGCCCTAGTTTGATGATGACGCCGCTAATGCTGATGCTGCTGATCTAGGGTTTGCTTCCACTGATATAAATCAGATTTATTGTACTATTTCTCTCTGCTAAATTATTGAAGATAAAAGAAGATTGGATCAAAGGGTTTCCCCACACATTGTGGGGTTTGTCCCTGGCTAGCCACCACATCTTGTGTCTCTTGTCTTTGCTTGTTTTTTGTCGATCGTTTAATGTTCTATCTGCACTTTACTTTATGTACATGTGATTGCTAATCTATGGAATATAATAAGAAAAAGAAGTAAATTGTTATAAGCATAGAACATACCATAACTTAACATGGGATCAGAGCTGAGGTGAAGACAAAGCCCGAGCAAGAGCAAGAGCAATCACCGAAGAGAAGATTGGCAAGGCTATCCTAAAAGAACTATGGGGTCCTCAACACTCTTTCCTGCCAAAGACAAGCTCCGTGAGAAAGCTGACTATCACGGATGGAAGATGTCTATCGATCTAACCCTAGAAGATCAAGGAGTGCTGGACCATGTAAGAGGCAATATTGTTGAGCCTCCATCAAATGCATCAGCTGCTGCATGGAACAAATGGAAAACCGGAGAAGTCAAAACAGAAGATCATCTGGGACTCATTCGACAAGCACTTGGTGGCCTACATCTCCAACCTGAACACCTCCAAGGAAATCTACGATAGACCGGTGAGTTTTATTGAAGTTAATGATGCAAATCAAGTTTTGTTTCTTAGAAATAAGCTGAGGGAAATCAAGAAGGGTAAAGATGAGAGTATGCAAGCATACTTCTTAAGAATCACCGAGATCAAAAACGATCTCCTATCTATTAGGGAGACTATTACTGATAGGGAAATGGCACTCACGACTCTTGGAGAATTACCATCCGAATGGTACGTGTTCAGGACTACTCTTCTGAACCATAATGTAATTCCTGGTTTCGAGGAATTAATGGCTAGATGCATTCAAGAAGAAACAAGGGAAGAAGAGCAAGAAATGTCGTTGCCTAAAGGTCCTCCTGCTACTTTTTCTTCTCATGCTAAGAAAAGAAATAATTCCAGGACTAAATCAAAAGGAAAGACTGGACCTAAAGGTGGAAGAAAAGGACAATGTTACATCTGCGATAAAGCAGGTCACTATGCAAGGGAGTGCCCTGATAAAAAGTACTCACACCGCGACGATGATCAAAATCCCTTTGATGGCAATCAAAGGAATGAAAAATTCAATAGCAAAGGTAAGAGGAGAGTTGGGAATCAAGGAAGAGGACAACCATTCAAGAAGGCTAGAAATTCCAGGATGTATTAAATGCACCTGACCTCAAAAAAAACCTGGTGTCCATCTCGGCAATGGAAGACAAAGGCTACAAAGTAACCTTCAGCGATGGCAAGGTACGTATATGGAAAAATAATGTTAAAGATGCCTTTACACTTGGGTTTTGTGTTGATTCATTATATCAGGTCGATGGAAGTCCGCTAGGTGTCATGTCTTATGACACATCTCTTCAGTCCGAACTTTGGCATTGGAGGTTTGCCCCCCTTCATTATAAAGCTCTACTCGGTGTAAGACAAATGGTGATAGGGATGCCCGAATTCCGAGTAGAGAAAGAAGGTGTATGTCCAAGATGTGCCGAAGGAAAGCTCAAAAGGGGACCATTCCCCTCAAGCCTAAGCAAGACCTCCGATATATTACAGTTGGTTCACTCAGGCATACCTAAGGTTGGCATTAAGAGGGAGACTACTACACCACATACTCCAGAGCAGAATGGTGTGGCACCGTACGATTGTGGAAGCTATCTCTATGGGTAGATGATGTAACAATGCCTGATGTGGAAGAACCAATGGATCCTATTTATCCACCTGAGCCTTCCTCTTCCAGGAAGAGGCCTTCATGGCTTAGGGGGCTACTTGATGATGCTGAAGGAAATGTTGCACCCCGAGGAACCTTCCGTGAAAGTAAGAAACCCAACAGGTATCAGGGATACCTAACCAGTATGCGCACAATCATACAAAAATGAGCCTTCATCATTCTCAGATGTCGTCAATCATCTAGTATGGAAGGATGTTATGACCATTATGGAGAATGATGTCTGGGAAGTAGTTCCCAAACCCCAGGACACGAGAATTGTTACTTCAAAATGGCTTTACAAGATAAAGTTGCAGCAGATGGAAGTACAGAATAGTATAAGGCTCGTTTTGTCGCTCATGGTTTATCCCAGAATGAAGGTATAGACTATGATGTGATATTTGCACTTGTTGCCAGATATACGACCATCCGCTTGATCATAGCCCTTGTGGCTTCACAAGGATGGAACCTACACCAAATGGATGTCAAGACCGTGTTCTTGCACGGTTCGATCAAAGAAGAGGTCTATGTGGAGCAACCCGAAGGATTTGAGATTTATGATTGAAAATCTCATGTATGCAGGTTGAAGAAGGCTCTCTATGGGCTAAAGCAAGCACCCCGAGCATGGTATGAGAGGATCGATAGCTACTTGACGAAGTTGGGATTCACTAGGAGTGAAGTCGACCCTAACCTTTACTTTAAGGTTGAAGATGACAAGCCTCTCATACTAATGTTTTATGTGGATGACCTTCTTCATTTCAAATTCAGAAGCAAAGGGAAATTTTCTTATCTCAAGGAAAATATGTGGTGAAGATTCTGAAAAGATTTGGTATGGTGGACTGCAAGCCTGTGACTACCTCGAGGATCTTAACTTTCAGAAGTTATATGGTAGTGATGTCGGACCATATTTGGGAAATGCCTCTGAGTTTCAAAAACTCATTCGCGTTGATGTTCTTGGTGAACCTTCGTCCGAACATATGTTTTGCAGTTAGCATTGTGAGCTCATATTTGGTTGAGCCTCACTAGATTGGTGCCAAGAATCTTCTGAGATGTCTTCAGGACACAATCTCTCATGGATTGAGATACACTGTCGGAAATATGAAACTGCATGATTATTCGAATGCTAATTAGGCAGGTAGTGTGGAGGATCATTGGAGCACTTTTTAGTGTTGTTTCTCTTTGGATTCTACTTCGATATAATGGATGAGCAGGAAGCAGAAGTCGGTTTCCATAAGCACCGCCGAGACCGGATACATATCTACGAGTATGATCTCGTATGAAGCTGCCTGGTTGGGGAAGCTCTTCAGTGAGTTGTTTGAACACATACCACTGTGATTCTTTGTAACAACCAGAGGTGGGATTCGATTATTGAGGAATCCCATATTCGTCGATTGCTCCAGCAGATAAACGTCATCTGGGATATGGTAAGTCGAAGAGCAAGGAGGCTCCATCACATTAAGATGATGTACAGGTCAATACACCTAGTCAAAGCCCCAAGGAAAGATCTAATCTGTGATTTTCCCAAACGACTTGGAGTCGTCAAGAAACCCTTGTACAAGGGTCTTGCATGTTGCATACATTGAGCTCTGGGAGCTCTGAGGGCTTGCGGTTCTTACTGGAGCAACATACGACCATAGGGTGACTCACCCTCCCCTGGTGGTGCGCACTGGAACAAGATGATTTGCTCTCTTGTGGGACAAGATGATTCACTCTCTTGTGGAACAGGATGATTCGCTCTCCTGTGTAGCAGGATGATTAGTTCTCCTATGAGGCCTGGATTGATGTGTTCTCCATGGCGATTGTAGCAAGATTGATGTGTTCTCCTGTGAGGCCTGGATTGATGTGTTCTCCATGGCGATTGTAGCAAGATTGATGTATTCTCCTGTGAGGCCTGGACTGATGTGTTCTCCATGGCGGCCTGGATTGATGTGTTCTCCATGGCGATTGTAGCAGGATTGATGTGTTCTCCTGTGAGGACAGGATTGATTAGTTCTCCTGTCGAGGCATCCTACCCATGCAGTCTGGGACTCATGGGAAGTACCTCTCATCTGATCAATGAGCAGGGAAATGAAGTTAGGGACCATAGTAGTACCGATGGATGCATCGTTGTATCTACCGTACTCCCTACACTAGGATGACCTCCATTGATCTGGGATCAATGATACTGGTCTAGGACTAGTGGTAAGAGTGGTACATTCTATGACACTGACTTCGGGTCGGTTGACACTGGTCTGGGACCAGTGGTACGCACTCTGAGACTGACTTTGAGCCAGTGGAGGATGTTACTGGTCTGGGACCAGTGGTAGGAGTTGTACTCACTATGACACTGACTTCAAGTTGGTTGAGACTGGTCTGGGACCAGTGGTACATACTCTGAGACTGACTTTGAGTCAGTATGATACATCCTCGACCATTTCTTCTTCTTCATAATTCGGACAAAGCAGAGCATAGCATAACAGAGCAAAGCCATACAGATCAATACAGGGCAGAACAAGACAAAGAAAAATAGGAAAAATAGAGCAGAGCAGGGCAAGAGCCAGGCTATACAGGGCAGTGCATTTGATGGATGAATAGTAGCGACTGACAAACAGATTGCAGATGAAGTTCTCCATAGTTGAGAGGGAGTGTTAAAATTGGCAACTAGGGCCAAACTTCATGTGGGTCATCTTATTCATGGATGATAATATATTTATTAGATTCCTCTCGTCGAGAGGTGTAGGATTGATATAAAGATCATCCGATTCCGATAAGTATTCATGGAGATATGAATTTATTTTGATTATGGAATTATTATCAAGCCGACCTACAACTCATGTAGGCTCAGAAGCCCAACAGTCGCATCTATTCAAACCAATGTTTTACAACTCCGACTCGGCCGAGGGTCGACTCCGACTCAGTATCGACTCGGCCAGCTCGATTTCAATGACTCGGTCGTTGTAAAAAATACATTAAATATCTATTTTTTATAAAAACACATAATTTTAAAGATTTTCATTCATGTTTCCAAACACACAGCATTAGAATATAGATAGAAGACAACATATGATCAAAGTAGGCTCATGAATATATCCATTATATTAAAATGGCAACCAGTGCATTGTCCAATACATACATGATGATGATATAGAGATCAAAACAAAAACACATAACCAAGGAGGCTAGAAATGGCCTCTACAACAAAAGTTTGTGACCAGTACTACTGGCTACTGCTAGAGTTGCCAACATCATCTGGCTCAGTGTTACTTGGGAGCGGGAGCGAGAGCGGGAGTGAGAGCGAAAACGGGAGCGGGAGCGACATTTTCTGAAGCTCCCAGTTTAGGAGCGAATCTCGGAGGAGTTTGACAACCAATGTCACTAACATCAAGGTACATAGAGGGATTGGTGCTCTTGATTAAATACGAGTTCCATACCCTAATACATGACAAAATTCAATGGAAACATTGCAATCCCCCAATCCTGAAATCCTGAAAAACCAATAAGTCTGCTGGATTTTGAACGAAATCTAAAATTCTACTTTCTCCATATGAAATCCAATGAGGTCGGAACCACTCTCAAACATCCTGAGTCATTTCATGGTAATGTTAATAATTGAAGTAAAAGGATGAAAATGAAGATTACGGAGAATGTCACTTTTACTTTAAGAATTTAACATTACCATGAATAGCATAGCCTTAGTAGGACAATATGATCAAATACTAGGGTTTGGGAGAGGGGAATGGACCCCAAAGACTAGCAAACTAATTCATAAACCCCTTTGGAGTCCCCCACACTTAGAAAAATTAAAAAAAAAAAATCAAAAAAAGGCGTGTTTTTATGGTTCATTGGCTACCCGACCGAGTAGTTACGGATCCGGCCGAGTCGGCCGAGTTATGACTGACTCGGCCGAGTCATGCTATGACTCGACCAGGTCAGTCATAACTCGGCCGACCAAATCGAATTTTCTGCCGGGTTGAAATTTTTTTCCCGGCTCAAACCAACTCGACCGAGTCAGTTTCGAGCTGGCCGGATCTTAAAACAATGATTCAAACACCAACGTTGTGTATAAATACAAGAGGACTTTTCCTCATTTGGACTCAATCATCTCATCACATCTCTCTCTCTACTGCACAGAAAAGAGTCTCTTCTCTATTGCGTAGAAAAGGGTCTCTCTCTCACACATGTGAAGCCGAAAGCTGCTGAAACTAAAACTGCGACTGCGAGAGTAAAGTTTGACCTGTGTGGACCAGAAGATCTCCTCATATGAACTACGTTGTAGGTTCATCTGAACCTCCTCTGAAAGCCGCAACTTTTGGTGGTGGAATCAAGTCAATCCGACGGACGGTTTGCTAGATATCGACTGCCCTAGTTTGAAGGAAGTTGCTGAAACTGAAGCTGCAACTGCAGAAGTGAAGTTTGACCTGCGTGGACCAGAAGATCTCCTCATCTGAACTACATTGTAGGTTTATCTGAACCTCCTCTGAAAGCCACAACTTTTTGTGGTGGAATCAAGTCAATCCGATGGAAGGTTTGCAAGATATCGACTGCCCTAGTTTGAAGGACGCTACTAAAATTGAAGCTGCAACTGCAGACGTGAAGTTTGACCTGCGTGGACCAGAAGATCTCCTCATCAACTGCGTTGTAGGTTCATCTGAACCTCCTCTGGAAGTTGCAACTTTTGGTGGTGGAATCAAGCCTATCCGATGGTCGGTTTGAGAGATATCGTTTGCCTTAGTTTGATGATGAAGCCGCTAATGCTGATGCTACTGATCTAGGGTTTGCTACTGCTGATATAAATCAGATTTATTGTACTATTTCTCTCTGCTGAATTATTGAAGATAAAAGAAGATTTGATCAAAGGGTTTCCCCACACATTGTGGGGTTTGTCCCTGGCTAGCCGCCACATCTTGTGTCTCTTGTCTTGGCTTGTTTTTTGTCGAGCGTTTAATGTTCTATCTGCACTTTACTTTATGTACATGTGATTGCTAATCTGTGGAATATAATAAGAAAAAGAAGTAAACTGTTATAAGCATAGAACATATCATAACTTAACAAGGATGGATCCAAAAACATACGTATAGGCCTTTTCCATATCCATGTCATTGCTTCAAACATGACCATGTGCAAAATTCGTTGAAGTATATTATGACCATTTTAGTTTGGCACACTACTTTACCAAGGATAGTAGGTTTAACTTCTAAGATAAGACAGACAATTAGGATTTGCCTAATCTATGATTAGTTATTTTTATTGGTAGGTATATTCTTACAAAAGAAATATTGTACTATAAATATGTGTTCATATGCAATATGAAATTGGGTTATTTGAATGACAAATATCTCTTTTATCTCTCTCAAGGGTGCTCTAGAAAACTTATAGGTTGTTAGAGATTTTAGCAATTTTAAGATATTAAGGGACAATTTATGCTTAAGGGGGATTGTAGACCAAAGTTGGAGATCATCCAGCCTTGCAAAAGAAAGAAAATGTGACCGTTTGTTCTAATAGTGGACTCCCTAGGATAAATTCCAATTCAAGCATGTGGAACACTATTTTGTTGTTGCTATTGGCATTGGAGGACATGGAAGAAGAACAAGATCATTATTAAGGAAAACTAGTTGAAGGATGCATTGAATGTGACTTGTTATTTGCAACGAAAAAATGACTGAGAAACATCACCACTTCTTTCAAATTATCTCGAACTAGTGACTTATCACAAAGAAATATCATTGTCCTAAGGAAGAAAGGGCATGAAAAGAGAGAATGTCAAACGTAGTCACCATTCCTCCAAAAACAATGATCAGTTCAAAAATAAAAAGCTAGCACTGTTCAAAGAACTCTCGCCCTCATCATTAATATAGATTTATAATAGATCAAAATTCAATAGGCTATAACACCCTTGTGCTAAGTCACCTGACACGGGGATTCGGGATTCGACGATATAGGGATACGAGTGTTGGATATGGACATGTTGACCCCCCGGAACAGGGCACGTTCAGATACATTATATATATATATATATATATATATATAAAATTATTTATATATATATATATATATATATATATATATATATTTCAAACATAGATCTTCATCTAGATGTAAGTTTTACAAAGTAACATTATGCATACAAATACGATTGTGTCATAAATGATAAATTATAAAACATATTCAATTCATCAATGATCCAATACAAAACAACTATAAGTATACAAGCCTCAAGGCAGTAGGTAGCTCATGACTCATCGATCCTCATAGTCATCATCCTTGAATCTCCTTGAAAATGCTCCCACACCCTTTGCTCCTTGCTCCCAAACACCCACAGCAAACCCACAACAAACTAAACAACTGAATGTGAAAATAGAATGGGGAAATACGCCTTGATAACGTCGCCCGGGTCCCTGATTTCTGGATTCGTGTCGGAAAATCAAGACAAGTTTCGGATTCGAACGTGTCCTGATCGGACACGACGTGTCCCAATTTTCGAAAAAAAATCCGCCCGAATCGTGTCTGATTCGCCGGATTCGAGAGACGTAGGGGCTGGGGGACAAATCCGGTTTCATAGCCCTTGTATGACCACTTCAATCTCATGATCAATCATTCCAAAGGGTATGATGTATCATGTAACTCCTCATCATGAGCAAGAAACACAAAGTTAAGAACATCGTTTATTACTCTACATGTATCTTTTGATCCAAAAGTATTCAATACATTTACCCAAACCTTGATCAAATGGAATTGACACATAAACCATGCTTCAAATTTTTGGCTCCATATAAGTTGTGGCATTCTCCTCTTTGACAATTATGTTACCTAAATCCACCATCACACACACACTAAACAAGCCACCCTAGACACTAAGACCTTCGAAAGACTACAAAGTGCAAAGGATCTTAAACCAAACTACACCATCCTCGTAAATTTTAAGGATCTTATGATACACAATCAAAATGAAATTATATTAATGTCCACTAATGACCAAAATAGATCAAACAGATTGTGAAACGCAACATATCAAAATGGAAATAAAATCTGTGCAAAAGTCATCTCCCAAAAGCATAAAATAAAACCTCAAGCTAAGAAAACAAGAAGAAAAAGAAAGCCCTAAAAAATACAATCTTAAGTAAAAAGGTAGAGGAACTCTCAACTCTAAGTTTTGTCATGATACCAAAATCCTAAATGAAACTTGTGTATAACCAAAGGATAGACATTAAAAAAAACTGAAACACTGCTTCTATTACTTCGTGGAAGAAACAAATATATAAAAGTTTTACATGAAATTTGTCCCCTTCCTGCTCAGGAGAAACATAAAATTATATTTTTATAAGTTCGTATTTTGTGTGATTACATATTATCCTCTATAGCTCATATTTCAACATTGTAATATGTGGCTCAAAGTCACTTCTAAATCATTTGATACTTAGTTTAATTTCAATAAACTTATCTCTTTCAAAAATGTACAAGGTATCAGGGTTTGGAAGGTACACCATGATTATGGGTTGAAGCATTTACAAGGTCTTTGAAATGCAAGTTAGTGCATAAACTATGTTAAATACCGCCTTCTGAACATTTCCTACATTGTGTCATACCCCATTAACTCCATTGTAAATAATAAAATATTTTAAATAGATCTATGTCATCATTTTTGTATAATGGAAGCTCAATTGTCATGGCCCTTTTATTTAGGATACATCATCATATAGGTTGTTAGAATATTCCTGTGATTATGTTTGTAGCATATGAATGGATTATACTCGAATATTCCCTATAAACTTCTAAGCATAATAACAGCTGTGAGAGTAGGTTGTGAACACAAATGTATCTCAGCTGTACAGTTATCTTAACCAGAGAACCACAAACACTACCAAAATGAGTACCCTCTCAGGACTGGATATTTCAACATCACCAGAAATAGATAAATGAATGTGTCTGTTTGTGAATGTCACCAAAACGCAAATTAGAAATATAAACACAGATAGCACTGATAATGATAATATATCATATGGGGAAGTAAATATTTGTACACGGTAGGCACAAACATGGAGTTTAGCACATTGCTGTCATTCCAGTCAGGACACAAGATCAACACAGTAAGGCCAGCCTTTCAAATTTCAGGGAAACTCTGACAAGGGTTGCCATTTCAGTTAAAAATATAAGGAAACAAGTGTGTGTGTGCATGTTTACCGTCCACATAAATAGAGAATTTAGGAAATTAAATAAGACAAATGAAACTGAATTTATACATATGTAAACACTACAAAATAACTTTTAAAGTTAGCGGTTATGCCTGTGTGATCTACAAATCAGATCAATCAAGGCAATAGAACATCATCTCTAGAAGACTCGTCCATGGAATAAGGTTCTACAATCTCTTTTTTTTAGTGTTTGGGTTTTTTTGCTTCTAATTAGAACTAAAATGTTTTGGACATTGGCAGAATATCGTATGCAATCCCCATTGAATTAGGTTTTAGATTTTATCCTTTTTCATCAGTGATTGGGTGTTTTTAACTTTTTCTTCTAATTACAATGTGTCTAATGCAACTGCCCCATAAACACACTTGAAATGGTCAGGAAAGACTTACAAAAATGGCAGGAAATGGAATCCAAAAGATATTTTTAAAGACTTTCAGCGTAACTCAATCTCTTCAAGATTGAGAAATTTTCCAGACGAGAAAGGAGACAAGAGGAAGAGTTTCCAGTGAAAAATAATTCAGATACAATGATCTCATAAAGTCAAATGACAACATGAAGAAGTTCTATATCAAGTTGATTCACCTGATCATCATTATTCTGTGCTGAATGAGCCGCTGCTACTTCTGAAGGCTCTGATGCAGCAACATTTTTATCAGAACTTTTCTTCTTCCAGGGCCAACTCCGGCGGTCCATTTTGTTCTACCTGTAAATGCAAGAAATAAACAATTTCAAAAAGAGTCAACCAATTTTCATGAGATTTCTAACGACTACCATTAGGTTAAACTTTTCAAGGGAAGATTCATTTACTGTAGGATCCACCAAAACAGTCCCAAAAGATGAAATACATGAAATAGTTAAAATGAGCCCCCAAGGGTTTAGCTCAACCGCTTGTCATCAATGTTGCTGGGCATTTGGCTAGTTTCATTCCAGCAGGTGCCCAGTTCAAACCCTAGGTGAGGCACATTTGTCTATCACAAGGGCTTTACTAGGGATGCCATCCACAAATGTGGTGAAGCATTCCTTGGGTTTCCCATAGAGGTTCTCCTTGGAAAAGAAAAAGTAACAGTTGAAAAGTAAAACAAACATCATCTACAAATATTCGTGGAAGGTGACCCATAGTATGTACGATGAATCTAAGAGTGCTGCTTTTTCTGATAAAGTCCAATAGGCATTTCACTTAGTACAATCTTACAGGCATTTTAAATTGCAGTTAGACATACACTCTCTGCATGGTATAATATAACAGAAACAGACAAGAGGTATATTGAATGCATTCTCAGCCGACATTCTTTTGTCCTTTGAATGCTAATCAAACCAGATTAGGCGGTATCTATGAAATGGTGGCTCATGTTAGAAGTTCAACCTACTTAGACATACACCCTCTGCATGGGATAATATAACCAAAACAGACGAGAGGTGTATTGAATGCATTCTCAAATTGTAATGTCCCCAAGAAATTAATTTCTCTGAGAGACGAAGTAGCCTATCAATCCCCATAGGCTATAATCTTGGATAAAGGAGAAAACCCAGAAATTCTCAAATTTGGGCAACAGAAGTTGGGGGTTACAATGAATCTCTCTTAATTAATTAAGGAGAAAAATCCCATCAAGGAAATCTATAAATACAAGAAGGTTAGAAACATTTGAGACATCATTGGATTGGATTAACTTATCTCTATTTTTCTTTGAGCTTGAGGCTCTGAGGATTTTAAAACCCCCTTCTTCCTTGACTAGTTTCGGTGGAGGTGATCCCACCGTACCTAGTCACCCTGCTCTTGTTATAACACAGGTTATTGGAACAATTCTGTTTGGTCTGTGGATTTAGTATTTTTTTATTGTTCCGGCAAACAGGGAAATTCATCCTTCTGAAGGACAGCGAAGTTATCGGCAGGCAGAAGTTCACTGAGGCAGGATGCAATTCTTCTGAGGCATCGGCATTCCTTATGAAGCTAGACAGATTGTCTGAGGCAAAACAGAGATCAAATTTTGAGGCAGCTCAAAGCTCTGAGGCTGAATACATGCAAATTCTCCATGAAATGAATTGATCTGAGGTAGGCCAAAGTTCTTTCTGAGGCTGGACGTCACCATTGAAGCAACTTCCTTCTCTGTTCTGAGGCCATTCAGGAGGCTAGCCCTAACCTGTAGCAGACCCAAAGCCACCCTGAAATCATTCAATTCGTTCTGAGATGAGATGGGGGGGTTTCTGAGGTATTACTACGTAGATAGACCTGAAGTTTGGGGGAGAATTTGTGCTCCTGTACAGAGTTCAGAGTGGTTAGCTGAGGCCAGTGCTCCTGTACAGAGTTCAGAGTGGTTAGCCTATGCCATGCAAAGATCTGGTCAAGGACTGTAACAGATCAAAATTCTCTGAGGAAGTTCAGATGCATTGAAGCAGGTTTGAAGAGTTCCTGAAGGAAGCTGAAGTCAGGAAAGAGACGATTATCAGTCCTAAAGCTAGTTGGGTATTCTCTGGACAGTACTCGCAGAAGGGTTTTCTGAAGACTGCGGATTAGTTTAGAATAACTCGGGTTTTTGGTTTGATACAGTAGTTTAAGTCCTGTTGAATTCGGATTACTGAACTATACTGGAACTGTTGAATCTGGGTTATACTGGTACTGTTAAATTTGCTAGAGCATTGTGTTGAAAGTTTGTTGTGTTGTTGAAGAAAACAGTACTGTTTTAATAAAGACTACATTATTTGAATTTTCTCTATCATTATCTCAAAAAGGAAAAGAGCAAATTATTGGAAACCCTAGAAACTTAAAAAAAAAAAAACCTAGGGAAAAATCTCCCTAGGATATTACACAAATGGCATTCTATTGTCCTTCGAATGCTAATCAAACCATATTAGATGGTATCTATGAAATGGTGGCTCATGTTACAAGTTCAACCTCCTTGATGAGAGTAATCCACAATGCTGGCTGTTGGCAGACTGGCCATCTCTTTTGAAAATGCATTGTTGAATTAAGCAAGATAACTGTATCTTTGACTAAAGTCTAAAACACAGTGAGTATTGTTTGGATTAGATGGCTATTTAAGGTTTTGTGTAATTGGAGCCTCTCTTTTCTCGTGGTTCTTAATCTCCAGATTCCAGAACATATTCCCTAATTGTAGATTCGAGAATGTAGGCCAACATTGTGGAGAACCAGAATAGGCAGAACTTACAGACATATTCTGAATATTTATTATATTTTACTTCAACATTAATTCTGGAAGATGAATCGCCCTAGCAGGTAAATATGGCATCAACTGAAGGCACACATATTATAATTGAAACTACAAATCAGATGTTCGATTGCACCATCACCTGCATCAGAAGAATGCAATTTGTACCAGTAATTGAAATGTCAAAAATGAAGGCATCTACCACCCATCCCTGTGTTAGAGAATGAAGAAAGTGAATATGTACCTTTAAAAATATAGGGAAAGTCAGTTTGCAATGATTTCGATAATTGCAGACATGTATAATTGTATTGGCTTAAAGTATACCACAGTACAAACAACAATAAATAATTGGGATTGTAATAATCTGCTACTTTTGATTTTGAGGTTTTTGTCAAAATTTGAATGGCATATTGCATTGAATTTGGGGGTTTAACTGCTTCTCATCAACTCTTAATATGTATAACACTGCCCATTGATAAATGTCTGATAAGACATATTCTGGCATCCCAATTTGTAGAAGTTGCCAACCATTGTATGATTGTTTCACCAACTTGATTTTGTTGACAATTTTATAACATTTTGACACATTCCAGGAGTCTTGTTTCTAATTCATCTGGTTTTGGGAAAAATTATATATGAAAATTGACATTGATCTCACTGCAATCATACTTCATTTTGAATTTAATATTCACTGCAGTGGCCTTCCTTTCTGCTTTAGATTTTTGTTCCAACCCCACCCAGGATTCTAAGGAATTATCTCAACATTAGGTTATAACATCTGAACATGTAGAGTGTCTTCAGGTACTGGTTCATCTCAAAGGGTTGATGTCTTTTGTCAAGTATCACTGTTCGTAAGACTTTGGTTCATGATCAATTCAGAATGTCTTGAATTCATTAGTATGACAGCATGATATGGGTAGAAAATTACGCAGTTGCATCATATGATAAGTGGCAGGCAGCATATCCTAATTGGAGCATTATTTCTATTGCAGTTATGCAAAGCAGAACAATAATGCACAACCTAAGCAGATGTAATCAAATCCGCACGAAGAGCATTTTTAGAGGAAATTTCCATCATGTCAAGAATGAGAGAGATGTAGTCATCAAATGTAACTATCTGGGAAATTATATAGACGGAGACTGGTAAAGATAACATTCCTAATCAGCTGCAGATGCTGGAGTCATCAATAATAACTCACGCAAAAGACAGAAGGAATTGTTGAATCATCATATACTTATCCTGCATCGCGATCTTTAAAGACTGCAAACATTGTTATAGAAGATTGCAAAAGAAAAGCATGTTCCCCTCCATGACTATAATATTTCTTGGCAGGCTAAAGTTCCCTACACAGTTGCTTCTAATGTCTACAGCTTTTGAGAATCAGACATCCCTTCATTCTGACAATTTCCATGTTTGGTTGTAAATTCTGAAGTCAGAATTGTAGCTTGAGAACCCAGGTTAGAGAAATTGTTTATAAGATCTTCTTTTAAGGAATGTGAACAAGGAGTTGAAGAGTTGTGTAATATGGACTTGTAAGGGCTCATTTTTTGCACAAGATTTCTTAATCAACCGTGTGAATTCCAAAAAAATCTTCACCAAGTTCATTTTTGACCAGCAGGGAATCTCCAGATTTCAAGCCTCCCCAGGATCTTTTTTCCTGCGTTTGACCCAAATTTATCACATTATAGTAAAGAATTTCTGAGATATATTTTCAGCCTTCGTAGAAGAACATGATCACTGAAGAAAACAACTAGGGACAATTTAGGATTTTTGGCATACTACTAGGTACCAATGATGCAGGACAGAGAATATAATTTATCTTTTAGTTGCAAGCCCCACAAGCTTCAATATTTACAAGAACTTGAACAGCAAGATCCAATCCATTTCATACAGTGCATACCCAAGGAAGAGCAGGTCCAATTCGTTGAAGACTAGATAAAGCTTGGATCTCACAAGGTTTCACAGAAGAAATTGAATTCGATATGTGCATATGCAGTCAGGATATGTAATCCCAGCCAATGCACAGGTTACTTGAATATCCTTTCACTATTTTTTCTCAACAACATCAATAGTCTCTTCAGTCTTAGCAGGCCAATGTGTAGAAAGAATGCCTCCTATACAAGTTCTTAATCTGCTTTTGTGATGAATGGAATAGGTGAAAGAGATGAAAGGAAAAAAATACTATCCTTGGAAAAGTGAACTGAAGGAGAACCAGACTTTAGAAATCTGCAAAATCAGCCATGACATTGAACAAAAGTACCATTAAAAGAAAAACATTAGCAGAAGTTGGTCACCATTGAGCTAAATAAGGAACTTACAGGAACCAATGAACCAGCAAAGTCATGAATGGTATCAAGAGAGAGTGACACAAGATTTGCCACTTTAGGGTCCTGAGAGAGACGAAGGTTGAAGTGAATCTCATTTAATCTTTTAATAGAAGCGACTTCTGTTTGACAGGAGCAGAATGTTCCAAAGATTTAAAGCTAGACAGTGGACGAGGATTAAACTAGACATTGGCAATGCCCTCGCCTTTCCTTCAGCTCTGGTATTCTTCTAATAAAATAAAGCAAAGACAGAAAATGCTAATTGTTACTAACAGAATGTGGCACAGCACTGCTTGCACAAGCTTAGTTTTATATATACAAATTAAGCATTGCTGCATTACTATTCGTCCTCCAAGTCCATTGTTTTTGTGTCTCGGTATATATAGCCTGTTGGTCTTACTTCCCAAGGTAGTACTCTTGGCAATATCTTGATTTATAAATAGGTAATCATGTTCTGACAAAATTTAATCCCGACATGGAATCTTTCAGTCCAGAAAGCAAGGATACTTTTCAGGTGACTAAATTGGCTGGATTTGTTCAAAACTAGCAACAGATGAAGAACATCCATATTCCCCTAACAACAATGCTAGAGGTTCCAAGGTGCATCACAGGTCAGGAGTTTGTTTCCCATGTTTGCCCAAAGGAAATCTAACATGAAAGGCTGATTTTGACCAGCTTACATGCTGGATCAACAAATGGCAGTGCCCCATGGTGTAGTCTGAGTGATAAAGATCAATGCAGCTACAAGATTGGCAAAAGTGTGAATATAAAAGACCGCAACTCGAAACTATTGGATAATACTTGGATAGGAGGGGAGCACCGAGAGGAAATTCAAGATTTTTCTAGTATGTGCATCAGTGAACTAGAATGTTCGCTCTAGGCCTCATTGAAGCATAGCCAAAATGCTCGCATCAGTGAACTAGAATGTTCGCTCTAGGCCTCATTGAAGCATAGCCAAAATGCTCGAATCATAATTCTCTGTAGGAATATAATACCTGAAAACCCACACTTGGGTGAAACTGTAAACATTAGTGAAGAATGAATGCCATGAATCACCAGCTGTCATTCCATTCTCAATTGAACACCCATACCATATAAATAAAATGTTAAACACAAAGGATGCAGATAACAATTCCCTATTGAGAAACGCCAAGCTCCTCCTCACCGCCACTTAGTACTGAAATAAACTTGGGATAAATTCAGCAAAATGCAATAAGCGAAACACCACCTACAAGGATTCAAAACCCAACAAGACCCAGATGCGAAATCTCTGTAAATCAAATCCTAAATTAAAAAAGTGCAGCTACACTACAGATTTAAAAATTAAAAATCCCTGAAATAAAATTGGAATAACAAGGACACCCACAAGGCACATTGCATACGAAACAAAGATATGTCGAGTTGAGAATGCAGGAAATGCAACCTGTTAACCACCCCCATAACCAAACCGAACAAAAAAAAATCAAATATATATATATATAGGGAATAGATACTGTTAACCGCCCACATAACCAAATTGGATACAAGCTGTGTTGCAGATATACACTGTGTATATATCAGGGTGAATGCAGATTGATGCTATGAAAAGGCCCAGATTACATTAGAAACCCAACATGAAAGCCATCAAGGAAAAACAGACAGAGCTACCTGAAATCTGAAGGGAAAAACCACCAAGAAAACAATGATGTTCTGTCTGGGAGCAGGAAATACAGAGAATGTGTTCAATGTTTATCTATATTTCACTCAACTCGGCTCGATCGGCCCTCTGAGATCTCTGCAATCCAGAATAGGACTAGATCTCGATGAAATTCTTGATGGCATTGTATTTTCAATAAGTTAGCAGAGATTGTCGAAGGGCGCCCACCAGAAGTTCTTATTGAAATTTTTAATTTTTTTGGTAAACCGTCACAAAGTGGGGACATTGGGGAAACTGGCATCCATGACTTTGGTCCCCGCCTTTAATTATTTAAGGGAAACTTGCTTTATTTTAGCTTTAATAATTTCTAAGTGG
The DNA here is from genome assembly GCA_031772625.1 of Pinus tabuliformis. Lineage (NCBI taxonomy): Eukaryota > Viridiplantae > Streptophyta > Pinopsida > Pinales > Pinaceae > Pinus > Pinus tabuliformis. Next base: position 290,153,380 of record CM062806.1, on the reverse strand, counting down.
GTATTTGACACCTTGTAAATTGTCCCCTTCCCCACCTTTGAAGGAGGTGAATTCTCATTGTCAGAGCATTTGGGCTCTTTTCCAATTGTGCCAATAATGTATGCCTCTGCCCATGGCCCACGTTTGAAATTGGAATGTGGGCACCCTGTATTGCATGACCTCCATGCCTCTGGTCCCACTTCAAGTCCCAAAGTTGTGTAGTTCCTTGTTGTCTAATGATGGTCATTGCTTACATTGGAAGTGAGTCTTTGGGGGCAAAGCAAATGAGCATCCGAGGCAGGCAGTGATTTAGTTTTTCGAGTTCCTGATTATGTGTCTTGATGGTGTACTATTATAGGAATTAGATTGATTTGGATTTGTGAGGTGATTAAAGTCATGAAAGATGGGCCTTAGCTCTAGGGTTATGTGATGTCGTTGAACAATGTTGGATTTGTTGGTTGTGCATTGTATAATTTGGTTTATTGAGACCCAACATGGTATAATAATAATCAAGTCGGTGTAAATTGGTGATATTGTTTAGATTCGAGGTCCTGATAATGGATATGTTGTAAAACAATGTTTTGTTTGTTCGAGGGGCATGGATAAGTGTACCCCTTATGGGCATATGAGACATTGAACAACTTGGGAACCTGTGTTTTGGTGGGTTTATGTCATATATCATGGTGGTGGGCAGATGAGACATGGATTAACTTGGAAATATGTGCTTTAGTGGGTTCATATCTTGCACCATGGTTCTTAACGAAATGAACTTCTCGCCATTTGGGTTGATGGAGGGTGCAGATGAATAAAGTTTTATGTCAAGTTTATTAGATTGGATTAGCCTTTCATAAAGTATTTGTATTATATTTGGTCCCCTCAAAGTTGTCCCACTTTCAACTAAGAAGATGGGTGAACATTTGATAATGATAAACCAACTCCCATTCATGTTGTCTTACTCCCACAACTAAATATGAGGAAAGGCAATCAAGGTCATCAATATGGCTCTGTTTGTACGGTAAGTCGGTACACTCCCTTCATAGGGAAGGGACACCTTTAGTGGAAACAAAAGTTAAAGATCACAAAACAATGCTAGATGACAATAATAGTTTGCAACTAAAGTAAGGAGGGAGGAGCTTCCTTAATGTCTTAGTATAGTATATGTATATGAGTGGTTACCTGAAATGGGATACTGTGATCATATCTAAGCTATGGCCATATATATTCCTTAAAAGATACAGATTAGAAAAATAACATAAATGAGTTGTCAACTCCTTTGTCTTTATGTGGCTTTTGGTATCTCCAACGCAAAATCCAAAACCCATCCAATGTAGTGTATTAAACATAACCATCAGAGATATAAATTTATTTTTAAAAAAATATTCTTCGGATAATAATTGGAAATAGGTTAAAGGTGGGGTTTTGGCGGATGATCAAAGAGAAATATTTAAATTTATTTTTAAAAAAATATTTCTTTGGATAATAATTGGACATAGGTTAAAGGTGGGTTTTTGGGATGAGTAAAGAGAATTATTTAAACTTATTTTTTTTAAATAATTTTTTGGATAATAATTGGACATATGTTAAAGGCAGGTTTTGCTGGATGAGTAAAAAGAAATATTTAATTAAATATATATATATATATTTCATAATAATTGAATAAGGTGTTGGAGGATGGGTTATTTTTATTATGGATTTTCTTAATATTAATTTGTTTTTAATGTATTTGTATGTTGATTATTTTAAATGAGATTAAGTATTTGTTTTTGATAAGTGATTTTGTTTATGATTTTTTAATATAAGAAGTTGGAGTTGAATGTTGCATAGCAACTTACTTTTATTGAATAGATTTTGAAATTGGAGAGGTGTATGTATAGTATATTGTAATATAAGGAATATTTATGGAAAATGTTCATTAGACATCAGGAAGAAACTAACATTGATACTTTTGAGCAAATTTTATAAGTCTCATCATATTCTTCTTAGAAGGGATTAGTAGGAGAAATTGACGGATCAAATAAAAAAGGGAAAAAAACTGGTGCTTTCTAGAATTTTGAATTATGAGAAACAATTATGCTTATCAAATGACACATCTATATTGAAGTTCGCCAATAAAGAGTGAATTTGAAAGAAAGGATGATAAGAACAACAAGCTTATCTCAAAGTGTATGACTTTCAGTCTAACAAAAGAAAGGGTTAATGTTCCTTATGTTTATGTCATTTGCTTATACAGATTTTTTTTTTTAATCACGCTACTTTAAGTATAATCTTGGTTGCAAGTTAGCTTGAACAATTGTAAGATAATTTTGAGCTTGTTTTGAATGGTGTAAAACAATCCTTCCAATTGACTCAAAAGATGTACATACCCACAAATAGTGGAGCCAAATCTTGTATTCATTGTAATATATTAGAAATCATGTTTTTATTAGAAAAATAAAGGAAGATTATCAATTTTCTAGGTTGTGGTGTACTAGTAGGTTGGAGCACTTATTGTAATGATATCTAGATTTAAAACCTAATAATTGTGTTTAATGTAATAATATTATTGAAACGAGTGTTAATACATGTTCAAGCGGAGGTGTTGTAAATGATACATCATACTAATGTGATCTCTATGATCGAACCCAAATGCAAGTCTTGAGTCATTTTAACGAAACAAGTACTCGTAAACCACAATTCCATACTTGAAAGTCATCATGCTATAGAAATAACATTATAAGGTGTTTTCTTTGTTGGATTGTCATCTATTAAGAATTAAATGAAAGCTAACAATGACTAATTTAAATTTGATTCTCAATGCATCCCTTCCTTGTAATAGGTTATGCTTGAGAATATTCAAAAGGTATATTTTTGCAAATGCTTACATTGAATGATGTTAGCAATTCCTTTTATAATATGAGAATTTATTTCATGTAAACAAATGTGTATCATAATAAACAAAATATCATTCATCGAAGCCACTATCACTAAGAAGTATCTATTGTACCAAATTCACTGAAGACTTACACTTAACCCCAATTGCATGAATTTATTTGTTTATATCAATAAAACAAACCATAAGAAACAAACATATCACTTGAAAAAGACATTTCATTATACAAATAAGACAAACCACAAGGAACAAAAATTATCACCTAAAAGAGCCAAATATTAAGAATATGATAGAAATACTCTACTTCTACCAACCACACATAAGTTTTCATTAACGAGATTGAAAAGAGCATGTCAAACCTCAAAATAAAAAATAAATATTGCAAAATGTCATGATTTTCTTTTTCTTTTTTTCTTCCTTTTTTTTAATGTGGTTCATGGTTCGCGGAGATCAATAACTCACTACGTACATAGAATATTGTTCCAGGCATATCCAACCAAAGGGATTGCTTCCCATCGACTCAAACACAGAGCTTGACCCCTAAGAGCATCGAGAGAATTGAATCTCTAACCTCTCAATAACATAGGTGCTTAACTATGGGAACTTAGCCAATTAAGCTAACCCTTGGGGCATATATAATGTCACGAACTAGCATATATGTAAGTATCATTTTTGTTATTGCTCTTGGTTATTTTATATGGGGTTAAAGGCTAAGTGTTTCTAGATAACACATGACTCCTATCATAACCACAACAATGATCAAATGAGACAAGTATTTGACGAACATTAATGATTAGTTGAAACTACCTTTTGGTCTTAGAGTTAAAAGTTTTTTTTTTTTTTTTTTTTTTTTTTTTTTTTAAGGAAACAAGTTAGTAGCCCAAAACCAGAGACATATTGCAAGAGTCAAAATCTATTTCCTTTTGTATCATTAGCCAATTACTATAAGTAACTAAATTGAATATACATATGATAATATACAACTTGAGTGGGCCTAATGGTTAACAACATTTGTTTCCTCCTAAAAGGTCATAGGTTCAAAACCAGAGAGGGGTAGAGTATGTATGCCTTCGTAGACTTAGCAGTCAAATCGATGCATGGAGGTAAGACCCTTATCCTGCAAACAAGAGAAATCGCATACGCCAATTTAATATCAAATTTGACCGTGACCTTAAAATTGAATAATAATAATATAATTTTACTTTAAAATTTCAAAATTATATTAATAAAAAACAATCTTAAATATTATAATTTTTCAAAATATAATAATTTTTCCTTAAAAGAAAATATTTACCATTTTACACTGAACTTAGCTTAGCTTGTTAGATATCCTACCCTAAATTTGTAGGTAAGATTTAGACATTTATGTGCAATGAATCTCTTCGACCGATGAAAGAACATGTCGTGAGCCTTGAACCTCTGGTTGTGTTTTACATCACTTTCAAAGTACTAAAATTATCATGGCAAAATCGATATGCTACATTTGTATCAAAACTAATGCCCTCTACATGAGAATTATGTCATGGGGTCAATACTTTTACAATGTTGTTGTCACAAATAGTTTTTTATTGTTATTTTTGTCTTTCTAGTATGAACAATTGCCGACATTTTTATGATCAAATGGCTGCACTAATTTACCAATTTTTATACTCTGCTAATGGGTTAGATAATACATTTTTGAATTATTAAGTCAAACATTAATCAATGACATCATTACTCAATTACATCATTCTCACCGAAGAAGACCAGGTTTCTTACTTGAGGTAAAATCCTTATTGCATGTCATGTTCATTAAAATAGTACATTATTCCTAGTGGAGGATGGGAAGTTTATTATTTCAAATTATAGGTGGATTTTAATTGGGTTCTTAAATCTAGGGTTACTATGAGGACAGCCACCCACTCCGAATAATAAAGGTAACCAATTTCAACACTACTTTCAAAACCCAAAGACCTTTCACATCATGACATAAGTTTTTCATCCAGACAAAAGACATTTTACATCATGACATAAGTTTTTCATCCAAACATAAACCATTATATTAGTAATGTGTTTAACAAGTCACCTGGCATCATTACCTTTTTAATTTTGGTGAGAGAGTTGTCTTAAATTTAGAGCAAGCAACAATAAGGACAAGCATCAAATGAATGATGAAGTTGACCAATTTTAATATCACTTTAATAAGAAAACTTGTTTAATCAAAGGATGAAACACTAAACTTGTGGGGGTGTTTGGCCAGTACTTTCATCATTGATTATCCTTTTTTTTAATAGAATTGTCATGATCTAATAAGATTTTGGGATCGAAATTTAGAAACTTTTATATGGATATGAAATTTTAATCAACATTAAATTGTATTATATTAAATGGATATAATTGGTTAACAAAATAGTTTAACAAAATTAGGTAAAGTTGAAATGGATATTTTTTAATTATAAATATATTTTTAAATAAAATATTAAATAGAGTATTTGGTAAAGTATTATGGTAAAAAATTTAAAAATATTTTAAATCAGGTAAGATTTAAGATAATATTGGGGACAGCACATCAAAATGAGTTTAACTAGTTTATTGTGTAAATATTTAGTAATGTTATGATACAAAAACATCTATTATCATTTGAAGTTACCTAAGAAGTGGGTTGGTGAATACATAGTAGAAGAGACAACATGCATGTGAAGGATAGTTGGCATGAAAAGAGCAACATACAAGATAGATTCATAGAGCAAAGACAGATTGAAAAACTCATTAAAGTCCTAGTGAAGATCATGCAAGGAGAGAACCATTTATTAGTTGGTTAATGAAATCAATGGTAATAAGTAGAAGATGTTAGTAAGAAGCAAGACCCAATCATATGAGTTGAACATTAACTTACAAGGACTAGTATTGTGGCGTTTTTGACAAAGTTATAAAAGTGAGTGAAACGCTAATAAAGTGGAATCACATACATGAACTAATAAGGACAAACATGGGTGGCAGTAATTGTTGAATAGAGGATGAAGAAATAATGTACCAACAACATTTATGAAGATGAATGGATACAAAGGACAAGACAAAATAGTGGACAATTACCAACAAGTCAAGAGAATTGGAGGAAGATCACTAGCGTGTACAAGGAATGAGAAAAGTTTGAGGATAAGTAGAGAACCGTAAACAAGATAAGTGCATTTTTACCAAGAAGATGTCTTGAGAACTTATTGTAGAGGTTCAAGAACTAAGATTGTTCAATAGGCTTAAACATAGATATAGACAAGTTGAAAAGAGAATAATATATATAAAGTGCCACTAAATGGATAGAGCACTTTAGCACATATTTATATCATGTATTTTTTGTATTATATAAGGAAAACAAATATCATGTATTTTTGTGTAATGTCTCTTTGAGATATCTGCATGTGAAAACTTTTATGAAATTTGTGTGAAATATGTATTAATTATTATGTCTAAGGAGATGGGTATTAAGATGGAGTAAGTTAATATTGTAGTAAAATGATCGTATTTCAGGTCATAAATTTAATAAGGATTTAGTTAAAATTCTAGGCATGGTTAGAGTTTCACCATGATTCAAGTTTTGTGCATAGTGAAATGATATTTTTGGGAATTTTTACCAACTATAGATGAACTCATATCCTCAAAAAATAGATCAAAATTCTAATTGATCTAAACCGTAATTTCCTATGCCATCAAATTTTGGTGGTTAGAGAGAAGTTTGCTAATTAGAAAACTCTATAGGGAGGCAATAGTGAATGCAGTGCAAATATTTTCTTTAATGAACTTTTCATTTCAAGTAAAATAGCAAAAGCCATACATACACAATAACAAAATTGTTACCCATAATTATCCCTCAAATTTACTTATAAAACATTTTGCTAATCTTAAAAAACACCTAACGAAAAACTAACTCCATTACAATTAACATGAAATTAAATTTTATGATTGTTAATATCTTTATTAAATTGTGTGACAACATTTGAGAACTTGCTCCCTGATGTGTGATCTACCAGTTTGAAAATAGTGGCCTTTTTTCAGGAGATTGGTCCATGGAGGCCTAAGGTTCATAGTCATTGTGTCATACACAGGGAAATTGAAAAGTCTTATCCTATCGAATTCTTAGATGGAGCATCTTCCAAGGGTGCATGTGGTTGTGGTGCCTATATTGTGATTCATCCTTCCCTTTCCTTCTAATTCTATTGGTCTGGGGGTTCTGGCACAAACTGCAGGGAAGAGGTGGTGGCTCTTTGGGGGTGTTAAAGGGTGTGTCATGGTTTGCTATTGAAGAGGTTTAGATAGTTAGAGACTCCAAATTAGTTATCGACTAGGTGCAAGGTCAAAACTATCTGGTTGTGCTTTCCTTATTTCACTGGCAACAACAAATTTTGTGAATGAAGGACTCCTTCAAAAACATCTCGTTCTCCCATATCTTACGGGAACAAAATTCATTAGCCGACATCCTTTCCAAGTGAGGAGTTTATATACTGCTAGGTATTTTCAAATATAATTTTTTTGTCAATGGTTTAGTCTGTGGATCTGAGGCTTTCTATGTCTAGTGATGGAGGGGCTCAGATTTTCTTGGTCCGGTTTTCAATGCATGAATTATGGCTCTGGTCATTTTTCCATAATTCTTGTGGCTAGTTCGAGATTCTTTTGGTCTTTTTGTCCCATGTGGTCGTGAATTGACAATCTTCTAGTGTAATATTAGGTTTTGTAGCTAAGGGCTTTCTCGTTTAGGCGCTCTTTGTTTTGGATGTACAAAGGGGAGGTTTTTTCTTCTTCGGCTTTGTTTTCGGCCTTTGAAATTTTATGGTTGTCCTTATGGTATCCTATTGTTTTTAGTTTCAGTTTAAGGTGCATCTTTGTATTTGAAGAACCAATTATGGTTTATGTAACAACTTTTGTTTTTGAGACAAGTTTTCGATTATAATCACATCAAAATTCATTTGTTGACGCATTTCGAACCATCAAATGAGGTTCATCGTCAAGACAAGATGAAGAATCAGATTGAGGAAGCAAGTTAAATAGAGAGACCAATCCATTCCAACAATTAGAAACACTGTTACTTTGACCAAGAGAAACGACTACCTTTGAGTGGGCTTCAACTACAATTGACAGGACCAAGAGTTTGGGACAAATAATTATTGATTAACTAATTCAATTGTTTATTAGATTCATTTCAATATATGTGTTTATAAATTCTTTTAAATATGTTTATAGTAAAACTAATCGAAAACATATATATATATATATATATATATATATGATTAAAAATATGAAAAATATGTAACTATCTCAATATATATAAAAAAGTAATTTATTATAAGTACCATCTTAAATTAAATAAGAACTAATTAGAAATTTGAAAACTTAAAAATATATGTTATAAATGCACAGAGGTACTCAATAACAGAATGGCATACTCATTTTATTTCAGAATGGAGAAAATTCTTACAGGATGCTCACAGAGCTTTTATAGAAATGGATTCTATACAGAGATAGACTAATCTCGCATTTACCGGACTTTTCACAGCTCAAAATTAAGCAAGTTACTACCGGAAGCTTCTGGCGAGGTATAGGCTCTGTCTCAGAATCAGACTTAACACCCAAACACTTGACTCTTCTAATGGTTCGGCCACTTTAGGTTCTTATCAGTGCCGAGCACACTGATACGCAGGCTTCTCAAACCAACTAAGGACTTTGAGTGATTTCTCGTGTTGCAAGCAGATCAGACTGGATGTCCGCAGATGCAGAGCAGGAGAACACTCGACTCAAACACACACACAAGACTCTTCAAATGCCGATGCCCAACAAATGAACCTTACCCTTCTTATATAGGATGAGAAGGGGGGACAAACATTACTGTTGGTCGGACAGAAATGACTTAAAGCTTAAAGAATCATTTCTTTTCAGTCTTTATCAGAGCGACGTCCGCACAAATATTCGGGTCCTTAAAACAGACCGAATAATTGCTTTCGGGTAACGCATGAGATATAGTCTGTAAAGTAGATTCGGACATTATGGCTATCTACACAGTGGATACTTTTGTACAAAAAGCCCACGGGAAAAGACTAGATAAGAATATTTACACTGTGGAAGCTTTTAAACAGTAAAGCCCACGGGAACTCTGGTCACAATTAAGCCCTTGTGACTGGTACGTAATCAAAATACAGTCAGATCAGGGAATCTGTTTCTTTTATAGAGTAGATCATCACATGCCTTTGTATAAATCCTTCGGACTATCATGGGTTTACCCAGTATGATTTGATGCTGGACTTTGGTTAGGACATACCATTCTAAGTGCTCTCTCATGTATTCCTGGAGGGAATAATTTGTCATGTGAAAAGGATCCCACTCTTGGGCTGTCATTTCTTTGACTGTGTTGTATATGCGATGAAAACATTCCCCGATGTTGTACTCAAAACATCTGTAACAGTATTTTCTTTCATATCCTTCATGATATACTGGGTCCATGGCTGTTCTGTTCACTCCGTAATCTGTCCACCAATTCTGAAACCATTCACATTGTAGATTTTTCTGGGATGCTGCCATTGTACTGAATTTCAACTTTGTGTAATGGGTTTCTTCTCTGTCATCAATATTCATGAAGTCCCACCACAGCTTTTTATAATCTGAAAAATCATAAACTGTGTCAGGGAACATTACTTTGGGATCATTTCTGGGCCATCGAGCACATGGTTGGACTTGGGGTTGGTTGATCCACAAGTCTCTGGTTCGGTAGATGCAATAATAGCTTTCATAGATTCCTGTGTCACGACCTCCATGGTGCCAGATACCTCCAATGTCATGAAAATTTGTTTCCAGGGCCCTTCTTGCTGTTCTAGCATCTGCTTTTGCTTTGTCATACATCATATCATGGATCCATTTTCTGCCCTTTGGGTACACCTTTCTTTCAGGTACATAGTGTTGTAGATCAGTGTGAGGCTGTAAGTTGGCATCAAGGACTTTTGTGTTCCTTAATTGCCATGTGGGTCTCCAGTTGTCCCTGTATGTATCCCAGTCTTGATTATCTGGAATGGTTCTCAAGACTTCTTGTTTTTGGTGCTGGTCCCACTCAGTAATAATCATCATGATATGTGCTGTGTTTTGTTCAAGGTATTCCCTGCTGAGAAAGTCAGGAAGACAATTTTCCTCTCCTTTGATGTGCTCAATGGAAAAATCAAAATTTGCAAAGAGCGCCTGCCATCTGGCAAACTTTGCTTCTTCTGGTTTCTTGATGTCCTTGGATAGGACTTTCTTCATTGCTGACGCATCTGTTCTGAGAAGAAAATGTTTGTTTATTAGATATACTGCAAACTTGCTGATGCAATTCCATGCAGCTTTCACTTCTCTTTCAATAACAGAGTAATTCTGTTCTGCTGGATTCCATACTCCTGAGGCAAACTGTACCACTTGTTCTTCCTTGTCAACCTTTTGTTTTAGAATCCCACCCCAGCCTATGTCACTGGCGTCAGATTCAACTATCTTGAATGCCTCATCATCTGCTATATACAGTATAGGCAAAGACTTTACCTTTGCTTTGATTTCTTGCACTGCTCTGGTATGGGCGTCTGACCATTGAGGGGGATTTTTGCCAAGCCGCTTATTGAGAACTTTTCTGTCACTGGCACAGTCTTGATAAAAGCTGCTTACATAATTTAGGCAGCCAAGGAACCTTTGCAGTTGTGTCTTGTCTTTTAAGACATCTGGAAATTTGTCTGCAAAGTCAATGGCATGTTGTTGCAGAGAGATTTGTCCATTGGAAATCTGGTGGCCTAAGAACTTTATAGAAGTCTGAAATACTTCTATTTTCTTTTTGCTAAGCACAAGCCCATTTTTCTTGACCAACTTCATGAAAATATTTACATGTTTGAAGTGATCATCAATATTTTTGGAAAAAATTAAAACATCATCAATATATACAAGTAGCCAATCAAAATATGGCTTGAAAATATCATCCATGACCTTTTGAAACTTTGAAGGAGCATTTTTAAGACCAAAAGGCATGACATTCCATTCATAGTGCCCTGCAGGAATACTAAAAGCAGTTTTGAACTTATCTCCCTCATCAATGGCAACTTGCCAAAATCCTGCTTTTAAATCAAATTTTGAAAATATTTTGGCTCCTGCAATTCTCCTGATCAAATCTCCTTTATGTGGAATGGGATAAGTATCATCGGCCAAAACTGAATTTAGAGGCTTGTAATTTATCACAAGTCTAGGGATACCTCTAATTTGTTCAGCTCTTTTGTTTACATAGAATCCATAGCAATTCCAGGGGCTAGTGGATTCTCTGATCAATCCTCTGTTGAGCAATTGCTGGATTTCTTTTTGGCATAGTTTTCTGTATTCTTGGCTCATAGGGATTGCTCTGCTTTTACAGGGCTTTCCTGTATATCCTTCTTTATAGGGCAACTTAATGGTATGTTGCTTTTTGTGCCAAAAAGCATTTGGTTCTTCTGAACAACATTTTTCTTCTATCTTTTCTTTCAGTTCTTGGATTTTTCTTTTAATTTGAGGTAGTTTCAGCTGTTCTTCTACTCTCAATGTGCTTTTTAGATCTTTAAGATCTAATAGCAAAGATTCTGCTTTGTCTAATTTCTGCATGGCTTGAACCATTGTAGAAACTCTTGGAGTTGAAACATAAGGAAGCTCAATTCTTTTTCTTCTACCTTTAGATGTGGGTACAGAAATAAAATAACCAGCTCTACTTCCTTTCAACCTGGCTGACCCATGAGGTTCTACTGCAGCTAAAAAGACATTCCCTAATATACAATCAACAGGGATGTCTGCTATGGCAAATTTCATGTATACACAGTGGGTATCAAAACATAGTGAAGCTCTAGGAATTTCATATTTGAGTTTCTTATTTCCTAGGCCTACAACTTCTCTTTCAGCAGAGACCCAATATTTCGCTGGAACATTTCTGATATTAAGAATATTAATATCTGCACCAGAATCTAATAATGCAGTCATGAAAAATATCTGGCCCTGGATACAGATTTTTACCTTGACATGATGTTGCTGATATGTGATGGTAAACAATCTCATATCTTGAAAGCCAAAATTTGGGTCTGACCTTCCTTCAGCAACTTGAATTTCTTGGCTATGGGCTGTTGTGTTCCAGGATTCTTCTTCTTTTTCTTCTTGAATGTCCTTGCCTTTCTTAATTTCTGCAATTTGAGCTTTGATTGCAGAAATCTCTGCTTTGAGTTGGTGAATTTCACCACTCACTTCTCCCAAAGTCAGGGATCTTACTTTCCCTGGTTTCTGGTGATGCATTTGGAAAGACTTAGTGTTCCTTTCATAGGATGCATCGACAAACAAAGGTTTCTTACCTGATTCTTTTGAGGCTTTTGATTTAAGCTGATCTGTGAATGCTTCTATCAGGCGGTTCTTCATGGGTCCTTCTTCCATTGTCCTAATATATGATAAAATCTTCATTTCTGCCTCTTCTTCAGCAGATGCCATTAGGACTTTTTCTTTAGGAAGCTTTGTTCTTTCTTCTTCTTCTTCGCTGGAACTGTACAAAAATTCAGAGTCATCTTCATAAAATATATGACATGCACATTCTTCTGAATTATAGCAAGAACATTCAGATGATTCAGAATCAGTATACTGGCCCATATTAACTTGAAATTCTTCTTCTGAAGTGCTAAAAGAATCAAGAGACGATTCCTCTAATTGGTGCTGTTGAGCTGAGTCTTTGATAATAAGATTTGGGCACCTTTCTGTAGCATGGGTCTTTGATTTACATCTCAGACAAAAGCTTGGGCCTGAATGCTCTTTCTTAACCTGTTTAGCCTTTTGAGCATAAACAGCTGTCTTTTTTCCCTTATTAAGCTTTGATTCTTCGCCTTGGGGACATCTTGAAGCTGTATGTCCAGTCTGGCCACACAACCAGCAAGTAATTTTGTTCCATTTTTCTTGCTTGGATGTATGCAGGTGGATGTCAGAAGGAGTATAATAATGGGTTTTTGGGATATATTTGTAGTGGCCCTTCTTTTTATGGCTTTTATCCCTTGTAGAATACTTCCTTTTATTTTTTGGATAATCCCTTCGATTTTTGTAGAAAGTCTCTTTGAATTCTCTTTTGGCCCTCTTCCTAGACTTTCTCTTTTTGACCAATGGGTCATCTATTGTCAGTCCATATTTGCTGCAAATGGACTTTCTATCTGGCAGTCTGGACAGTTTTTCCAAAGACTTGTTTACCTTCGAGCTGGTACAAAGACTTACCAGTGTCTTTGTAATAAGGGAATAAATTTCTCCCCATGTATAAGACTCAAAAGGTAACTGAAAAATTTCTTGCAATCTAATATAGTCAACAAATCTAGAGGGTAGAGCAGCTAGATATACCTGCTTCCAGAGCAAGTTTTTGGAATCTTTCACCTCATAGATTCGCTGCATCCAATCTCTATGGAAATCATCAAATTGAGACATCTTATGACATTTGAGGTTCATCAAAATGACCTCATGTTTGTTGGCAATTTCTGTCTCACAGCCACACCAATGTTCTAGAATCATTGATGTTAGCGCACCAATCATATTGCTTATTACAGTACCATCAGGATTATGAATAACATCTCCTTTTTCATCCTTGAGCACTTCTGCTTCCATGGTCTCAATAAGTTTAGGAGAAGATTAAGTTTCCCACCATCTGAGAAGAGTACCTGTAAAACATTGGATGATGGTTCTGCAAGCATCTACCTCTGATTTTCCTCTAAGACACATGAGTTTATATTCAGTATACATTAAATCAATCATCTGGCGAATTTGGCCAATGCTCATGTTGTCTATGTTCCATTCTCTGTGGGAATCAGGGAAGAAAGTATGTGCTTCAGGCAATTTTCCCTTCCCTTCAATGTCAGGAGCAGAATATCTGGAAAATCTATGTTCAAGAGGCTCATAGATTGGGAGGATTTGTGTTTCCTGAGATTTTTGTTCTTCTGTTTCTGGTTCCCTGAATAAGGAAGCAATACTGATGTGTTCAGACTCATCAGTCTTTGAGATAGTTTCTTTGGGGAACAGCAGAGGGAATTTCTGTACATTCCTTATTGGATTCTCAATCTTTATATTTCTTTTTACCAGGAAAGAATTTGGAACTGGCTTTTCAACTTTTGTGACCTGCATCTTTTCAAATTTCTCATTTAAGCCAGTAAGGAGTGTCTTAGTTACATCAATATGTCCAACTAAGTTTTCTCCTATTTCTTCAATCTTATTCAATGATTCCTTGGTGTAAGAACAAGTCATGCTGGAATCAAATTGTAAATTATTCAAACAAGAATTTACACAATTGAGAGAAGACTGTACAATATCTACTTGCTTCTTTACATCTTCTGCTTTAGCCACATTCATTTCTAGACCCTTTAGAGCAGTATTGGTCCAATTTAACTGTTCACTAGCCTTTTGAATTCTACCATCAATTCCTAAGGCATTATCATCTTTTTGAACCAGGGGGATGGCTTTGGCTGCATTTGTTTTTTCTCCCAAGATGATTCCTTTATATGGGGGAAAAGTAGTAGGGGTTTCAACTGTGGATCCATCAATTGCAGTCCATCCATGCTTATCAGTCATACTGCTAGAAATAGCACCAGTTAAAACATTTATAGGAGCAATTTTATCTTTCCATGAGTAGAAAGATATCCAAACACTATTTACTTCCATATAGTGTTTCCAGTCTGTTGCTAACTTTCTTTTCTGATCTGGGGTATATCCTTGGTCAAATTCATCTGCTTGAGGATTTGTATACAAATCCCAATTCAACATTTCTTTCATCCATTTAGAACTGATTTGTGATTTTAAGCATCCATCCATAAGTGCAAAAAACTTATGCATTTCCATGACTGCAGGCTTTTTACAGTCAGAAGGAATCTGTTTGAATCTGCATTCTGGAATCAGTTCTGATTGTTCAAGTTTCCCCAACCCATACCTTGGCTTTGCTGGTCTCATTAAGCAAATCATCTGAGTAAGCCTAGGGTCTTCTTCTTCTATTGAATGGATCATGAGAACATGATCTGAATCGGGCTCAGGCTCATGTGGGAAAGGAATATCAGAACATTTAGGATTCGGGCATGAGCTGATAGAAGTGGACGGAGGAGCAACACCAGTGCGAGGATTATGGTGCAGATGAACATTCTGTTCGGCTAGGGTCAGCAGATTTACGACATTTGTACAATCTGGACATTTTACTTCTAAAGAAGAAAAATTAACAAGCTGAGCTAATTCGAAAAGCTGTGGATGTTTACAAGAAGAGAAGGATGATGATGAACAGGCGGTATCGACAGTGGAAGGATCTCTGTAGTATTTGGATGTTTTACAAGCAGCGTCTATTCTTCTCCGATCAATAGTTGACCTGCGAGGAAAGGATATGACTGCATTGGAAGCATTTTCAGTTATGTTGGCAGAAGTGATATTTCGGGGAATTTGTGGCCTGGAGTAATTTACAACCCAATGTTCAGGGAATTGCAGATCTTCCCATTTTATCAATAGGTGTTCAATCTTTTGGTTCTTTGGGTCAGTTTTGACTACCACACTTGATTTGGAATCTCGACTGGGAGTATGACGGATTGCTGGCCATAAAGTGTTGGTATGTCTGAAACAGGCTTTGGTCTGGATGGCTATATTGTTCCTCTTTCTCTTCATATCAAAACCCGTAGTATGGATTTGCAGCTGTAAGATATCTTTAATGGTTTCATCAAACACATATATGGAAAAGTTTGGGAAACAATCAAAGTATACAGGGCCATCAGACAAAGGGGCTACAATTCCACCGATTATTGAATCTGTATATCTGTTGTGCGTTAGGTCTCTAACAGTAGCAAGCACAAATGTTTTTAATCCTTTATGGACCAAAGGATTGATGCCAACCCGAATGCAACCAAGATGTAGATAATTTGTCTTTAACCTTTTTGCTTCTGCTTGTAAGGCCTGCGGATTTAGCAGTGGTATTGTCTGAATACTCTCAGAGTTCTCCTGGACTTGACTAACAGACTCTTTAATGCTAATTCTAGATGCAGCAATTAGATGGAAAGGAGCTAAATCACTATAGACTTCAGAGGGTGTTATATCTGGTAAAGCCCATCTTGCAGAAGGCTGAAATTCCTCATAAGTAAGTTCTGCAGAGTTTAAGGTTCTACTTGAACTATTTTCAAACATTTCTTTAAGAGGATTTTCTTCTGAATGGGAATCATCTTCTTCAAGATCTCGATAAGAAACAGACTTTCTGAATGGCTCCATTCTTACTTAAAACAATATGGATCTGAGTACCAACCTTTAGAACCAGACGTTACTGGCTCTGATACCAATTTCTAGCAGGGGCTCCTGTCACGAGCTTGCTCTTTCTCTGTGTCTCTTCGTATTTCTCTGGTAGCCAACTCCTGATGAACCAGTGGTGAACCTACTTGGATCTTTCACACTCTCACTAGCCCTAAGTGCAAAAATTTGAAAAATGATCCTAAAATGGTAGAAACATATAAATTAAGAAGTGATCTCTACTTTCTCCCAATGAAATTGGACTAAGGAGTCACCTCTACTCTCTCCCATTGAAGTGTGATAAATAGGACTAAAGAGATGCTCTAAATAGGAAAATTTTATATAAAAGACTTCCATCTGGTTTATGTTGTTAACTCGTGAGTTTTAAATATATTAAAAAGAAAAAGTAACCAGTATTAACCACGTATTAACAATTGAAAAGTAGCAGGTACATAAAAGTTGAGATTGTTCCTAATAAGGTAAAGTGGTTCGGTAGGTTATGATTGCTTTGAAATATCGTCCTTATACTAATTTGCTTTCAAGTTTTTAAAAACATAGGAATCAAACTTTATTATAAAAGTTGAATTCATAACTTATAATCAATAAATCATAAAAACAAACTAGGTGAAGTTGGTGGTACATGATGGGAATTTATTAAGAGAATGTAATATTATTTTTTATTTATTAGGAGAATGTAATATTATTTTTAATTTTCTTTTTAAAGGAATTCTTATGTTATAGGTAAAAAGGCATCATTAATTGTTTGTTATATGTAAAAAGGGGTCATTAAAATGTTGTTTGACAGAATAGGTATAAATTTTGAATATAATTTTTAAAGATATTAAAGATTATAAAAGATTATTGATGTGAATACATAAGAATTTTAAGTTAAGTTAAATTAAATTTTTTTGTTGTAGTTAATTATAAAATATATGTTATTCGAAAAAGAAATATATTGATATGTATGGTTTATTTTGTAATAAGATTTACATAATTTTTATTTAAAAAATAAAATAAAATAAAATGTATGGATGGTTTAGATTTAATAATATAATAATATTCTTTATCATATACATGATTTAATAGATGAAATCAAGGGTTCCCAAATAGTTTTTCGGTTACAAAATTTATGCAGTGTTTTCAACCTCCACTCTTGTTCTAGTATTAGTATGTTACAAATTTTTAACGTCATATAAATTAAATGGGTGAAAATTTAAATGGCATATAAGTGTTTTAATGGCTATAGACATTTATGAGGCATTTACTTTATATGTTTGTGACAATTATAAAAAATGGGATAGTATGGGGTATTTTTCATTGAGTGAATAGAATGGTTAAGAACATATTTCCTTTCAAGAAGTGACATATTCAAATTTAAAGTGACACAATATATGTACACTTACATAAATTTTAATAGTCAAATTATTATAGAGAGAAAATCACTTATTTTATAAATAAGGGGATCTTCTGCACTAATTTAATGTTTAATTTTTTTTGTAAGCTTCAATTGTATTATTTCACAAAATCAAAGATTCCAAAGTACATAGATCATCCATCCACTATCATCATACTTTATAGTAGATGATCTCAATTTGCCAAATGAGAAACCAAATAATTTTAACCATCTGTTGATAGAATAACTAATCCAAAACCGTAAGAGTCTTAATAACGGTAACATTACTAAAGAGTCTAGTGCATAATCACAAAATAGAAAATTGTATGTAATCATTAGATAACTAGGAATCTAAAGAGGTGACATGAGTTGGATCTTTCACTCAAGAGCCTAGAGGGGCTGATGTAGTAAGAATGCATGGAATGTGCCACTCGACTTGAGCAAGACGAGTATCCATTCTCTCCCTATAGAACCGTTGGTTTCTTTGTTCACGTTTCACATCCTCAAGGCTATCAAAGACATTATACCTTTTTTCCTGCTTCCCATTAAGGACTCTTCCCAATAGGGTTTTCATTTACCAATAGAGAGATAAAGCTTGAAAATATTGTTTTTTCCTTCCCCTGGTATGGTCAGGGTCAGGTATCCATTGTCCAACATCTTCCATGAGCTCTGAATAAAAAAAAAAACTTGTTTATCTCTAGATGTCATAGTCTCTAGTTCTTGAATTTTCCTACCTGTTTTTGGGGGGGCGACCGAATGGAAGGTCTTGACAGTATCCTAGGGAGAAAATTCAATGAAATGATAGAGGTTTGACAAAAGAAAATGAAGCCCAAAACCAACACAGATTAAAGGACCCAACAATACAACAAACTAGATTGGACGACGACCACACCCATACAGAAATGCATCTTACAGTATCACTACCATAAACAACAACCAAAATTACAGTCTTGTAGCTAAACAAAGAGTTGACATTACAATTGTAAATATTAAAGGTTTGCAGGCTCTACCCAAAAAGGAAAGACCACCGAGTGTCATAGGTACGAGGCCAATACAAATCTATGCACACCATAAGTTTTGTAAACGATCGAGCCTTGGAATTCTCCTAATTGCAACCAACTTAAGTTCTCATTGTTCTCTCTTCACCCAGATCCTTGTAGAACTAGGACACTTACTTCCTCGATGTGGCTTGCCAAGAACTTCCCTCTAGTTTTTTGGTCCGATAAACACTCTCTAAATTGTTAGGCTTCTAGACATCCAAATTAATCTTAGGTCTTCATCATGCCATGACCAAAATTTTGCCCAAAAAGCAAATCAATTCACTCTTACAATAGGAACAAATTGGTTTTGAGCAGAGACACTACACAAGCAGACTTATCGTGCCCCTCTACGCCTATAAATTACATATATTATTGATAACACAAGAAAGTTATATTGCATGCTCAATTATGGCCACGTCAACCCCTCCAATTAATGTTCTTAAAACCATGAGGTGACAAGCACTCAATCCCAAATCTCCATTCTCCTTAGTCTACACTCCATTGAAAAACTTTAATATTTAACTTAACTAAAACTTTTTAATATATATATATATATATAACCTTCCATTAAAGTAACACTCAAAATTATACACCTATTTATTTATAATAAATATATAAATTATACATGGCATCAATAACCCAAATATAAAGCTAAATCCGTACCCAAAAAAAATATAACAAAACCTAAGGCTTTTAATATTTACATTCTTAAAAACATTATAAGTAAAATAAAAAAAAATTGAAATGCCTTGTAAACGTTGCTTTAGCTGCTAACCATGCCATTTAAAGTTGTTAAGACAACCTCCATGTTAGATCTCAAAGTGACGTCTTTGTTGGCACGTTCCCTTTTATAATTTTGGGAATAAAATAAATCTCGATGAAAAAAATAGATTTGATGTAAATTATAGAATTGTTTTTAATATCAGTATAAATATCTAATTTACAAATAAGATATTTTAATACAATTTACTTATAAGATATTTTTTAAGATATTTTTTATAAGATATTTTATATATAATTGAAGGTGTTTAAATATAATTACAATCTAATTTAAAATTGGGTAAGAATTATTATTATTATTATTATTATTTTAGTAATTAGAGAAATAGATTAGGTCGAGCTTATACTCATGTGACTTGGGATCAATTCAGATTGTTGTCACTATATCTCTGGAGCTTACAACATGTCTTCCTCTGTATATCGAGTTATTTCAGGGGGATTTGAACCTTAGATCTCTTAGTTTACACAATATTTCATATCACGATGATCGCCAACTGAGTTGCACCCCAAGGACGAGTGAGAATTATTATTGAAACTGCTTTATAAAATTATAAAAATCAAAATTATTACGTGAAAATATATAAATAATAAATTCAATTTAATTATCATAAATTATAGATAATAATGAAGTTAGATATTTAATATGTATGATAGAGTATAAATTAGGTTGTTTTTAGGATAAGCCTCATGTTAATTGAGGAATCATCTTTATCTTTAAGGTTTTGCCCTAATCATTATTATTTGGTTAAGCAATAAGGCTCTCTATCCTCATTAACTTGCATACACTCTTCTAGGGACTTAATAATCTCCTAAATAGCAAATGTAAGCTGCAAAAACCTATCATGTATGTTGTGGTGGTAAGGTCTATTTATGGTAACATTCTTTTTCTCATGAAAAAAGAAACACCATAGTATGTACTCTAGTAGCTCATGCAGGTGCACTACATCTAAGTCAACCTTGTTCACTTGTATGATGCACATATAGGCTAACACAAATTAGCAAGTTATCATATTAGGGAAGAAAAAAAGAAAAAGTTACAATGTATTAAGCATAACATCATTTTATTTCTTCCATACAAAGAAAATCACTTTCATCTATGTATGTTTGCATGTGACACCAAATTCAATATCTCATTAAAGTTTATCTCCTAACTGGACGAATTTTCAAGATATGAAAGTGTTAGCTTAATCTTGACTCGTATTAGAGTGGTTTGGTTAACTTTAATTAGGCCGGTTATGGGTTTATTATTAATAGTTTACAAGCCCATCTATTGGGTAACTTGTGGTATTCATTTCTAAAGAAACCTATCTAAAGACTTGTTATATACTCCATTGTAAAGTCAGTTATGAGTTTTGGTCCAACGACTACATATGGAGGTTTGGTCCCCACAAGTCTCGACGTCCATTCCTAGGTAGAGCTATGTACTGGCTCTTCCTTGATTCGTGCGAATAACAGGAGGAGTTTATATACGTGTAAAAAAAAAGCGTCATTGTGAAGTGCCCAAATTAGCTAGCTTGATAGGAATGGTCAAGGTAATAAAAATATTTTTGAGGTCAGTTTTCTTGATAAAGGGTTACCAGGGAAAATCTTACACAATATTATTGTGTTTTTTATTATCTCCCTTCTATTATAATTTTAATATGGTATAGGAGCCTAGGTATGCATAGACTCTTTAGCAAGGGTGGTATATGGTACTAGGAGCAATGGAAATATTGTTGGTTGTGTTATTCATAGAAGCCATAATTGATTAATGGTGTGATTTCAGGTTCTCTTAATGATTGATAAGGGTGAAGGAAGTCTTTAATTGTGGATGTTACTTATGTGAGATGAAATGTTCATGTGTAGATAAGTTTTGTGAATTATTTATTTCTAGTTTCTCATTTCAAATATAGGGTTTCTTACTATGAGGTTAAAGAGAAATGACTCAAGGAATATGAAGTAGAGGTTTTGGTCATGTGCTAGGTTAGTTAAGGAAGATATATGCTATTATGTGAGATCATGATAATATAATATTGTACATAATAAAGTACATACATATGTTATTCATGATAGCAAAACACCAATTGCATAATACCATGATTGGCCTACTAGAGATCACACCTTTGGAATGTCATGTGAATCAACGGGTAAAAGAGACCATGGTCATGTCAAATATGTTCAATGTATTGATTGTGTGTTAGTTGTGCTTTGGAAGTATATTGCTAACATAATTGATTTCCATGATTGAATGGCAGAAAATTGATTTACATATTGCCCATTCTTATTGGAGAATGATAAGTATTGTTAATGTACATATCGTGGTAGGTGGATTTGAAATTTTATTTTTCAAATGAAGAAAATATATTTTAAATAGTGTTGGTCATGTCTATCCTTCATCCTTCCTCATGTTGTTATAACATGGTGTTTTATTAAGTTGTTCAATCAAGGAGAATTTTTTTGAGAGGCTCAATGAAGAGTGTCATGATGATGCACATGTTGGACTTAAATGATTAACTAAGGACCAAAGTGTGAATGTTGGTCATGATCCTAAGTATATGGGTTATTGGGATGATGTTAGACTTGTGTTAATTCACTTTCAAAACATTAGTATACACATGTGATTCACCTTTTCCTCCATGTGTTAGGGTGGTTATGTCTATGTGCTTTTGTTGCCGATTTGGGATAATTGTGTGTTGTCCATGTAAAACTCTATGTTTCTAGCTTGTGGTGGGATCACATGGCATGCTTATTAATGGTAGGAGAGTTATTTTGATGTTTAATGGTTACTTGGGTTGTGCAAGAGTATTATGTCATGGCTAGGAGAGTGTGCTTGTGATTCATGGAGATTTAATAGTTGCATGATGGTAACATTGTCATGAACAATTTTTTTTTAAGGTTTGTAAATAAGGGTCAAGTCACCTATGTAAAGAACATACTATTGTAAGACCTTACTTAGGAATGTGTACCCATGATTTTGTGGTTCATCAATGTAATATCTAGGCATAGACCTAGGTGATATAATTAATAGGAGCATGTTGTAATACTAGATACTTGGTTAACAAACTTTGATTGGGGTGGGTGTTTTTCCCAAGTAGAGTTTAAATGGAAGAATGTTAGGTTAATCATGAATTAGTCAAGAGTATTTAGGTTTACCTTGATTTAGTAAGTGATGGGTTTATTTTTGATAGGTTATTGTCCCATGTTATTCAATCAAGATGAAGCCTATTTAAAGACCCAATATACTCAATTGTAAAGTGCCCAAACTTGTTGGTTTGATGGGAGTGACCAATGTAATAAAGATATATACTTGAGTATTGTTTTCTTGATAAAGGTTTTCTAAGGTAAATATTATGTAAGCTTCTTGTGTTTATTATTATTTCTCCATTGTACATGGATTTTATAGGAAACGAAGATGATTTGGCCATATAATCTAATAACTTGATGCTAAGCTAACTTAACAAAAGAAGAATACTTAAAAAAATGTTTGAGTGCTTTAGAATCATCACAAATGGGTGTAACATATAAATTTTGAGCTTTAGTACTCACATGTTCCTACGCACTTAGAATTACCATGGTTTCATCTACTTTTGTGATGTCTCTGTATGAGATTACCTGGTGATGACCTGGCTACCTCCCATCCTTCAAGGCCTTCTCTTTTGGATCACTCTCCCTTAGCTTAGATGCACAATATCCTCAGGATGTCCAATGCTTAGTTAGGTTCCCCTATCACCTTATCTCTTTTCCTTGACCATTGTCAACAATTTTACACTACTAGACCCTTTGGGGTGCTAAATTAGGTGCATTCCAATTATTTGGGTTATCTCTTGGGATCTAAGCCTTTGATCTAACCCACAATTGGTTAGGATGTCTCCTTTGGGATCCTTAATAGCCCAATCAAATCCAGATTTATGAAGAAATGAAATGAAATATAAATTTACACAAAAACATATAGATACAATGAAACGAAACTTCAATTAATAAATAGAAAATGTTGAAAATTGTTTACACGCATAATGAACACAAACTAGCTCGAGCGATGGTAACTTATCTATGAGAAGAGATGTGATGGCTACATGCCTTCTGAATTGTGTTGCAATAAGGCTCTGAGACCGTTTTTATCATGAAGAAACAATGAGAAACCCTAAACATCCAAAAACCTAACCCTAAGAGATCAAGTGTTGAAAGCTTATGGGCCCCAATGGGTTAGTTTGAATGTCAATTTCCTGGGGTCGTAACTTTGCACAAGATCTTTGTTTGGTGCACACGATAGCTTGTTAGAAAGGTCTATCCGTCAAAAACAATTTTCGATTCCATACATAGTCTTTGACTGACGTTTACACATTTCCCCCAAAAAACTTCGTTTAAGACCTCAAAATGGTTATGAAAGTTCAGGACCCGAAAACTGCCAAAAATAGAAAATTGTCAAAATATGAAATTATGCTGAAAAATAGGAAATTGATAGGAAATAGTGTTGGGGGTCCAAGTGGAATAGGCGGGTGGCCACCAATATCCACTTGGAACAATCCTCCCCCCTAGGAAGCAATGGTCCCTGTTGCGTTGAGTACCTCCATGATATGGGGACACTTCTACTGAACCTTGTCCCTGGTGATCCACTTGCCTTGGTTCAGGAGTTGGCCAACTTTGACAACCCGATATAGCTAGATCCTTTATTGGCGAGTGCTCTTAATATGTGTGTCCATGATTTGATCAGTTATGTTCTATTCAATGTAATCTGGGTTGAGCTCTATTGGTGTCAGTTTCTCGGCAATGTATAATGTGTCCATTAATGATGGAAAGTATGGTCGAAGGTGGTCCATATTGAATACTAGGTGTAGTCCAAGGAATGGGGGATACTTAGCTTGAAAGTGTTGTCACCCATAACCTTGGAAATGGTGTAAGGCCTGTATTTGAGAGGTTGAAGCTTCCATGGGCTCCAACAAGGCATTCCTTTTGCAAATGCAACCAAACCTTGTCGCCCACTTGAAACTTATGTGGCACCTGATGTTGATCATGACATTGCTTATACTCAATATTGGATTTATCCAAGATATCATGAACTTGTTGGAAGATGTGTTAAAGGTGTTCAATAAACTTGATGGCTTTATCAACTTTAGATTGAACATGTTTATATTTTGTATGTGTAGTCGCAAGAGGCATTACAACATCAATGGGACAGAATGGTTGAAATCTCAGGCCCACCTAGAAGGGGTTGTGGCCAGTTGAGATGTGGAGAGTTTCATTGTAGTAGCAGTACACATAGGAGAGACTCGCATCCCATGTTCGTGGATTATTAGAGTTGTAAATGCGTAGTATGTGCACTATCATCCTGTTGACAACCTCTATCTAACCATTAGTATGGGGGTGGAAGGAAGTCAACTTGGTGAGCTTGTTGTCCAACAATAATAGATGCTTGAAAAAATGCACTTAGGAACTTGCTATATCGATTTTATATAATGGTCTGTTTTTTAAAGGGATCCCAAAATGTACCCACACCCGTTTGAAGAAGAGCTTGGCAATGGCTTCTAATGTCATACTCTTCATGCATGCAACCAATATGGTCATCTTAGAATATATATCAACGACCATAAACACGCAGTCATTACCATGCTTGGTAGAAGGAAGGCCAGACATATATTCCATTAAGATGGATTCCCAAGGTTGTCTAGGAGTAGGCAGAGGGGTGTACAAGCCTTGCTTCTTAATGGTTGGCTTGGCGATGGGATAGGCAGTGCATGATCTGATATATTTTCCAACATCGTGTCAGAGCTTTGGCCAATAGAAATACTTTTATAGTACTTCCATTATCTTCTCCACACTAAAGTGTCATGCCACTTAGCTATAATGCACCTCCCAAATCAACTTGGCACACTCGCTTGAAGGAACAAAAAGATATCCCATATAGCACAACAATCCATCCTGAGATGGAAGTCTAAAATTGGCTTTCCAACCATCAACATCTTGTAGGTGGAAGTGAATTTTGATTCATTTTCATATAGTTGTGACCATCCAGAGGTCTTGTGCCCACAAGAGTTGAGAACTATGTTCAGTGCCCCAACCAAGGGCCAACTAAGGCAATCTGCAATGTGATTGGTGATACCCTTCTTATATTTAATGTTTAAATGGATTTTTTGCAGATATGTGAAACCATTTATGATGGCAATCCTTCTGCAACACCCCCTGTGCCTGCATGAATTAAAGAAGTTGGTGATTTGTGTGGATGATCGTCTCCTTCCCCATAATATAATGTTTCCATTGTCGGAAGGCATGCATGATAGAATACATTTCTTTATCATAGGTGGGGTACCTTTGAACAATATCAGAGAGTTGTTGGCATTATGATACAGGTGTTGTCCTTGATGGCAACTCACTCAGATGAAAGTTCACAGTGCAGCAGGTCAACAGCAAAGGGTTACAGATCAGACTCCAAAGAATGAAGAAAGAGAGGTATATGTTGGTTCACTTTGTCCAAGGCACGTATACACGCGGTTTAACAAAACAAAAGTAGTGTATAACGTATACATGCACTTTCACAGGAGGAAAAGCGTGTACATACTGGAAAACCAAGTTTTAGGTCCAAGGTATTTTGGTCCAAGGTAATTGGTCCGAGGCATTTGGTCCAAGGTATTGACCCTAGGTATTGGGTCCAAGGTATTAGTCCTAAGTGGTTTTGGTCCAAGGTATTGAGAAAGGCCTAAGAGTATATAAGGAAGAGAAGATCATTAGGCCAGGCGGTGCAAGCAATGAGATTCTAAGGAATATTTTTATCTGAAATATATATTATGTTGCAGGGTTATGTTTGGGACTATATCTGAAATATTCATGTGCACCTTGAGTTCAACATTGGATCAGGAATCATGAGACTTGAAATGACTTATTCTTGAATGATTTGATATTGGTTGAGACTAGATTTGATGTTTTGCACCTGTTCTATTTTGTTATCTATCATGATCTGGGTTTATCTGAAGTCTGGAATTGAAGCAAAGTTCTGAGTCGAAATTTGCAGATATGTACGCAGGTTCGTCTCAGCCAAAGGGCGTGTATATGTAGGTTCGACTCTTTCAAGTAGCGTATACAAAAAGAAAAGCTTCTTTTTAGATCTGACTGATCTATCTGATCAAATTCTGTTGTTTTACTGTTGTCTGTCAATGAAGTCTTCTTAGATCTGAACGTAGAACTATTGTATAAGGAAATTGAGTCTGATTGATTGATTGATTAAGAAGGAAGGGTGATCCTTGTTGCTATCTGTTTTGAACTCTGTAATATGACAGTAGATCTTCAGAATGTCACTGATTGGTACAGTCTGTGGTTCAGAAGTTTATGATTCAGTATCTTTAGAGATATACGCAGGTTGGGTTAAAGGAAGTAGCGTATACACACAGGTTGGGTTCAACCAAGTAGCATATACACTCTAATGCATGATTTTTTGAGGTTACAACTGGTTCTGGATGATGATGCAAGGTTCTGGGTTCAGCACAGTGTTCTGGTGTCAATGATCTGATTGTTCAGATTAACTGAATATTGGTTGATGCAGTTTAAGTTTAAAAGGCTTTGATGGGTCCAATGTGAAAATTTGATGAAACATGGCCTTCATCTTGTGGCGTTGTGATCTAGGAGTATCCAGTCTAAAAATTCATGAAACATGGTTCCTGGTGGAAGAGTGGAGTTTTCAGTAGGCTGGCACCTACGTACTAGTAAACATATTGGCTAGTACAAGAGCTAGGGGGTTGTAGCTCCCTTCCAGTAGAAGATGAAAAATGAGAGAAGGTTGTAACCTTCTGCAGGTAGAAGCTTGCGTACTGTTATGAGTCTGCACCAGTACAACATTGTAAACAGATTTTCTTATTATTAAAAGAAGACAGAGACGACAACAGCAGGTGGTTTTTACCCACATTGAGTTTCCACCTTAAATCTTGGTGTTCATGTGTGTTGCTTATGTGGGATGCTTTATTTTGCTTTTAGTGCACTGTCTAATAAATCTCTGATATACTGGTTTAATCTCCACACATGATAAATTGTCTAAATCTCAAGATCTCTGCATATAAGCTGGTTTCTTTAAGCATAGTCGCGTGTACACGCTAGTTCACTTCACTGAAGTAACGTATATAAATCTATTTGGGAAATAAAATTATTGATCTGATAATACTGATTCACCCCCCTCTCAGTATTATTTCCAACAATTGGTATTAGAGCAGGTCCTTCAGAAGAAGCTTGATCGCTTGAAGGGAGATCCATTAACATGAATAATCAAGAAAGCATGGGATCCATCAAACCGCCAATCTTCGATGGGAGCAACTTTGTCTATTAGAAAATAAGAACCACAACCTATCTACAATCACTTGGAATAGATGTCTGGGAAATTGTGGAAGGAGGATATACATTTCCAACAGCAATTCCTACAGATATGGTAGGTAAAAAGCAATATGAAACCAATGCCAAAGTTGTCAATATTTTATTGGGAAGTCTATCACAATCAGAGTTTGTCAAAGTCATGCAGCTCAAATCAGCCAAAGAAATATGGGACAAAATTGTTCTAAGCTACGAAGGAGACTCTCAGGTAAAACGTGTTAAGCTTCAAACTCTCAGAATTCAGTATGAAACTCTTAAGATGCATAGTGATGAAAGTATAGCTAGTTACTTACTATGTATAGATGAGGTTGTTAGTTGTATGAAGAATATGGGTGAAGAAATTAAGGAAGTTACCTTAGTTGAGAATGTTTTGAGATCCTTGTTTGCTAAATTTGAATCCAAAGTGTCTGCCATAGAAGAAAAATAGGATCTGCAGAATATCACTATGACGCAACTTCACGGAATCTTAACTGCCTTTGAGATGAGAAAAGGAGGACCATTAGATATGAGAGAAGCCACATTCAAAGCTTCAGCAAAAGGAAAGGAAGAACACAATGAATTAGGACATATTTAAGAAGAAGAAGATGAGGTAAACTTTGTCAAAAAGCTTCAATGGGGTTTTGGAAGGTTTAGAGGTAAGTTACCCTTCAAATGCTTTTCTTGTGGCAGAGTCGGTCATTATGCTGCTAGATGTCCTCATAAAGATAAATTTGAAAAAGGAAAGGAATATGCAAAAGGGAATAGAAAACAAGTTGTGAATAAAAGGAGTTACTATACTCATGAAGATAGCGATGGTTTATCTAATAGTGATGAAGATGAAATTGGACAAGATTACAGACTTCTCATGGCTTATGACAATGATAATTTTTGGGATGCTTTAGAAGAGGAAGACCTTCATGAAGAAATATCTAAACTCAAAATCTGTTTAGAAGAAAATAATATGATTATAGATACCTTGACATACCAACTTGCTGAAAAGGAAAAACACAATGAAAAACTAGAATGTGAAATTGTGGGTCTAAGAAAGGATCTTGAGAAAATGAAATCTCTCAATATTAGATTTGCTAAAGGATCAAAAACTTTAAATGAAATTGTCAAAGTTCAGCGTTCTGCTATGATAAAGACAGGACTTCGATATACTGAAGAAGCATCTCAATCACAAAAGTTGTCAACCTCCACCAAAAGCTATCTTGGTGCAGCAAAGACCATTGAACAATATGACAATCATCAGCAAAGGCATAAAGCATATCACCAAGTAAATGTGACTCAATTTACTCCAAGGATGAATAAAATCCACAACCAACCTCAGGTAAATCATACTCAATTTGCTCCAAAGATGAATATCAATAGAAACTACAATCACTAGGTCAATAGACTCGATAGTCACAGGAACTTCTTTAATGGACAATGTTTTTCATGTCATAATTTTGGACACAAAGCTCCACAATGTGTTGCTTACAAAACCATCATGACTAGAGAAGCACGAAATCAAAGGAATGTAACAGGGATCAAGAAAAGTTCCTATAATAACTTTTCTCTTCTTGAAAATGAAATAGAATGCTCAATCTGTAACAACTTTGGTCATGAAGAATCTGAATGCCGGAGAAAATTTCGGCAAACATCTCAAAAGGAGCAAACTTCATTAAATCCCAAGATATGGAGAAGGAAAGAATCTCAAACAGAAAGATGTGGTATAGCCTTGTATGCAGAAGGACAAGAAAATCAGTGGTTCAGCGACAGTGGATGCTCAAAACACATGACAAGTGACAAAGAAAAACTTCACTCATATAATGCCTTAGAAAAGGAAAAGAATGTCTCATTTGGAAATGACACTTCCGCTATCATAAAAGGTAAAGGCTCTGTTTTCTTGAAAGAAAAGATTAAAGCTGGAAATGTTATGTATGTAGACGGTTTAAAGCATAACCTGTTGAGTGTCAGTCAAATGTGTGATCAAGGAAATGAAGTGGTGTTTCGATCAAACGAATGTGTTGTGTGTGAGCTTGATACATGAGAGACTGTGATCAAAGGTACAAGAACTCCAAACAACTTATACATACTCAAGGGAGGACAACAACAGTGCTATCTAAGCAAAAATGACGAAAACTGGCTGTGGCATAAAAGATTGGGACATCTAAGCTTTTCTCAAATAAGAAAAGCATGCAGATTCAAGGTTGCTCATGATCTTCCAAATATCAGTATCCCAGAAAATACAATATGCAAACCATGTCAAATCGGAAAGAAAACTAGAGTTCACTTCATGGAAAAAGAAGGGTCAGCTAGTAAGCCTCTTGAACTTGTCCATGCTGATTTATGTGGACCATTAAGGAAAAAGTCACCCCGTGGAGAAGAATACCTTATTTTTTTCATTGATGATTTTTCCAGAATGTGTTGGATAGGTATTTTAAAGCATAAAGATGAAGCTTTTGAAAACTTCCAAGCATTCAAAGCTTTGGTTGAAAATGAATCAGATCGAAAAATCAAATGCCTCAGATCTGATCGAGGAGGGGAATTTACCTCAGATGAATTCTTTGAATTTTGTGAACAACACAGAATAAAAATGAAATTCTCCACCTCAAGGACTCCTCAGCAAAATGGTGTGGTAGAAGGAATGAACAGAACAGTTCAACAAATGGCTCGAGCTATGCTAGATGAATCTGGAACTCCTGCAACCTTCTGGGGTGAAGCTGCATTTGCTGCCATAACTATTCTCAACCAAGCAAATGTTTAGGTAAACAGAACTCAAACTCCACATGAACTTTGGTATGGTAAGACTCCTATTGTAAAATACTTTAAAGTTTTTGGAAGCAAATGTTATATCAAAAGGACTAATGAAAAACTTGGTAAGTTTGAACCCAAAGCAGATGAAGGTATTCTTCTTGGTTATTCTTCTAGAAGTAAAGGATATAAATGTTATAATAAAAGGCTTGGAAAAATTGTTGAAAGCATTGATGTTGTAGTTGATGAAGCGTGCAAAAATCCAAAACAGATAAAATCAACAGAAATTATGACAATGAAGAAGATGGGGATTATTTTCCCACATCAAATCAAAATCATATTGAAGAAGAAACCAATGAAGCACCAGAAGAAGATATAATGGTAGAAGAAAAGACTCCATCCAGGTATGTTCAGAAAAATCATCCAGAAACTCAAATTTTAGGGGAAAAAGAGGTAGGTGTACAGACAAGAAGAACTATTACAGGGACATCTTACTATCCTCCACCGAACCTCAAAATGTAAAAGAAGCATGCAAAGATGAATGTTGGGTCAAGGCCATGGATGAAGAACTTGAGAAAATTGAAAAAAATGATACTTGGGAATTAGTTCCTAGACCTCATGATAAAAATATTATAGGAACTAAATGGATATTCAAAAACAAGCTGAATGAAAATGGAGAAGTCATTAGAAATAAGGCCAGACTTGTTTGTAAAGGGTATGCTCAACAAGAAGGTATAGATTTTGAAGAAACTTTTGCACCTGTTGCCAAACTTGAAGCCATAAGGATGTTTCTTACTCTTTCTAGCTTTCAGAAATTCAAAGTATACCAAATGGATGTAAAATCAGCCTTCCTGAATGGAGATTTAGAAGAAGAAGTTTATATTGAACAACCAGAAGGATTCATTCTTGGAAATGATGCAAAACTTGTATGTAGACTCAAAAAGGCCCTCTATGGTCTGAAATAGGCTCCAAGGGCCTGGTATTACTGCCTTGACAAATATCTACACCAACAAGGTTTTACAAAAGGTTCACATGATAGCAATCTATATACAAAGATTGAAACTGATAAATTGCTAGTTATTATTGTTTATGTTGATGATATCATTTTTGGTAGCAATGAAGAATCCGTGAGTCAGAATTTTGCTTCAGTAATGCAGCAAGAATTTGAAATGTCCTTGCTTGGTGAACTTACCTATTTTCTTGGTCTACAAGCTCAACAAAATAAAGATGGTATTTTTCTTTCACAAACCAAATATCTCAAACAAATCTTGAAAAGGTACGGAATGGAAGATTCTAAACCTGTATGTACCCCAATGGTAACAGGATGCAGTCTCATCTCAAATGATGAATTAGCAGCAGTACATCAACCAACTTACATATCCATGATTGGCAGTTTGCTTTATCTAACAGGTACCCAACCTGACATCATGCATGCAGTAGGAATAGTTGGAAGATTCCAAGCAAATCCAAAGGAGTCACACCTTCAGGCAGTCAAAAGAATTTTCAAATATCTTCAAGGAACTCAGGACTTTGGTTTATGGTATCCTAAAGATGCATATCTTACTCTTCATGCATATACAGATGCAGATTGGGCAGGAAGTGTTGATGACAGAAAAAGCACTAGTGGTGGTGCATTCTATATGGGTTCCAGGTTAGTGTTTTGGTTCAGCAAGAAACAAAGTTCAATTGCTTTATCTACAGCTGAAGCAGAATATGTGGTTGCTGCACCTTGCTGCACACAACTACTTTGGATGATGCAAACCTTGCAAGACATTCAGATCACATGTACTCCACCCATCTCCATTCTATGTGATAATACAAGTGCCATCAGTATTTCAAAGAATCCAGTCAAGCACTCCAAGACCAAGCACATACCCATCAAATACCACTTTTTACGTGAACAAGTGCTTGAACAAAAGGTCAAATTGGAGTATGTTCCCTCCAAAGAACATGTTGCTGATATATTCACGAAACCATTGCCCAGAGAAACATTTGAATATCTCAGACAAAAGCTGGGAGTAGTTGCTGCATCATCCTGTTGTTAAATTCAATTTTTCAGAGAAAGGTTATTATACGCATGTTTCATGAAGTATAGTCGCGTAAACACACGGGTTTCTGTTGGTCAAGGAGCGTATATGTTTTTCAGACAAGAAAAATAGTGGGGCAGGCTCTGATATGGGTGCTCTGTCTGATGTTGATGATTACAGCCTATTGATATGCTCTGTTCATTAATTTTTATCTAACTGACAAATATGCCTTGATCATTGACTTGATTAACAATGCACAGGTAGCACAGATTCAGGGGGAGCATTAGCCTTCTCTTGCATTCTGCATTGTTGGCATTATGGTTACTAAGTCTAGCTATGGCTTCAGATATTTATACCTTTTGTTGCTTAATTCATGTAAAAGTCTAGGGTGTGATATGTCTTCTCATACATTTAAATGAGTCCTATTGGACAAATGATGTAATTTGTATCCCCACTTTGCATGGGATGGATGATGTAATTATATTTCTGTCATGTATAAACAATTGGTATATCCCCATTTGGTTGGGTGGATGATTCAAATTTGGTATATCCCCACTTGGTTGGGAGATTGATGTATGTATGAGTCATTGATGATAGGACGGTCATACTCACATAGTTGAGTTATAGAGTTATGTTATTCTTTTGGAGAATATTTTTGCAGACACTGCTTGTGCTCAAGGGGAGCATGGAAGTTTTCAGTGCATCTTAGCATGTACAAGGGGAGCTCAATCAGACAATTTAGTATGTACTCAGGGGGAGCATGAACAGCATAGGGGAGAGAATATCTTGGTCCACCCTTTGCCCTTGATGTCAAATGGGGAGAGTGTCTTGGTGTTGTTGTTGCCATCAAGTCCAAAGAGGGAGATTGTTGGCATTATGATACAGGTGTTTTCCTTGATGGAAACTCACTCAGATGAAAGTTCACAGTGCAACAGGTCAATAGTAAAGGATTACAGATTATACTCCAAAGAATGAAGAAAGAGAGGTATACGCTAGTTCACTTTGTCCAAGGCGCGTATACACGCGGTTTAACAGAACAAAAGTAGCGTATAACGTATACACGCACTTTCACAGGAGGAAAAGCGCGTACATATTGGAAAACCAAGTTTTTGGTCCAAGGTATTTGATCCAAGGTATTTTGGTCCAAGGTAATTGGTTCGAGGCATTTGGTCCAAGGTATTGGCCCTAGGTATTGGGTCCAAGGTATTGGCCCTAAGTGGTTTTTGTCCAAGGTATTGAGAAAGGCCTAAGAGTATATAAGGAAGAGAAGATCGTTAGGCCAGGCGGTGCAAGCAATGAGATTCTAAGGAATATTTCTATCTAAAATATAAATTATGTTGCAGGGTTATGTTTGGGACTGGATTTGAAATATTCATGTGCACCTTGAGTTCAACATTGGATCAGAAATCATGAGACTTGAAATGACTTATTCTTGAATGATTTGATATTAGTTGAGACCAGATCTGATGCTTTGCACCTATTCTATTTAGTTATCTATCATAATCTGGGTTTATCTGAAGTCTGGAATTGCAGAAAAGTTCTGAGTCAAAATTTGTAGATTTTTACACAGGTTCGTCTGACCAAAGGGCGTGTACAGGCAGGTTCGAATCTTTCAAGTAGCGTATACAAAAAGAAAAGCTTCTTTTTAGATCCGACTGATCTATCTGATCAAATTATGTTGTTTTACTGTTGTCTGTCAATGAAGTATTCTTAGATCTGAATGTAGAACTGTTGTATAAGGAAATTGAGTCTGATTGATTGATTGATTGGGAAGGAAGGGTGATCCTTGTTGCGATCTGTTTTGCACTCTATAATATGACAGTAGATCTTCAGAATGTCACTGATTGGTACAGTCTGTGGTTCAGAAGTTTATGATTCAGTATCTTTAGAGATATATGCAGGTTGAGTTAAAGGAAGCAACGTATACACATAGGTTGGGTTCAACCAAGTAGCGTATACACTCTAATGCATGATTTTTTGAGGTTACATCTAGTTCTGGATAATGATGCAGGGTTCTGGGTTCAACACAGTGTTCTGGCGTCAGTGATCTGATTGTTTAGATTAACTGAATATTGGTTGATGCAGTTTAAATTTAAAAGGCTTTGATGGGTCCAGTGTGAAAATTTGATGAAACGTGGCCTTCAGCTTGTGGCGTTGTGATCTAGGAGTATCCAGTCTAAAAATTCATGAAACGTGGTTCCTGGTGGAAGAGTGGAGTTTTAAGTAGGCTGGAACCTACATACTAGTAAACATATTGGCTAGTACAAGAGCTAGGGGGTTGTAGCTCCCTTCCAGTAGAAGCTGGAAAATGAGAGAAGGTTGTAACCTTCTTCAGGTAGAAGCCTACGTACTATTATGAGTCTGCACCAGTACAACATTGTAAACAGATTTTCTTATTATTAAAAGAAGACAGAGACGACAACAACAGGCGGTTTTTACCCACATTGGGTTTCCACCTTAAATCTTGGTGTTCATGTGTGTTGCTTATGTGGGATGCTTTATTCTACTTTTATTGCACTGTTTAATAAATCTATGATATACTGGTTTAAGCTCAACACATGATAAACTGTCTAAATCACAAGATCTTTGCATATATGCTGGTTTGTTTAAGCATAGTCACGTGTAC
The DNA here is from genome assembly GCA_031772625.1 of Pinus tabuliformis. Lineage (NCBI taxonomy): Eukaryota > Viridiplantae > Streptophyta > Pinopsida > Pinales > Pinaceae > Pinus > Pinus tabuliformis. Next base: position 290,118,384 of record CM062806.1, on the reverse strand, counting down.
ACGCTAGTTCACTTCACTGAAGTAGCGTATATAAATCTGTTTGGGAAATAAAATTATTGATCTGATAATAATGATTTACCCCCCTCTCAGTATTATTTCCAACAAGAGTGTCTTACTGTGATAGGCCATTGGATGCCTTTCTTAGTGAGGATTGCACCAATAACATAGTCAGAGAAATTTGCCTCAATCTCAAATGGTTGTTGCACATCTGGTAAGGTGAGGACTGGTGTAGAGAAAAGGCGATATTTTAGTTCAATGAATTTCTTCTATTGTAATTCAGACCAAAAAAACTTTGATTTTGCTCCGCCCTTGGTAACTTGACTTCAGGTCCAAGTGATATGAGAGAATCCCAACATGAATCTTCGATATAAATTAGCAAGGCCCAAGAAACTGCGAAGTTCTGTTAGAGTTGTCAGGGTCGGCCAATCCTGAATGACTTGGTTCTTATCGACCCATATACATTTCATGCTCATCAATTATGTAGCCCAGATATTGGACCTAGTCCATGCCAAAGGAGCATTTCTTGAGGTTTACACATACCTTGTTCTGTCGTAGGGTTTGAGAGACCTATCAAATATGTTGCAAGTGCTCTGCCTAACTCTTGTTGATGATGAGGATATCATCCAAATATAGAACCACAAATGAATTGGTGGAAAGCCACATGATGTCATCCATCAACCTCATAAAAGTTGTGGGGGAATTTGCCAACCCGTACGACATGGACAACCACTTAAAGAGACCCTCCTTGGACTTGAAGGTGGTCTTCCATACATCTTTAGGTTCTATTGGAACTTGGTGATAGTTAGACTTCAAGTCAATCTTGATGAAGTACTTAGAACCCTTGAGTTGGTCAAGAAAGTCATTAATCCATGGGATCGAATATATGTTCCTAACTATGATTTTGTTCAATTCTCATTAATCAATGTAGAGTCTCCAGGTTCCATATTTCTTCTATACGAGTATAATTGGGCTCCCACGAGGTGAGTAACTTAGTAGGATGTACCCTTTTTATAGCAACTCCTATATTTGTCACTTGCTTTCCTCGTTTTCCATAAGAGAGAGACGGTAGATTGGCCCATTAGGTAGAGGTTCTCCATGGGTCAGATCGATTGAATGTTTGACCTGACAATGCAAAGGTGACCTTGTGGGTGAGGAGAATATGTCCCTGTACTCTTCATCTTATCGACTTGCTTCTGATGTGCAAAGAAGCCCTTTCTGGGGGCCATGGACGTGGCCATGATATTCCCCTTACTTTGAAAGAGAATTAGGAAGAAAAAAATCTCCTAGTCTGGGAGATGATCTTACTGCATTGCTTAGCAAAGATCAAAGAAATGGTGTTAGGCAGGGCTACCTCTAATATCCTATATATTTTTCTTCCTAAATTAATAATAACAGTATGAGTTCTAGACTCATACACAACATGACACTTCAACAACAGTGGTTGGCCTAATATTTCAAGGGGAGAAACATCACACAATACCTCATTTGTGATAGACTTGATGCTATAGGGGAGACAACATTGTTGATTGACGCAAAGATCTCGCCGTTGGTGGAGCCACCCAATGTTGTATGGTTGCGAGTGTGGTGTTTTCAGGAGGCCCACATGCTTAATGACCTCTGCTGAGATGAGGTTATTTTGACTTCCACTATTAACAATGAATTGTAGTGGAGCACCCTTCACCCACAACTATGAGTGGAAGAGACGCTCACCCTCCTTTGGATCTTCAGGCTCACTTTTCTTGACCTTGGTGGTGGTAATGATGGAACTAGTGCATGAATGATATGTTTCCCCTTGTTGGGTTCTAGCTCAGAGTTAAAACATGCTTCTAACTTTGAAGCTTTCAGCTTGGCCACCAATGAATGCTTTGTATGACATTCATTTGTGTTGTGAGTGGGGCTCTTGTGGAACTCATGCCACTTTTTTATGTCTTTCTTCATCTTCCCATTTCTATTCTTTTCTTGCGGTTTCGATAGGTTGTCCTGGACCATTGCACCTTGGCTCTATCCTTTGTTATGCAGTTTGGAGGTTCCCTTTCCTTGCTTCAGATTTGTAGATACAAAGTCTCACTTCATTTGTTTAAAAATTTTCTTGATCTTGAAAACATATTAGTATGTTGCACCAAGCGAGGAGATGTACAAGAACTCCATTTCTTCCTAGATGTATTTGTGCAAACAACCATGGTATTTGAGCACTAGATGTCACTCAAAGTCCTTGATACTCAGCTTCTTGTGTAGGGTATGAAAGATATTTGTGAAATCTATCACTTCCTAGTCCCTTTCCTGTCATAGCATGGCCCATTTTATGTACTTGTCTTCATAACTCACAACAGTGTAATAAAGTTCCTTAACAACATCTGAGAAAGATTCCAAAGAGAGTGCAACCAAAAATAGTGAGGATTCCTTCATGGCCCTTTCTCACAGTAAGTTTCCCATTGATCCTTGACATGGGGGTGGCCTTAAGAAGTGCAAAAGTAATATTTTCTCTATCGGAAAAATTATGGACCGAAAAATCCTTCCATCAGATTTAGCCATTTATCTAAAGCATCTACATCTATTTGAGCTTCAAATATAGGAATGCCAAAATTAACTTGTGCCTTAAAGAGGGTGGCGCTTCCGAAGTTACTGCTAGATGAAGATGTGTTTCCCATGGGTATCCACTGAAGTATCTGGGAAAAATTATCCATAACATAGTTCCTTTATCACTTAAGGGCTTCTTCTAGCAATAATTTGATAGGATCTATTGCTCCCTTATCTTTCTTCTCTTCTGTCATGGGAGGTTATGAGGGTCGACAAGGCCGATCTTGCAAGGGCTCAAGCAGTTTGAGTCCCAACTTCTTATACCTCAACCTCGTTGGGAACATGAACAAAAAAACAAAGAAAGAGTAGTCCGCTATGATACCACTGATCCAGATTTATGAAGGACTAAAATGAAATACAAATATACACAAAAAAAAAGATACAATGAAACAAAAATTCAATTAATAAATAACAAATGTTGAAAACTTTTTACATGCAAAATAAAAGCAAACTACCTCGGGCGATGGTAGCTTATATCTGAGAAGAGATGTGATGGATACATGCCTTCTGGATTGTGTTACAATGAGGCGTTGAGGCCTTTTTTATCATGAAGAAAAAATGAGAAACCCTAAACATAAAAAAAAACTAACCCTAGGAGATGGAACACGAAAAGCTTATGGGCTCCACTGGAGTTAATTGGAATGTCAACTTCCCGGGGTCGTAACTTTGGCATACGATCTCCATTTGGTGCGCACGATAACCTGTTAGAAAGTTATATCCGAGGACAACCACTTTAAACTACAAATGTGAATATTTGTCTAACATTTTCCCATTTCCCCAAAAAATGTCGTTTAGAACCTCAAAATGGCTCTAGAAGTTCAAGACTCAAAAACTGCCAAAAATAGAAACCGCTGAAATAGGAAACTATACTAAAAAATAGGAAACTGATAAGAAACAATGTTGGGGGTGAAATTGGAATAGGAGTGTGGCCATGAAAATCCACTTGGATCACAATCCATTTGGGAATGTTTAATTATGGATCCACTAGGTTAAACATTCCTTAATTGTTCCTAATCGCTTAATGCCGAGTGTATTGCATGTCATGGTCTGGTTGTTTAAGGAAAATACCTAGGATATAGGCCTTTGAACCTATGTTTCCCTGTCAAAACACATTGTACACTTCCTCCACATGGATAAATTTACCCTATGGATAATATAATATTCACTTACACCTCAATCTCATTTCCTAACCTATTTATAGTACTTCTATATTATATGTAAATTCTCCTGGAATTTATTTCCTCGTCACGATATATTGTATGTACAATTATGAATTAACACAAAATATTGATTTAGCTCTTTTTCTCCTCTTCCAAACTCTTAGTTTCTTGTTCCTATCATCTCCAAAAACTCTATACTTATCTCTTTCCTTTGGTTTGGTTTTTTCCTTGAAGGCTAGTTGGCTTGCCCTAGGGTGCTCCATTGGCTTTGCCCCCTCTCACACCTTGACGATTATGTTGAAATGTGTAACTAGATTTGGTCTTAATAGATATGAAATGTACTCTTGATTCTTGTATATTGTAAAAAGAAAGAAAAATATTATTGTTATTTTTTGTAGCATGGATTTCATGCTCAAGGTATTTTTATTTAGAGGTCAAACACCCATTGAGTGCTTCTAGGGTTTGTCATAGAGTCAAGAAGTCAATAAAGTCATTGTCATATGAAGAAGACCCCATTGGAAATATTGTAACATGTCAAAAGAATTGTTTTTGTATTTAAAATATCAAAATACCCCTCCAAGACCAAGTCGACCTGGAAGCTAAGAAGTTGGACTCAATAGGGTAGGTTGTCCTCCTTGGAAGCCTATATATAGGAGGGAAATCGACCTCCTATGGAACTCACTCATTCCTTATCATCTAAGCGAAGAAGAGGCAGAAGAGAGGAAATAAAAGAAGGATAAAAGGATGGAGGACAAAGTTTGTGGGTTAATTCTCTCTCTCTCTCGTGCGAAAATAAGGCTAGTGTTTTGCAGCTTCAGGATCAAAGTTGTCAAGTTGCAGAAAGAAGGTCAAGGAAATGAATTTTAGGTCACATTATAGCCCTAAAAAGAGAATCAAACCAAGCGAAGAAGCAAGGAAGGTTTGGAAGCTCTAAATTTTCTCACACGTGTGGAAGCAACAATTGTTGCAGGGGCCGCAAATTTCAGACCTGTAGTGGAGGTTGAAACTTTGTAGTTGTGGGTTGAAATTGTGAAGCTAGAAAATATTTGACTGGGTTTGACTTGATAGAAGAATCAATTCATCAAGAAGGTCTAGCTTGGTCTTGGAAGGGTATTGGTCTTGGTCTAGAGGTCTTGGAATTCGTCATTTGAAGAATCCATAAGAAGATAAGAGATTTGTGGGTTTTGCTCTCAAGAGGAGAGGTTTTGGACCTGACTTGCAACCTACATCCCATGTTCTTGTGTATTATTCATATTCATGTTTTTGGTAGCTGTTTGATGAAGAGAAGAAGATAATAATCAATAAAAAGTAAAAATACATCACAAGCAGTTTTCAAGTATAAGAGAAATCATCCAAACTATAGCCCTATCAATTTCTCAACAAGTTCAACTCTTCTACATCAAGGGAGGTTCTAACATAATGAGGATAAGTATAGAGGTATCACCTTTACAAAGGACCTTTTTGGTTGCCATAGAACACTTCATTATTTTATTATTTTATATTGTAGATATAGGGTGCTTTATTACATTATATTAAATAATAGGATTAAGTATGTTTGCATGAAGGTGTAGGAACATGTGCAAGTTCACTTGAGTGAAAAAACACTGAAAGGCCATCTCGATTGCTTCCGTGACACTTTTCTCTTAATAGCAGTAGGCCATGTAATACATACAGGCCAAGGTCATACATATAGGACTAATAGCAGTGGGCCATAGGCGCAGTAATACATACAGGCCATAAGTCATAAGCACAATAGCAGTGGGTCATAGTATTGTTATACTATTAATATTCAACCTAAGAAACTTATAAACCTACAATGACATTTTTCTAGGTGAGTTCCTTCCTTTTGCCTCTTTTTCATGTTCAACTTTTGGGGTAATTAACTCACCAAAGAGATCAATAACCCTATTTAGTTTGTTTCCCTTTGTAATTTTTTTTATTAATTCCTAATTATTGTTGAACCCTAATTGAATTCCCCTAATTAATCTACATATCTAGATCATATAATCAATCCTAAAATATTAACCAATACAATAACATTCTCTCCTCTTATTTTCTACTCTTCCCCTCATAAAGTTTCTTATTTTTTCCCTATATCTAGTGGTGAGTCCACTCCTTCCTTCCTCCTTGTGATAACATGGTGCCTCACTCTGAAAAATATCATACTATAATTGAGCAACTCCATTAGGGGGTCCTCATCAACCCTCCCTTTTTCAAGTGAAGAATTGCTTTTTCTTCTTCTCTTTGAGCCCTTGTAATGGAGGAGAAATATATATATATATATATATATATATATATATATATATATATATATATATATATATATATATATATATATATATATATATATATATATATATATATTAAACCCCACCCCAAGAAGCTTACCTTGTCCTTTTACCTCTCTAACATTTTAATCCCTACTGAGTGGGAGATCAATCTATCCTATCTCTTTTACCTCCAAGTCCAATGTGATAATGCTAGGATGAAACATGCAATTATTGATTCTAGATCTCCCCTCATTCCCATCCCTCTCCAAGTTAGTGATGACTCTGGCTTCATTAATTTGTCTCCTATTTGCATCACTTGATGGGGTTTTAACTATTAAAAAGAAGAACCATGTTATTAGTTAACTATCAACATCACAAGACTATATCCTATACTTTCCTAGTCATATAATGCCCTTATTTTATGATGATAATGATGATGGTGGTGATGATGATATAACAATTATAATAATCAATAATAAACTAATCATGTAAAGGAATTAAAAATACAAAATTAACTACAAATAAAAAAAATGACAATTAAAGGAAAAGCTAATAAAAGATACAAAGTGAAATTAAAATGAAGTAAAGCTAACAAAAGATGGATGATTAAGTAAAGATAAGAGATAATTGGTTCAATTACAAGTGGAGTCTATGAACGGAAATTTTAAACATGGAGAGAATTGAAGAATAATTATAGAATGGATGTTGAGGAGGAGGTGAAGGCATATTTTCCTAGGAGGATCTTTCCCCTTAGGTGTTTCCCTTTGGAGCTTAGGTTTCATAAGAAAGAGATAGGAAGAGAAGCTAACATAGGTTATTAATTGAGGGCTTATGGGCCCTTAATTGTAATGAGTGAGGGGTTGGTTGGGAGGAGATTCATCCCCTACATTTGGTTGTTATTGGTGGAAGTGCATGGATATAGTTCATTTCAACCCTTCATCATCTGGATTGTAAATCAATTTTCAAGAATTATATGCATGTATACCCCATTATAGTTTCCACTATTCAATGAACAACTATTTCATGAGTTCTTCTTGAAGTAAAAATTACATTGGATCTAATTTGTAATTTACTAAGTTAAATATTCTTATTCATGTGTGGGAATATCATTGTTGTAGTCATTTAGACTTTAGGTATTTACATTGATCATGATCTTAAGTAAAACCTCATCATTTGGTTCCCCTAACTTCATGCCATGATGGCCATCTCAAGCACCTTCAAAATGGGAGAATGACTCTTCCAAAATGAAGGACACCCTTATTCTATAAAATGATGTCTACATGTTATCCGTTGCCCAAACATTTGACAATTTTATCTTTTCATCCTCTAATTCAATGATACCTATGGCATTTCCTCTATTTCTCCTAGCCCTGAATAATGTTAGGAAAATGTTAGACCACCTTAGCCATTTAATATCACAGTCCACCTCATGCCTTTAAAGACTAAATAGTGTCGTGACTATCATGAATGGTAAATCCATGACTATTGAACTCCCATAAGAAAATATGCCCTTCATGGTATTTCCTCACTTATGATTCAACACCTTATTAGCAAATCAAGTTTTGTTCTTCACCCTAAGAGGGTGTGTTCTTTGTTTTATTTTGTATCTAGACTTATTGACCAAGGTACCATCCTTTCATCACACTAGGTAGGTTTTACTCCATATCAATTTAATTTGGAATGTACTTCAAGAATCATTATATTAGAACCATCTCTATAGCCTAGTGAGAAGCTCATCTTGTTTATTATGCCCTTGTTCATCATTATTTATTTCGTCAATCTATCATCATGTCATTTCCCTCCATTGCTCTACATAGGTAGGGTTCTCTTCCTCCCCTGTCCTATGCTCATTAACATGGGAACACCTCTTATATTCTCCCTCCCAGATTTCCATGCCCTTCCTTGTTTCCTTCATTTAATTTATAATCCTTTCCTCATCATTTAGACACTTAAGGAAAAGTGTCATCTATATGTAGCCTTTCATTGGTTGGTTGAGGTTGTACCAACCTCAATAGGTTTCAATATTTTAATATGGTTTACCAATTTAGATGAAGCCCTGTCTCAGAATGAGACATTAAAAGAGATATCTTGGGCCTTCTATCATTAATATTTTTTACCTTGAGAAATTGGAATGCCTATTTTTTGAGCATCCTTCTCCTATCTCATTTCTCTTTTTGGTATTCTTTCGTCTTGGTTGCCTCTCTAGTGGTTGGTTGCTTCCACATCACTATCTTGGATAATAGCCAATCCTATATAAATTCTTCCCATATGGGGCCAATCACCATTCCCATTCATAATTTTTCTTTTCCTCGAGACATTTGTCTAGGTTGTTGCATATCATACTCTACATCTATGGATTTTCTTCATAAACCATCTCTTTAACATGTCCTTCTTATCACCTCTTTCCTTCACTAGTTATAATCGAACATCATTGACTCTAAGTGTGTACTTTTTTGCAGTTATTCATCGTGTTGTTAACCTTTCTAGAAGTAAAATATGTGTGATTTTATGAGATGTTTCATAAACTGACTCACAATTTATTTGTAAAAATATTAACAACATCATTGACTATCACCTCTTTCCTTTTGCCTTCACTAGTTCTACTTGATTTGTATTTCCTATTTGTTATAGCATCATTGAATCCATCCTCTTTCCTTTGTTAGTTTTGTCCTATCATAACCACCTTATCTTCTTTCTATTCTCACATTCACTCATTGCTTGTCCTTCCTAGGGAGTTGGTGTCACCTTTCCCCCAACTTAAGGAAAGGCATTAAAGTTGGTATTGCAAGTACACAACTCAATTTTTTATTGAGGTTACCACACATGAATTTTGTATACCTCAACTAATCCTCACATTGATATCTCCAATGCATAGGTAAGTACACATACTCTCCTCATTTTCCTTCTTGTATTTCCTTTATAATTTTTTTTTATACAAATCACATCTATATTACTAGCATGTCTAAGTGGGCTCTCCATTCCTATATTAAATTTCCAAAATGCAATTTTGTATTGCATCACTTACATTTAGGTAAGTGCATGTATCATTCTCTTACCCTCCCTCTTTCATTTCATTTCATTTTTTTTCTCTTATAGTCTAAATGCTGTACCAACTTTCATGATCGGTTACACTTATTACTCTTCATCTTGTTTTAGTACTTACATGTAATAGTTTAGTTAGAATTGTTTGTCTGCTCTCTTATTATTCTCTACTTGATATGCATCTTCTCCCCTTACTCTTTCTTTTATTTTTGTCTTCTGCTTGCTTGATTCACATTACTTACAATTAAAATGATGCATTTTCTTTATGTCAATGATTAACGCATGCAAGTCTTCATGGGAGAGTTAGGCATCAACAACTAACTTGTGACATATTCTATTGTGATGACATAGCATTAGCTCATGCTACATGCACTAGTATTTACTTTCCTCTTATGCATCATTTATTTTCTATTTTTGTTACCTTTATTTTATGTATCTTATTTTTGTTTGCATCTTTATTTCTTGCAACTTATTACTATTATGTCTCATAGATAGAATCTACTACAAGTGGGCCAATATGTAGCATACAATTTTCTCACATTAGTACTCACATACACCTACACCTCTTAGATATGGTGTGACCTACTTCTATGTTGTATCCATATGTGACTTGCCAAATGATGACTTGGTTACCTACCATTCTTCATGCAAAGACTTTTGGGCATAATGTTTTGGAGTAGTCTTTAACGCGACTTTTTGAAAGTCTTTCCGGCGATTTTTTCCGGTGAAAATCCGGCAGTAATTTATTGGAATCCAAGTTTGATAGCTAATTTCTGCACAATGAAACCGTCCCAGGGGTTTTTCAGGGTGCTGAATCCGAATATGCAGTTAAAAAACCATTTTAACTGCAACAAATCATGATTTCATCTCAATTTCTTCTGCCGGATTCCGTCACCGGAATCTCAAAAAGTCGCATTATAGACAACTCCTAATGTTTTCATTGATGAAAACCAATGTCATGTCATTGATGTGAAAGGAGGTTCTATGTTGTACAACTAAGAAAAATGTACAACCAAAATAGAATTTATAAGAACCAATAGGATTCAAAATGATGATGTCAACCATGGGGGATGATTCACCATTTTTGGAGTAAAAAATTAAAAAGTTTAAAAAATAATAAAATAATAAAACTACTTTTTTCAACTCGTATTTTCAACTCATCTCCCTAAGGTTTTAATCAAATTTCGAGTGGGAGTACTCGTTGGATGAAAATTTTGATTCCTTATCCAAGGAGTACCCATGTTGCATACTTTCGATGGACCCTGCTACACGAAACATGAGAAATACATGAAAAAACGTGATTGCAATCACGTTTTTAATGTATTTCTCATTTTTCATGTAACAGGGTTCATTGAAAGTTTGCAACATGGGTACCACTTGGATGAGGAATCAAATTCTGCATCTAATGAGTGTCGCTGCTTGAAATTTGAGTAAACCCATAGGGAGATAAATTTAAAATATGAGTTGATTTTTTTTTTTTCACTCAAATTTGATGGTGCAATATAATATTATTTTATTATTTCCACTATTATTTTATAATTTCCTTAGGAGGCCCATTTTAGACCTCAAAATTCCCCTAAAGCTTGAACACTTAATTGGCACATCAACGATATCATGTTGCCTCAGAATATTAATGAGCATTTGATTGACACATTAGTAATGTTAAGAAGATATGATGGCTTGAATATTATTGAGCATTTTTGTGAAGTTATGACGATTAAATGAGTATGTAGATAGTTTGGTTGGATATTCCTCTCAGAGACCTTTCTAATAGTATATTACACTTGGTCAAAATCCTCTAGAATGAGAAGATAAGTCAGATTGAAAGTAACATGGTGTAAACACAAAATTTGTTAACATTTGTGCATCTTTAGGGCAGATCCATGCTTAGGTGACCAAATCAATGGTAGTTGGCATGCAAACTTGTGCATTGTTTAACAACATTAAACATCATGCAACTCCTGGTGGATCACATGGTTATGGATGATCTAATGTCGACGAATTTTGAATGGAGTGAAAACTTGCTCGACATATAAAGGGGTTGCACCCCCATACCCTTGCCACATTAGACCAATGGACACACAACACATGGAGGGTAACAAGTAGACCTTTAACCAAATGCCACATGGAACCTTCAATAGTAGGAAACATGGATTGATGGCATTGGAGAGTGATGACATGGAAGCAAAGTCTCGGTGACAAGTGATAACATAGGTATACATGGTAGATATTGTGGAAGTACGACATATGATGTGGTAGCACAGTAGGGTACCATGCGGCATGTCCATACAACAATTTTGGGTGGTCACAGGGCCAAATCTAAGTGACTTGTGGCACCAGTCAGAGAGTGCCACATGGCATGATGATTTCAAACTAGCGTTAGCATAAGATTGAACATGGAACCCTAAGCCAGGTCAAATGGAACGTCATATGAAGGATTGGGAAAGCATTAGGGGATGCCTTGCTTAAAGTTTAGGTGCAAAAATCAGGTCATATGGGACTTTTACAATAGCACCAAAATTAAATTATTGTCAGCCCAAAATTCAAATTATTGTCAACCCTAAATTCAAAATTGATGTCAGCTCTTGCGATAGCTTGAGGGATCCCACACACACACACATATATGTGTGTGTGTGTTGCATGGAGCAACAATTCATCAATAGATTAAGTCTGAGGCATTGCAGTTAAGCCTAAAGGAAATCTGGTTTGAAATATATAGCTTTTCTCTTGGAATTACAGTGAATCCTGAAGGCAATCTGGTCTAAAATATATGGCTTCACTCTTGGAATTACAATGAAGCATGAAGGTGTATTTTGGTTTTGTCACATACGGCACTACGACGAAGCTTAAAGGCGTATTTGGTTCTATCACATATGCCCCTATGGTCAAGCTCGAAGGTGCATTTGGTTCTCTCACATATGATGTGGTTCTTGGCATTATAGTGAATCCCGAAGGCATATTTTGGTTCTGTCACATATGACACTACGGTGAAGCCCAAAGACATGATGATTCTGTCACATATGGCATTGTAGTGAAGTGTGAAGGAATATTTGTTTCTATCATATATGACGCGGATCTTGGAATTACAATGAAGCCTGAAGTTGTATTTTGATTATGTCACATATAACACTACAATGAAGCCCAAAGGCGTATTTGGTTTTGTCACATATGGCGTGGTTTTTGGCATTACGACGAAGCCCAAAGGAGTATTTTTGTTTTGTCATGAGTTGATATATGGCATGGCTCTTAACACAATGGTGAAGCCCGAAGGCATATTTGGTTTTGTCACAAGTTTAAATCCAAGTTAATTGATCAGGCATGAGTGTGGCTCCTGGTTAAGCCCAAAGGAATAAATTTTGGTTTTGTCACTAATTTGAGTCCAAGTCAAAGCAATTTTGATGAATGACAATGAAAAAGCAACACCATTGTTGAATTGGTAATCAGTTTGGTTATGCCATGGGTGGTCATAAGTACGAGTCCTGTTAGGTTTGTATGTTTTTTTTTATTTAATTGAAAGTGCATTTTGTAAAATCATTCTATCGAATCTTTAATCAAACTAGTGGAATGCATTTTGTCAAATGTGTACCAAAAAAGTGCATTTTGTAGACTGCAGATAAGAAAAGTGAATTTTGTTGCTTAATTAATTTTTATAATGTTTTATGGGGAAGTTTGAGGTGAAAATTAATTTTTGAAAAGGGGCAAATGATAAGAATTCTTTTGTTATCTGAAAAGGGGACATGAAAAGTCATGAATAAAAAAATTTAAGGGCAAGAGGTTGTTATTGTCAAAATTTTATGGGTCTTATAAACATGTACAAGAAAATGAGAAGATGCTACTATTTAAGATTGAAGAATAGTTTGAGTTGAAATGAACTTATTTGTCTTGAGATTGTGGATCCAGTTTGAAAGATTGTGAAAAGTGGTCCACTATGTTTTGGTTAAAGAGTTTGTTGTCTCAATCAGGTTGAAGCATACGTAATTCAGAGGTTGGTGCCTCAATCAGGGTTAACCCAACTGTAAGTTGGTACTTGCATATTTCATATGGTGGTGCCTTAATTAGGTTACAACCTACAATAAGTTGGTACTTGCAAATATTTGGGGCTCTGTGCCTACAACAGGTTGGTGCCTACAAATTTGTTGTGGAAAATTTCACACACAAGGAGCTATTGCTATGTAACCCTATGACCCTAGAAAGGTTATCAGAAAGCAAAATATATGACCAATTCAATTACAGATATAAATCCCAATCTAAATTCCCAAGCAGTCAATCATGCATGTAGCCCCTACACTAAGGGTTTGAGCTCACACATGTAGCCCTCACAGATTAGTGAAGGGTGTTGGGTTCAATGCAGAAAGTCTATGCTCCAACCAAGAGATCTCACCTCTTGTAATAGACGCACTACCTACACACCTGCATCACCAAACAAGGACCACAAATAGCCTTCCACAAAAGACTGTTAGCTCAAATAATCATTAACATGTATAATCAACCATAAGCATAGATTAACAAGAGGGAACATGTAATTTCATTAATCATGAATCAAATGGTACAATTATACCTTCAACAAATGATATTATCTCCTCAAGCTTATAACATGGTCTCCTCTCCCAATACAGTAGAGCTCTCGTACTATAGTGTGGATACTTGATCTAACCCCATTTCCTCTTGGTCAAATTATATAGGTTCATTCTATCCTTTGGGAGACTGCATCACCTAGGGGCTTGAGAAGTTAGGAAACTTCTACAATAATGGACCCCTAGCCAACTCATACATAAGTGGGTCAAGTTGATCTCCTTGGGAATGGAAAACACTAGAAACTTTTTTCACAATTATGAGCTTTTTCTCAATTATCTTAAATATGAAATAATTATTATCTAATAATTATAATATTTTGGAAAAATGATTATGAGAAATTGCTCAATTATGTAATTCCACCCTTTTATCATGGGATAAATCTCACATAATTAAAAGAAAACGTGAAAGGGGATGCATTCTAGCCAAACAACTAAGGTGAGTTGATATTGGGTTTCTCTCACTATAATGGCGTGGTAAATAGGGTTATAATAGATGCCCCCTAATGAACGAGGTCAAAAGAGAAATGGGTGGATAAAATGCATTATAATAATACTCAAAGCTCAAAATGGGAGGAAGGAGCCAAGACTACGAAGATGGATCAGACGAACTCAAGTGCTGAAGTCTTAGCTCTGTTGATAACTCCCCCGAGGCAGGCATACCCATGCTTGATCATAAGAAGATAATGAACATAGCTGCAATAAAATACACTACAGATCCATGACATGAAATGCTAGAACATGACCACGAAGACATACATAGTGGATCCATGTGACTCAATAGATAGAGCATAGCCACTAGTAGGTACAATGTGGATCTATGTCATAGTATACATCAATAGGACTATGGACACATGACATACAAAGAAGTGTCTCAAAATAGTCCTCAAAGTACATGAATGATACATAAATCCAACACAATTTGGAAAGGATGCCATATAAGAGTGAGATGTCCCTAACCCAGGGTCTTCGACATAACCCTGATGGTACAAATCTATGACATGCCAATATATGAGCTGATGTCGAGCATGGTAGGGATCGCCTGATTACCGACCAATGAGGTAAACCGGTAATAGACTTGAGGGAATCCACCAATGAGGAAAATGGACTCCAAGGTACATAGTGCAATCCACCAAGTGTGAATAAATGAGATGATGTCAAACACCAATGAAATCGACCAATCAGGAGCCAATGATGTAGACCCACATTTGATCGCGAGGAAGCTTTCCACTAAGGTATGCAAGCTCCAAGGTACCACTGGTTCCTAGATCAAGCTCCTGGATAATGAGATGAAGTCGACAAGAGAAGATACATTGATAGACGATCTTGATTTATCCCCCATCAATCAACATGAAACAAACTAGTATGATGTGATGTATGGATGAAGTGACGAAGTAATGAAGTACAACTGACACAAGGATGGCTGACTCAAAAAGGTCAACATGCTACTATAGATGGTAGACACAGGATGACACTTCCCTTGAACATATAGCCACATGACATAAAAGTGACTTGGAAACATGACTAATGAGAACCAAATGATATCATGTGACGATGCAGGAGGCATTGAGGCATGATCCATATGACTGGAAGAGTAACCAGCCAGAGGAGTAGACAGACTCGTATGTATGGTACGATTCCTAGGAAATCTAAAACCCAACTGTGAGATAATGAAGTAGACAGGTGCCATTTTTAAGGGTAATGCAAACGATGCTGCCATTTGATGACTAATGGAAATAAATTTTCCCTCTTTTTTTATAAGTTCCTTTTTCGTAAAGTTTTCCCCCAAGCCTGAAAAAGAGATAAAAGTGTACAAGGGAGAACCTCCTAGCCATAGAGAACTAGGGTATTCCTTTTTCGTAACTAGTCTATCCCAATTCGGAAAAGGTTATAATGGGTAGACGACCCTTCAAGTAATTTTATGAGCGTGAAGGAGACAAGTTCACTTGACGATATTTTCTAAATTAAGGAGTATAAAAATATCTTAAAGGAAAATCCCCCTGGAGGAACGAGTGGTATAAAGGATAGCAAATGGTTCTGGTAATGATGGGACTACTCATGCCATAATGAGGATAAGAGGTTGGCTAATAAGACCACTCATCACAATGGTTCCTCCAAGAAAGGGGAAAACGTTAAGCGAAAGTGGATGATAGGCCAGGCAGATGATGACAATGGAAGAGAGAAACCAAGGATTAATCTACAAAAAGTATATTGATAAAGAGTGGCAATCACAAGGCATAAAGCATGGAATCCTCCTGGGGTATGGCCAAAATTATGATGAAGAAGAGGACATGAGGCTCAAATTCTAGGTCATGGTGGGTTAGAAGGAAGGATTCTGGAAAGAGGATAAAATGATTGCATGGACACCAGGACGAAAAAGAGGTGCTAGACTAGGGTATCCATGATCAGGTAAGTGCTACCACCAAGATACAATGTGCATAGTGAAGAGTGGCTAATGCAACAACTTGACAAGGTCAGACCTAAGGCATAAATATGACACTGATGGTCAAAATGCAACGATGACAATGAGATATGACCTACCCTTATATGCCAGTAAGAGGAAATATACCTCAAGCTTAATGGATGTTGCAATAAAATCACCACCCTATCTTGTAAAAAAGATCCAGAAATATTGGACCCATGGTTAAATCACTTAATAAAATAAATAAACATGGATGAGATAAAAACATGACCATATATTTTTTGTGTTTTGAATTTTTTATTTTTTTGGAGTTTTGACATAAATAAGGCATGAAAATAATTGCGTCACACATCAAACCAATAAGAGATAAAGTGTCACACTCTTATGTACAAATTATTCAAGCCCAACACAGTCTAAAAGGTCATGCCAAAGTGTGCCCATTAACACCAGAAAACCGTACACATGTTTGCACAATCCAGAAGACGCTAAAAATCGTTGAGAAAAATGCACAATTAGAGATTTTCCAACTCAAGACATCATGAAGTTATAAAAAAATAATTTCTCCTAAGGTCCAAAGTTTATAAAGATAAAAAATTGGGGACTCCGTGGCTATTTCTTCGATAGTTGTGCACCATGCAAAATTTTCTTTGAAAGTCATGCGGTTGAGAAAATGTATGACTTAACGAATTCAGGATCACTTCACACACTTGGAGGCAATTCCCTGACAGGATCTTAGTCCAGGAAAACCAAATTCGAGTTGCCTTGAAGATATGCAACCCTCAATGGAATCATCTTGTCCTACTCATATGTCATTGTCATGCATGAACCAAGAGAGGGAAGATGGATTCAAAAATTCTACAAAAATATGAGATAATGTTATGCTGGCGAAATTGCTATCAGAGCAAACCAAAATTCCATTATTGAATCCAAAGAAAGTAAGAGCACTGGCATGTTGGCCATAATACTTCTAAGAAATCCATCGTCTTAGTGAGAGGATAAGAGTCCACCATTGGAGTCTTCATACTTCTTTGATAGAGAGGAGAAGCTTGTAAAGAGATTGAGAAAAAGAACCTCCCTGCTAAGGATTTTTGAGCACCATAGCTCAAAGAATTCTCTTCAAGTATTTAATATTCATCTCTTGTATTCAACTTCTACTACCAACAGTGAATAAAGGGAGCTTTTTCCATTATTTTGTTGACTTGTTTGCTCCATTAAGCATTGTTTGTGTATTTATCTCTTTGTTTTAGTTTATGTTTGTATATGAATTGTTTTCACTATTTGCAGTGCTTTGTTTATTTAAGTCTGTTCACTAATAACACCAATTTTGTTTGTGATCCTTTATAAGGAACAACTAACTACTAAGGAGGTGTCTTTTGGTACACCATTGCCAAAAAAACACTACCACAGGAATGACGACCATACTGTTGTCTTTTCTTTAATCTAAAGGTTGTGTTTGTAGGATCTTCTCTCTGCATAGTCGACCTACAAGGCATTTAGTACCTCTCTGGAATTTTTGCAGGACCTTGTGAGCTTGTGGTGGGTAGAGAAACTTGTTAATTTACAATTTTCTATTAACCGCGTGACTTATTCTCTAACAGACATGCACTCCGCGACTTTTTCTCTTACATAAACACCACCACGTCTGTGCACAGTGAAACCCCGTGGTTTTCCAGAACTTAAAAAATACCTTGTAATTTCACATTTTTCAGGTGATTGGCAGCCTTTAGTGAATTTCCTTCACCTCTACAAATTTTTTACAGTCAGTTTAGATTGCTTAGTTTCTTTACTAATCACAATTAGTAGAGTAATTATATTATATATATATATATATATATATATATATATATATATATATTTCACAATCTTCACACAACTTAATTAGTAAAGGAGTAAGTGGCTCATTTTCCACAAATCTTGTTACTAACAAAAGCATTCATTTCTTTCATTTTATGGGACTAGGAGCAAGTGTTATTACAGAAAGTAAGTAATCTCTACTTCCCTTGCGTCTCTTAGATGAACTTAGGCTTGCATATGAAAACTTTCTTAAATCATTTGAATTTCCATCTCCCTATTTTGAAATTCACATAGTGTAATAGGAAAAAGAGTAAGCGGCCCATTATCCGCATATCACTTCTTTTTCATGCAAGGAACAATTGAAATCTAGTATAAGTAGGGGAATATTGGAACGGATCACCGAATATCCACATCTTCTCACACTTTACATGCTCACTTCATCACTTGCACACAATTACACACCACACACTAAGCTTCTATAAAATTCATATTAGAAGGCATCCAGTTTCCAGAGCTTTTGATACTTAGTTTATTTTAGCTTACATATCACACCCTAAAGAAAAGTAAGACCCTTAAAAGAAACCATAACTTGAACCAACTAAATTCCCCACAGGGGCCACCAAAAAATTTATAGTTCAGGTTAGGACCATTGGGGGTAGGCATCCCATAAGCTGCCATGGTCATGTTACATCTTTGAAACATAGCTGTTGAATTTTTAGGGAGCTTAAAATCCTTCAATCATCCCACGGAAAAGAATACCCAAGCATGGTAGAGACCCGATTTAGAGGGGGTTCAACTTAGGTCTAGTGCGTGCGGTACTCTTTAAGGTTACCTGACCCATCTAGTGCTTGACACTGGTAACTTAATACCATGAAGCTAAAGACTTGAATGCTCACATGGGACGAAGGTACTTTAGTGGCCAAAATATAGGGCATCCTTTCCCTATAGGTGATGGTGTGAGCAACACTTGAGCCTCATTTCCAATACCTTGGTTGATTATTTGGCTGTTGGAAGGTGTTCCCAGTTCTTTCGGGACGTTGCCCCAAGATCCATCAGAATATATCTCCACAAGGACCAGTTACACTAAGAGTGGTAAGGATGAATAGGTCTTCTTAAGATATTTTTTAGCACAAAAAATAAATGAAAACCATTTTTTGTTTGATTGATCACATAGGCTAAAGTTAAAGGGAAAGTAATGTTTTTATTTTTCACTTTGTTTTACGTATGTGATTGATTTACTTTGAATAATAATTGGTGGGCTCCAGTATTGTAGCAATAATGCTACAACTCCTGGAACTCCTTTCTTTAATTTTATCAACCCGGTAGTTCGTAACAAACTTGGAAGCAACAGTGCTGTATGCACAAGTACTGGCTCTTGCTGCAGCTGTCACTTGGTCAGCTGGCACAAGTCCGCTAGGGGCTTAAGCCAACTTCTATGAGCTCTTAGAAGAAGCTTTTTAACTGATGGATTAAAGCTAACTCAAAGGAAGCTAATCTACTTGCGGAAAGAAACTGAAAGCCAAAAAGAAACGCAAACCCTAGCAAACCCTAATTCTACCAGCTAGTCCTACTGATGCAAAGGAGAGCATGCAAACTACTGAAAGAGATGCCATTACTTCTATGAAGGTAAAATACATGTGTCTAGACTACCTCTATCTGAAGAAAACATCTTTTTGTATTTTTGTTTAAGTTGTTGGAATTATCATGCATGTGCTTCTAACTATTTTTGACTATGCAGAGGTGGATCAAGGAGGAGAAATGCTTGGGAAAGGTTGGGAAGGTTCATAGAGGGTCTAAGGGGTCCCTAACACCCTTCCAGAGAGTCTCACAAAGTTTGGCTGCCAAGAAACCATGTTTATGAGCTTCTACAGGAAGTTTGCAGGGGTTCTACAGGATGTTCAGGATTTCTACAGGATGTTCTGTAATTCTTCTACAGGATGTTTCGAAATGGGATTTTGGAGCATGGATGGAGGGAAAAAGAGGGAGGAATGAGTATGGAGGTGAAATAGGGGTGTGAAGAGGTCTATGACTTGGTGGATGAGGCTAAGGAGCGATTGGATTTGTTCAAGGATGGAGGAAGCGATGATGCACAAGAATGTAGGAATTAGGGCAAGGTGGGGAAAGTATGGCAAATGAAGGGTACGAATCATGGACTAAGGGTTGGAGCAGATTATCTGATAGATTATGGGTAGATAGAGAAGGATAACAGGTGCTCTGCAAGTTATTTTTCGAATTTAACAAATGAAGACTTGGAAAATCAAGAACCTAATTACCTTGACCTAATCTGACCTAGATAATAGCAAAAGAAATGGAACATAAGTTTATTTGCACAAAATCAGATGAACTAACTATGCAACTAAGCAATCATAACCCTAAGCATGCAGTCAAAACTGATATCAAGTTTGAAAACTAAGAATCCAACACTAATACTTGCATGGTGAAGCAAAACAACGTTTTTGTGGGCAGCAAGGTCACCTTTGTCCCAACTCACGATCCCACTGAGGGAGAGGTAAGATCAAAGGTGCTTGAGCCCCTTTTTCCAAGGATCCTTTATGTTATTAATCCATCCAAATCAATCTGAACATGAAAATCTACTTTAATCATCAAAAGCAACCTAAATAACACAACAAGTTTTAAATGTAAATAGCAGATTTTACTCTAAGAATGCAGCAAAGACACATAAAGGTAAACAAAGGAGGTACTGGGCACTTGAGATGGGCCCAACCCCAAGAGCTATAGCCTCCTAAGAGAGATTTAGAGCTGGTGCAAAGCTGGATTCATCTTTATTGATCAAGAAATGAAGAGTTACATCAAAACTGTCCACAAGGAGAACTTGAAAAATGAGTTGCAGCAAAACTACTCTATTGCCTAAAAATCGAACTACAAAATGACTACAACAAGACTATGAAATGACTAACTACCAGCTACAAAATGACTAACCACCAGCTAACCAAAATGAGGCCCTAAGCCTTCTTATTTATACAAATTGAGGACCCCAACAGTCCTCCTAAACTTTAGGGACTCGGCTGCCCAAGACTTGTAGTTAACAGCAGTCCTACTTGACTTGCTTGGCTGCCCTTGTGCTGATTGATTTGGTGGCCCTTGAACTCCGAGCTGATGGTGGAGAATTCGAGGTAAGGGCCCATAAATGAAGGGAACACCTTCCTAAAAATACTCTCCACGAATTTGGCTGCCAAGTGCTCATTTCAACCATTGACTTTGTCTCCAAATTGACCAAAAAGGCTACACAAAGCACACATTAGACTTGTTGGCATAATGACTAACCCAATTCACTCTATTAGCATAAATATAATCAAAAGCATGCAATAAACTAATGAGAATGGTGGATTAAGTCGAATTAGGAGGTTGAATGAGCCCAAATAATTATCCATTTTTGGGGCTCATCATCACCCCCCTACTGAAAGTGTTGCTCATCCTCTGAGCAACCAATCTATCTCCTCATCTTTGATGGCCCTGGTGGCCTCCTTGTCATGCCAAGCTCCTGAAGTGATGTCCTCTTCGCTGTCATGAAACCATGCTTTTCTCTTTGCTTCTTCCCACTACTTGCTCCTTTTTCTAGAGAATTCTCAGCTTTGGTATGATTGTGCAAATATACTCAATCTGATGGTGGCAATGGTGGTGAAAGGAGATGAAATCAGTGGAGGATGGAAGAAAAGAGTGGCTGCATGCCTCCTCAACAAACTTCAAGCTTCAAATCCCTCTCCATACTTGATTCTGGCCTGCCCAAAGGCTTCTACAGGATGTTTCTGGTAAAAATACAGAACTTCCTGTAGAAGGTTGAACCATGACTAAATTGTGCTCAAACCCTGAAAAAATGAGTGTTCATTGAGGGGATGGATGTGAGGATGCCTGGGAACTTGGTAGGGACCCTTTTTCTTGTGCTGGGAGGTCGTTTTCTGGCTTCCTGTAGAAGCAGTTAGTTGGCTTCTTGTAGAAACAATTTTCGTTGATTTGGCTTGCTTAGCTGGGGGTGATTTTCCTTTTAGCTTGGCTGTGGCTACCTTAGAGGTGCCCTCACTGACGTGAACTTTTTCAGTCCTTTCCATTCTACTCTGTAGTCTTTTCTCCCTAGGTGTTAGTGTGGTTTTGTCCCCCTCTGTTTTGGCAGCTTGGTTTAATGCCAATGTTCCAATCACTGATGTTGTTGGATACATCTGTAGGGTTGTGCTTTCTGGGCTTGTCACCAACTTGTCATCATTTGCCTTGCCCCATAGTACAATATACAGTCCTGCTATTACTAGAATTGCTCCCAGCAGACTTCCCAGATAATATTTCACATGAAGGATTAGCTGTTCCAACACTGCAACAATTATGGTTGAAGTTGGATTGAACATTGCAGCAAAGACAGGTCCCTTCAGACGGATACAGTAAGTCTGTACAAAGAAGGCAAATGCAAAGCATAATACTCCCTGCATATTATGGGCCAATATGATCAATGACGATGTTAAGAATTTCTGCACATTATTAAAACGAAGACTCACAGAGTATATGATGCTGAGAAGCTGAATGTCCCACTTTAGCCTCCAAGCAGAGGCCTTTGGCTCAAAAATTAAAGCCACCACAGTGCACTGTAGAGTTCCTTGCAGCATCGTGAGAGCTGTTAATGAAATTTCTGCTGGATATTTCTTAACAACTGGAGCCTGAAAGGTAAGCCATCCAGACCAAAATAAACAGCCGGCAAACAGCATCAGTGCTCCAAGCAGCCATGTGTTATGAAGAACCCTATTGAGCCTAATGAGAACAGGGCCCTTGTAGAAGGTCATAATCATTGCACCACCCACACATATAATGGTTCCTACAACTTTGGCTTGGCCATATTTACTCCTGATATCAACTTTCTCCAGTCTAAAAGCTGTGGCCATCCCAAACGTGACAACAGGAACCAGGTTTGACGTTGTAGAAGCAAATGTAGCGGAGGTGTAATCTAGGCCAGCAAAGTAGAAATTCTGAAATAGAGTGGTCTTACCCAGCCAGTGCAAGCACAAAGATCTGCCAGAAGATGGCACAGGTCTTTGCAGGGCGTTGGTTTCTTTCAAGAAAAAAACAAAAGGAGAAATAACTACTGTAGCAACAGCCAGGGTGTAAGCTACGAAAACAAAATGACTCATTCCTTTGTCCAGAGCAACTCTGGTAATGATATTCATGCCGGCCAGGCAGACTTGAACTGCAATCTCAACGAAGAATGTTGCAAATGCAAATTAATCAGCGAATGGTGAGAGCATTTCAAGGATGAGTTCGATTGGCTGTTTATGGAGGCTTCCACTGATGGAGGGTGAGCTGGCTAAGTGCACGTTGGCCCCATGCAAACCATTGGTCCCCACTGTAGTGTAATTATGAACTGTAGTTCTCTTCCTGTATTCACTTCCATCAATTACGTTGGATTTTAAACAACCACCACTATCTGTTTTCAATTTTCTTCTTGAGATGGTTGAGCACACGCGTTGATTTCCCCCACCGAGCGCTGTTCGAACTGGACGAGGGTGGCCAGTTAGCTGGCCACCGATTTTTTAATCCCAACCATCTCATTGCTCATGCTGTTTACGAATTACATTCATGCAAATAGAGGAACGAGTTTAGTCACGTACCTGCAAGTCGTGTGTGGTTGCTGTGAAGTGCTGAGATCCTTCATTTGTTGCATGCATTTGTTTTTGTGATTGCATGTGGCTTGGCTGCTGATTTTTTTGGTTGTTTTCTCTTGTGCAGGTGTCCTCTGGCCAGATCTAAGCTCCAGGCATTTGTTTCCACGTTCAAATCTGCACGTTCAAGCTGCTGCTGCTGAATTTTCACCGGGCCAGAACTTATTTTCGCCATTGCTCCCAAACGGTAAACCGGATCGATCTGAAACTTGCTGAGCACGTTCCTATCATCATGATGCACCTCCCATAGCAAAATCGTGATCAATGGATGCACGGATTTCGAGAAAAATGGAAAATGGCTGAAGATTTTAGAGATCGATTTCTCGGAAACCGTGCATCGAAATCGGCTGAAACTGCTTGGGTAGGTTACCATCACTCATATGCATATCCCCATGAAACAGGTTTTGAAACAGATGCACGGATATGGAGCAAATGCAAAAATGGCTGATGGTGATGGAGGCTGATTTCTTGGAAATTGCGCACCGGAATGGCCTGAAACTGCTCGAGCATGTTGCCATCATCCCTATACAATTCCCTGTAAAACGGTTTTTCAAATGGATGCATGGTTTTCAAGTTATGGCAAAAACAAATTCTGTTCTAGGTATTTTCTTCAAAGCATTTTGCAAGTTTTTGCATGGAAAGAAAAACTGAGCTTGGGCTGTGATGCAGGTATGGAGATGATGGAGGAGGAGTTTGAAAAGTGCAGGAGGACTTCTAAACCCTTGAGGAAGCTACCATGTTCGCCAAACCACCTTTTTGAAATCCATTTCTAGCTCCCTACAATTTCTACAGGAACTTCTTGTAGAAGAACAATGAAGAAGCACAATGAGGTGGAAAAGATGATGGAAAAGGGTTGGA
Source organism: Pinus tabuliformis (assembly GCA_031772625.1). Classification (NCBI taxonomy): domain Eukaryota; kingdom Viridiplantae; phylum Streptophyta; class Pinopsida; order Pinales; family Pinaceae; genus Pinus; species Pinus tabuliformis. Next base: position 290,094,033 of record CM062806.1, on the reverse strand, counting down.
TGCTTGTAGGCATAACCAATGGATTCCAAGCTTTAGATCCCCTTCCAAAATTGAATCTGGCTCGCTTGAAGGTTCTACAGGATGTTTCCTGTAGAAATATAGAACCTCCTCTAGAAGGCACAAAAACTCCTTTGTCTTTGTTTTGAGTGATCCTCCTGACCTGCAATGTCATTGCTGCAACATGAAATTATTCAATGGAAATTAGCTTTATTTTTCTTTTTCTTTTTCTCTTTTTTTTTTTTTTGAAAAACAACTAGGGCGCCTCATGGAGGTTTTCACCCTAATTGCCTGCCCTGGGCGCCTCCAAGGGAGGTTTTCACCCAGAGATCTTATTCTCTTTTCTCTTTTTTCCAACCCATTGACCGCCTCATGGAGGTTTTCAATCAATGAGACAATCTAAGGCGCATCTGAGGAGGTTTTCACCTTAGATTTCTATTTTCCTCTTTTTTCATTTTTTTCTTTTTCTTTTTTCTCTTTTTTTTCTTTTTTTTTTTCTATCCTACCCTACTTGAAAAACAAAATCATTTTCAAGTATAAGAATACTTCCAATGGAGCCATGTGCACATCGAGATTAGAGAAAAAATGATGTGAAGGCTCGAAATGCATGCTTGGACAACTATCCGGAATTTAGAGACCAAATGATCTGACTTTGAAGGGATTAAACATAGCTGAGGAAGAGAGTACCGCTGCAACGTAGTGACCGTCTGAAACCATATCTCAATATAGATTTGATATCCATGGTCCTTTTGTTGATATGGATCATTCTTCATGTCACCTTCTATCATGACCTTCTCATCTTCCTATTTTTGCTGATCTTTCTCTTGAGTACATGGAGGATTTGATGGTAACCATGAGGGAACTCTCTCGATCTCTGATTCTGATCTCTTCTCTTCATCAAGTGCAACCCATGGTTCTTTGATATCCTCTTTGGAATCTTCTTTTTCCTTTGGTCCTTCAATGTTGTCAATATAATCGCTGTTTTGCAACACTCTTCCTGAGCTTTGGTGAACATCATTGAGCTCAAGAGGAGTCATTTGCACATGTTGTGCCTCAGCTTTGCAATTGGGTTGAGCTACTCCATTGTATGGCTTTGGAAATGGTACGGGTAGTTGAGTGGAGGTGTGAAATTGAGATGGAGATGGATGGCATTGTGGTTGGGTAGGCATTTGGGGTTGCCTTGGTGGAGGAGGAGGCGATGGTTGTGGATGAGCAGGTGGTGGAGGAAAAGAAGCGGGAGGAGTGTTGTATTGGGGCCTCCACCCTTGATGAGGTGCATTCCACTGAGGTTGTGGCTGAGCATAAGAGTGAAACGGATGAGCAGCTGGTTGGGCATAATATGGATCTATGAAGGAACAAGGAGGAGGTGTGAACCAGGAAGGATGAGCAGGGGGACCCCAAGAAGGCATGAAAGTGGCTTGATAGGGGTCATAATAGGTCTTGGATGTCCCTTGCAGTTCCTGCTGATAAGATCTAGGTTCATGTGGCCTCCTTTGGTTCATATAATAGAGTGATTCAGTGGCTCCTTTGGCTCTCTGATATGCAGCTTTGATTCTGGGTAAGGAAGGGCACTGATCTGTAGGATGGTATTCTTCACAGATGAAACACACTTCTAGGGAGTGCATTGGACATTCGTTCCTAGGATGCTTTCTAGTGCACCTGGGAAAAAATATGACCAAAGCCCTCTTGGCTTCCTCTTGCTTCTTTTGGATCCTCAAGGTATCCAGTTGCATGGCAAGAAACTGCCTCATATCACTCTTGAAACCTTCGATTTGATTTTCAAATTCATCTTTGGACAAGGTGCTGCTCCCAACATTCCTGCTTGTAGCCATTTGCTCCAGAGGAATGTTTTCTTCTTCTTCTCCCCTTGAGGTTCTTCAAATATGTCTTGCGGTCCACCTAAGGGTTCTTTAATCACAGCCATCGAAGAAGAGAGAATGTTGGCTATGTGAAGCAGTGGGGGTGTTGTGCAATCATTTTTCTAACTTATCTCTACTCCTACAAGGCATGAAATGAAATCTTTTTGGTTGATTTTTGTTTTTTTCTACTTATACTTTCAAAACTGAAATAGATTGAACTGCAACTAACTATCTTGCTAAAATGAAAATGCGAAATTGAAATGAAAGCAGGAAAGGACTAATCTATTTTTCTCAAATGAAATTGCAGGAATGAAATGCTAGTCTATGCTTGCGGAATTGAAATGCTAATCTACTCTCGCAGAAATGAAATTGCAGAATTGAAATGCTAATCTATGAAAGCGACAAATGCTAATCTACTTTTGCATAAACGAAATTGCATAATGGAAATGAAATAAACTACTTAGCAGAAGATTGTAGTGGAAAATAGAAGAAAGGCAGCAATCACCAATACTCTGACGCTTCCCCGGCAACGGTGCCAAAAAGATTGTGGGCTCCAGTATTGTAGCAATAATGCTACAACTCCTGGAACTCCCTTCTTTAATTTTATCAACCCGGTAGTTCGTAACAAACTTGGAAGCGACGGTGCTGTATGCACAAGTACTAGCTCTTGCCGCAGCTGTCACTTGGTCAGCTGGCACAAGTCCGCTAGGGGCTTAAGCCAACTTCTATGAGCTCTTAGAAGAAGCTTTTTAACTGATGGATGAAAGCTAACTCAAAGGAAGCTAATCTACTTGCGGAAAGAAACTGAAAGCCAAAAAGAAACGCAAACCCTAGCAAACCCTAATTCTACCAGCTAGTCCTACTGATGCAAAGGAGAGCATGCAAACTACTGAAAGAGATGCCATTACTTCTCTGAAGGTAAAATACATGTGCCTAGACTACCTCTATCTGAAGAAAACATCTTTTTGTATTTTTGTTTAAGTTGTTGGAATTATCATGCATGTGCTTCTAACTATTTTTGACTGTGCAGAGGTGGATCAAGGAGGAGAAATGCTTGGGAAAGGTTGGGAAGGCTCATAGAGGGTCTAAGGGGTCCCTAACACCCTTCCAGAGAGTCTCACAAAGTTTGGCTGCCAGGAAACCGTGTTTATGAGCTTCTGCAGGAAGTCTGCAGGGGTTCTACAGGATGTTCAGGATTTCTACAGGATGTTCTGTAATTCTTCTACAAGATGTTTCGAAATGGGATTTTGGAGCATGGATGGAGGGAAAAATGGGCAGGAATGAGTATGGAGGTGAAATAGGGGTGTGAAGAGGTCTAGGACTTGGTGGATGAGGCTAAGGAGCGATTGGATTTGTTCAAGGATGGAGGAAGAGATGATGCACAAGAATGTAGGAATTAGGGCAAGGTGGGGAAAGTATGGAAAATGAAGGGTACAAATCATGGACTAAGGGTTGGAGCAGATTATCTGATGGATTATGGGTAGATAGAGAAGGATAACAGGTGCTCTGCAAGTTATTTTTCGAATTTAACAAATGAAGACTTGGAAAATCAAGAACCTAATTACCTTGACCTAATTTGACCTAGATAATAGCAAAAGAAATGGAACAGAAGTTTATTTGCACAAAATCAGATGAACTAACTATGCAACTAAGCAATCATAACCCTAAGCATGCAGTCAAAACTGATATCAAGTTTGACAACTAAGAATCCAACACTAATACTTGCATGGTGAAGCAAAACAACGTTTTTGTGGGCAGCAAGGTCACATTTGTCCCAACTCACGATCCCACTGAGGGAGAGGTAAGATCAGAGGTGCTTGAGCCCCTTTTTCCAAGGATCCTTTATGTTATTAATCTATCCAAATCAATCTGAACATGAAAATCTACTTTAATCATCAAAAGCAACCTAAATAACACAACAAGTTTTAAATCTAAATAGCAGATTTTACTCTAAGAATGCAGCAAAGACACATAAAGGTAAACAAAGGAGGTACTGGGCACTTGAGATGGGCCCAACCCCAAGAGCTACAGTCTCCTAAGAGAGATTTAGAGCTGGTGCAAAGCTGGATTCATCTTTATTGATCAAGAAATGAAGAGTTACATCAAAACTGTCCACAAGGAGAACTTGAAAAATGAGCTGCAACAAAACTACTCTATTGCCTAAAAATCGAACTACAAAATGACTACAACAAGACTATGAAATAACTAACTACCAGCTACAAAATGACTAACCACCAGCTAACCAAAATGAGGCCCTAAGCCTTCTTATTTATACAAATTGAGGACCCCAACAGTCCTCCTAAACTTTAGGGACTCGGCTGCCCAAGACTTATAGTTAACAGCAATCCTACTTGACTTTCTTGGCTGCCCTTGTGCTGATTGATTTGGTGGCCCTTGAACTCCGAGCTGATGGTGGAGAATTCGAGGTAAGGGCCCATAAATGAAGGGAACACCTTCCTAAAAATACTCTCCACGAATTTGGCTGCCAAGTGCTCATTTCAACCATTGACTTTGTCTCCAAATTGACCAAAAAGGCTACACAAGCACACATTAGACCTGTTGGCATAATGACTAACCCAATTCACTCTATTAGCATAAATATAATCAAAAACATGCAATAAACTAATGAGAATGGTGGATTAAGTCGAATTAGGAGGTTGAATGAGCCCAAATAATTATCCATTTTTGGGGCTCATCAATAATCTCCTTCCCTCACCGTAGAAAAACTATAACATACTCTAATCGACACCATAAGGGACCCCACAACTCCCCATCGATCTAGTTGCTTCTTAAACCTCCCCCCATTATCGGGAGGTGTGGTAGGACTCCCTTCATTTAGGCGTAGAGGATGTCACACAACCACCATTATAGGATCTTCCTTTATTGGTGCATCTTTTCTTGGGGCCCTCCCCATCAAAGCACACCCTTCATGACCCCACAAGGGTCCCCACACACTACCCCTTTGGGGAGCCCACATACCACTCCTCCGGACAGTCCGCGAGACACCCATCGAGGTAGTTCTCCTGAAACTTCCCCATAGAGGACCCCTTTACATATAGCTATCCAAAATCGTTTTGTGATGGCAGATAACTCGCAAATCCCATTCTTAGCTTCTTTAAACGTACCAGATTTAAGTAAGCTAACCAATTACCTAATCACTCATAGCCATAATTGACCAATTATGCCCACTAGACTCCCTTAAGATATTCCAAAATTCGAAGGGAAATAGGGAGAAGACCCAGGAAACCATGTCATGACTTTTCACCTATAATGTTTATATAATAATATCATAAATGATACTATTCGCTACGACTATTTCAACACACCCTTATTGGTCCTACAGCAAAATGGTACATTGACCAGCCTTCTACGTCACATGAAAACTTCACCTTCCTAGCTACAACTTTCCGCACATTCTTCTAACTCCTGATTCATCATGATTCAGGCCTGGAACTCCTCACTCACTTCAAACAAACACCTGCTACCCACATATTGGACCATATACATGAATGACATAAACATTGTAGCTTGTGTAAATCACAGTTTGAAGACAAAGTCCTCCTCAACTTGTTTTTGAGATCCCTCACACCAGAAATTTCAAAATAAGTGGAAAATTCATCCTCGCATAACAAGTAAGAAGCCATTAGCAAAGATCAACAGTTAGAGCTTATATACACCCAATCTGGATATATGTATCATGTGCTTCAAGACACCCCGTGTCTGCAAACTTATAAAGAGACGCCAGGCACATCCAATGACATTAATGGATTGATTGGGTCCATAACCCAAAACCAACTCAATAACACCTACTAGTACCCTGGATACTAACTCAATGGCCAATAATTTGATGCTACACAAAATGCACCACCACTGAAGCATACAGGATACTACCCTAGTCAACCCACACTGATGCAGAATATGGTTAGTAGGGTTAACCAATATCAACCCCCTCATGGAGGCTCATACCTTCCCCCATAGGGAAACCAATACTCCTCTAGGAATACAGATGCAATGTCCTCTTCCCAGAATCCATATACCAATCAGGGACAAGGAAACCAATATTCTCCTTTCCCCACACAACAACAAAATAACCCACCAATGCAAAATAATGCAAGGTTTAACCTAGTGCAACCTTCTCTCGCTCAATAATAACAATCAGAGGTGCAACTGAACCCATTTAACCCACCTAATGTTGCTAAGAAAAAACCAAAGAGCAAACCAAAGGGAGAATCCAAACAAGGGGGCAACAACCACCAACAACCCTCGCAGGAACTGGTAAGGGGCAACCCTAACCGAAATCAAAACCAGGGATCAGCCAATAAAAACCCACAAAAGCAATAAGAGAACACAAGTCTATGTAACAATCATTCCTGTGTTATCTGTGGTGAATATGGTCATTATACCCACCATTGTCCTCAACTCCCTAAGTTAAAAACGATACAGGAAAATATGGGGCAAGGAGGTCAACAAACTGCAATAATGCAAGACCCTTTCCCCCATCAAGGAGTGGTTAACACTCATTAACAATCATCCCATCCATATCCTTATGGAGGGAACCCCCATAATAATTATAATCACAACTGTGATGCAGGAAAGTGTTCCCTCTGCGGATAGAGGCAACCCCTCTAGCCCTAGAGTGGGTCTAGTCACAACAAAGATAGATCAACAATAGATTTCCTTAAACAGTCATAGTTGGAGGCCTACCTCAACCGGTGGTCGATGGAGTTCTGTTGCGCTACTCCAGATTTCGCTTCCTTCTCCTCAATGAGTGATCAACCTGAAACAATGCAAAGGAAATACAACAAAGCACGTAACCAGAAAACACCAATGATCTATTTACTCACAAAGTAAAGAAGTCATGAGCTATAAAGTAAATTACATACAAGACATAGGAAAACATCATTGATTGTATTAATAATGAAATAAGAGCAAGCTTACAACCAAAGTCTTGATGTCGCAAACCTTCTCAGAGGGTCCAACCAGTGTATTTCTCAAGCATTCACTCTTTGAAGATGGATCTCCCAACATACAAAGTCTCTCTCTCACTCATAAGTTCTTACACAAAGTTAAGGGCACTTCACAACCTTCCACAAGCTATCAACACTCTCACACTTGTCACACCCACACCAACTATCTATCAAACTCAAAAGAACTAACAGCACTGTTCAATCCAAGAATTTACCAACTAGCTGATCATATCAAAGGTGAGTGTTTAAATAGGAGAAGGAGTCTCCATGAAAGGTGGAAGATAGATCTTATCCCCAAGGAAGGTAGCACAATTGACGGAACTTCCATACCAGAGGAGGAAGGGCGACACAAACTATGCCAACAACCAGGTCTGGAGGCATCCAGAAGGCTGACTGTTGGAACGAATTCACCCAATTTGAATCATCGCGAGTTTATAACTAAGCTTCAGCGTTGACATCGCTAGTAGGTAATGTAGCTAGTCAAACTGTCGCTAAAGATAGCAAATAGCCTCATGCGGGAGCATGAAATCGGACCATCACGGTAAACAGATGTACTTCTGCGCTGGAAGTGCGGCTGGACTGTTTACGACCACCATTCATCGTGTATATTAAGTCCATTCTCGCGATGCGGCAAATAACTTAGGAAAAGTGGGTCAATTGGCAGCATAAGAGAGCATTTGTTTAGTATGAGCATGTTTTACTTGTACACATGACACAGTAGAAGGATTGTGAGTGAAGGCAGTGACAAATTACTGTGTAACAAATGCCCCCTAAAGTATGAAGCCCGAGAGAGTGGGAGGGGTGAAATGATTTACGAAACTAACTGAGCTGGAACACCATCTGGAAGAACCTGCAGGCACAAGTACAACTGATATCTCTGATAGTGAAATACATGTAGTCTAGGCATGGACGCAGCCATCCAAAAGACATACGAAATAGGTCTGTGGTATGGACGCAACCATCCAGCTAATAAGACCGTGATAATGATAAAGGTATGGTCGCAACCATCCATGGAGACTCAGGTATGGTCGCAGCCATCCATCAATGAGTCATGTAATCACGAACCAATCCACAAAGCCCGAACATGTGCAATCTGAGTTCGGGGTCTTGAACCCAACCGATCATAGTACAAATTCTAGCATGCGAACAAAGGTGCTAAAGTCGAGCATGATAGAAAGTTGCTTGATTACCGGTCAATGATGAAAACCATTAACAAGCGCGAGAGAAACCACCAATAATGCCACTGGTTCTCAAGGTACTGTATAATACAATCCACGAAGTTTGAAGAATGAGCTGAAGTCGAACACTCGCGGAATCACCCAATCAAAGACCAATGAGGAAATTTTGTCGTCAGGTGCGAAGAACTTGCCATTGAGGCATGCAAGCTCCAAGGTACCGAAGGGGATCTGTAGATCAATCTCCTGGATAATGAGCTGATGTCGACAGGAGACGATCCATCATAGGAGGGCCATAATGTTTCCCCCATCAACGACACGAGATAAGGAACAAGCGGTAGATGGTGAAACAGAGTATCAGGGGAGGAGGCAAGGATGTAAACTGCAGAAGGATTATACTCTTGAACATGTCGGCGACACGACTCCGGAGGGTGGTAGCATTCAGGTACCAAGGGATCAGAGGCTTGATGGAGATAGCATGGATCAGATGGAATGAGGCTAAATGGCAACCCAAACCCGTGGAAGGCCAAATGACGATGTATGGATATCCCAACCCGACAAGAAGCAAAAGTGTCGATGTTCAAGAGTGACTAGCTGCCATAGATGATCAATGATGATTTCCAAATTTCCCCCCACCATTGCTGGCGAGTACCCCAATTATTTTTGAAAACAAGCTTGAAGGGGATAGCATGTGCTTGTAATATAAGTTCGACCTTCGGTCGAATCCAACCTAGTAATAGTTTAACGAGCCCTAGGGAGGAGAAGCTCGAGTCTCGTCATGGTGACGAGTCCAATGTCATCAGGGTTTAACAAGTCCGACATAGGTAAAACTCGGAGTCTTTTTCATGTTTAGAGAGTTTGAAAAAGACACAGAAAATAAAACTCCAGGGGGGTCCTTTTTCGTAGATTTGTGTCTCTCGAGCTTGAAAAAGTATAAAACAATACTTGAGAGAACCACTTGACCATTATGATCAAGGAGTACTTTTCGTAATTAGTGACCTCGATCCGAAAAAGTAGAAAAGCGATCAAAACCACGTCGTTTCGTAACCAATAACGAGCCCGAAATGACAAAAGCTCGGCAATATTTTCATGTTTATACGGTCGAAAAAGAGCTTAAAGAAGACCGCCCCTTATTTCGTTTAACAAGTCAAAAGGAATAACTCGGCAATCTTTACGTCTTTTACGAGTCAGAAAAGAGCTTAAGGGTGACTCGTCCTAGAGGAAAGAATGGTATAAAGGGTAGCAACTGGTTCCAGCAATGGTGGAACTGCTCAAAACGTGTAATGGTCAAGAGGCTGGCTAATAAAACCACTCATCGCTGTGGTTCCTCAGGAAAGGAAAAACAACCAAGTGAAAGCATATGATCGGCCAAAGAGATGGTGGCGATGGAATGAAACAACCAAGGCTCATCTAGCAGATAGAAACGATAATCACGAGATGCAAATCGGGTATGGGTTCATTTTTACACAAGCTTGAACCATGGAGAACTCTTCTTGGATTCGGTTTCATGTTTAGACAAGCTTGAAACAAAAAAACTATGCTTGTTATGAGTTCGCATGCCCCCAGCATAACAACGCAATTCGAGGTACATGCCCCCCAAGCTTCATTGCATTCAACGGGGTGGATGGAATGAAGGTTCACTTTCGAGATCTTGGAAAGACTCGACTTGGATTTTACGAGATCTTAATCAAAGACTCGATTTGGAAAGGGAGGTGTTTCATTTTTTAATGAGGTTGACACAGTAAAAGAACTATCCTCATAACCCTTGTTTCATTTTTTAACGAGCTTGACACAAGACAAGGAACTATGCTCAAGACTCCCGGTTTCATTTTTAAACGAGGTTGAGACAGGAACAAACTATCCTCGTGACTCCTTGTTTCATTTTCTAACGAGGTTGAGACAGGAACAAACTGTCCTCATGACTCCTGGTTTCATGGGCCAGATGAGAACATGGCTCCCAAGAGGTCTTCACTAGATGGAAGAAATGCATTCTGGGAGGAACACATGTCATGAGGCACTAATGACAGATCGGGTTCCAATGCCCCCAGTACATGATGTACGAGACCATCTGCATGATCGTCAGCAGAGGCAGAGACGGAACGGGTGGCCACATAATTGACTTGTGGCAAACAAGGCACTGCTTGCGAGCAAGAACTGATAGGGGACGACGACTACACAGGGGGCACCAGGGGACTGAAGAACGATAATTGATCTATGGTCACCATTCTTCCATCGTGTGGAAAACAGACCACACGGAGGGAGAATTACTCTTAGAATGACTTGCCGATTTAGGTCTGCTTGCCATTCACAGTCAAGGCCCTCCTTCTAGCGCCAATTTTGTTGAGGCCTCGAAGATCGCTGCCACAACAAAGGGGAAACCACCCGGTCCGGACCTTAGTGCAGCTCCTTTTCCGTTTGGAATAGTGGTTCCGACTGGGGATAATGGGACCAGTTTCCCAAGAACTATAAGTGAATGGGATGGATGAATGACTTATGACATAAGATGGTAATAAGCGGACAGCTAAACTACAAACCAAAATGTAATAACTATAATTGGATCCCGGGACTTATCACTTGGTAAAGCGTAGCGTTTGATGGTCTGTGCTTTAAGGCAGGCATATAGATGACTCTAACACTTTAAGCATAGACGTTTAAACCATTTAAACATTGCTCTGCATAATTAGTTATGCAGAGCGATAAGAGCAAATTACTACACTTAATCATCCATATCATTGATACATATATGAGTGAAAGAGATAACAAATCACCAAAACATTCAATAGTGAAACGAAATGAAGATTCGTTGTTATATCGCATACATGCATTCAACAATAGCAAAGATAATAACACAACAATTCATATAATAAGAAAGAACACAGATACAGATAATAGTACCATGTAAGCTGATCGATCAATCCAGTATATTAATCACTATGTCGCAGTTCTTCCTTCAAATCGGAAAGCATTCCAAACAACAGACAGTCGTGCGCAGTTGTATAAAACAGCCTTCTAATCAAAATTAAGAACCGTTGGTCGAGTTTCACAAAAAGAATATAGACTGAAGCACAATAGTGCAAACTTCAGCCTTTAAGTCTTATTACAAAATTTTACGACCTTTTCCAAAACAATGAAAGGGTCTATAAATACTATACTAATCTAAATATCTAAACAACTGAAAAGCTATTAAATTGGCATCAATAAATGTTTGTTCCATCTTTCTTGGCAATCTGGCAGTTGGCGGCAATGCTTCATTCGGTGGGTTCTTTGCCTTTACACCTTAGCTGACATATCGCCAGCATTGGCTCTACTTCTGGTGGAATGTTGAGACGCGAAGTTAGCTGGGCATCATATGTAGCATCTTGAATGTCGGGGATCAGGCATCTGAGGGCATCTGTTAAACACTTGAGAGCAGACCTTTGAGTATGTGGCTTGACTAGAAAGAGCCAATATGTATCAGAGGTTAAAGTATTTACTCCTGTAATTAACTTCCTCTGTTCCTCCAAGTCATGGTAACTTGTTTGTTCAAGCATATCTGCTGTTGTTATGCTTCCAGGTGTGCACTTGGAAATCATGTTAGCCAAATAAAGTGTATCATTGACTAGGTCGGTCATATTGCTGGCAATTATTTTACACCTGGAAGCCGCCCTTTCTGCTTTCATTACCTGAGTGTTCCATTCCGTGAAGAGGATGTCTTTGTACGCTTCATGGATTCGGGATAAATTCGCTGCTTTCCCTTCGTTAGTGTCTTGCCACTCAATATAATCGGATATGGCTTCTTCGGCCTGATCTAGCTCATTCCTGGCCTTCTCTATTTGCTCACACACTGTTGTAGATATTTCGCATAATTGCTCAGCCTTAGTAAGTTTTTGACATAAAAGTCTGATCTGAGATATTAATGCGCCATTTATTTGAGTTGCCTCTGCTCTGAAGAGTTTCACATTCTGTGTGCTCTTGATACCTTCAAGCTGTGTTGATAGTTGAGCTATGCGCTCATCTTTTGATTTCATCATCAACTCATTTGATGCTTTCAACTGTGACAATGCCTCCGACAATTCTTTTGCCTTCTGAGTTTCACTTTGGTCTATCCTTTGTCTTTCAATTTGCAGTTGCTGGGTTAACAAATTGTTTTCCTGCTGTTGAGCCAGCAACTGCTCTTCCACCTGCGCTGCTTTGTTTTTTGCTTCAATTACCTCTGCCTGTAATGCATATATTTCATGGTCCTTAGTCTTCAACAGAAGACTTACCTCCGATGCTTTGTCGATGGTTGCTGCAGAATAAGCTCCCGCGAATTGCGACAGCTTTGTCAGATCATCGGAGGGATCCAAATCCTCCTTCCAGACCATATTGCCCGTGACTGTTTGCTCAGGCAAGATAGAAGGTTGATCAAGCCTTCGTCTTTTCTTAGAGCGCTTAATAACGGCTCTATGCTTTGGGCTGTAGAAAATATCCAGGGGAGGAATTTCTTCCACCTGGAGAACAATTTGATCGGAAGGGTCCTTATTGATTACCTCGACATCCTGTGAAATGGGTGGGCCGCTGGTTCCTCCTAGAACCTGAGAAGAAGTGGTATCGGGCGCATCGCTTGTTTTAGAGGAGCCTTTGTCTTTGGAGCCTTCCTTACCACTGATAATGGAATCGAATTGGTTCCATTGTTTAATCAATTCAGAATCGGTGGAGGTTTGCTTATGTTGCTCTGTAGGGGCTTTGCTCCGTTCCTTTTCTTGTTCTAACTTCTGCTGTTCTTCAAGTGCTTTTCGCTGTTGCTCCTCTAATTCCTTTTTCTGCCTATCTGCCAGTTCTTTCTTTAGTTTCTCTTCTTCCTTCTTCTTCCTCTGCTCTTCTTCCTTCTTTGCCTTTTGCTGCCTTTCTATCTGCTCCTTTTTCTGCCTCTCTGCTTGCTCTTTTCTCTGCTTCTCAGCCTGCAGCTTCTTCTGCCTTTCCTCCTGTTGTTTATCCTGTTCTTTAGTTGTAACCGGAGGTGAATGTATTTGTTGCCGACTAGGCTCACTTGAGGAAGACGCTGGGGTTGTGGATAATAACTCTAGGGGCAGAGTTTGCAACCTCTGTTCCCTAAGTTTATTAAACTCAGTCAACGCCTCATCATTGTATTTCATTGTTGCAAGCTGTTTGGCTTGGCTTATTGATTCTATACCTACGAACAGGTCATCAAACAGATCCTCTTGATGATCAACTTTTGTCAATTTTGCTTGTTCTAGGGCAGTGTAGGCAGTTTGCTTTGGATCATAGAGTCTGCTTGGGAGAGTGGCCAAGGATAAAGATTGGATTTTTGTTGCTTCTTTTTCTGCGTGCTTGTAATTAAGCAGAGTAAAAACCCCAATTCTTAAAGGAAAAGAGGGCCAACCTTTCTTCTTCTCTTCTTTGAGAGTTTGTGTGACACTCTCGGCCATAATCTGGTAACAGATTTCCCGGGCTAACAGCTTGTCTGGGATATATAAGGGGAGGACATGCGGCCTAGCCTTACTCCCAAAAACTCTGATATAGGTGAAATACTCCTCCCCGAACCAACTTGCTACGGCTGGTAAGTCGAAAGAAGCTTCATAGGAAATTCTGGGAATGGGTCTGTCATAAATAGAATAGTAAATGGGCACCACGAAACCATTACAAATTTGGTACAAATGGTCCTTGTAAGAGGACTTCCACAATTTCTGATGGTATAGATGAATGGGTGTTGGATCTTGGGTGGTCCATCTCCAACCGAGAACAGGAAACTCAGAATTAAGACACAGAGTATCCATAATGTAAGCAGAATAATAAAATGGAGGGATTTTCCTTTCGGAGACTATAGTTTTGCTTCTGAATTCACGAACAGCTACGACCAACTTATCAGAAAGAATAGTGGCCCAATCCATGATTATAGCATTGATAGCCGCTTCCATTAAGGGAACCATATCAATATTGATATTAACAGAGTCATGTAATCCCCACAGTCTACACATCATAATCCCCACATAGCAATAGGGAGAAGCCAAAGAAACGTTGGAGTACTTACCCGAACTTTCATGCTTGTGCTTGGCTGGGTTCTGCCTCCAATCTCGGAGGGGTTCGGATGGTGATTCATTTTCACTTGCGAATTTTTCCACGAAGGTTCTGTTGTAGACTAGCTCCGGTTCAGGCAGATGATACATTCGCCTCAGGTCATCAGGCTTGAATGACCCGAAAATCCTTCCGTCCCTTGTATGGAAAGTTCTGTCAGTGATGGGGATTTCTTCAATTGCCCAGCGCACCACATCTGTGTAAGGGATCGTATATGCATTAATGGTGATTTTAAGGCCTGCTATCCATTAAATGACCTTTACGCTGTTATTCAGTTGAATGACCTCCCAACGCGTGCAACAGATATGATATGCCTTAGACGCAAGTATTCGTTAACCGAAGGGGCAAAGTTATTAAATACGCATGCCTTACCTTATCCCTGCATTTAACGGCATTTTGAAAACTGCGCTTTATCCACCGGCTTTAAATATAACTTTAAAGCTTAAAGCAATCGCTTTTTGGAAATGCCGATTACCGATGAATAATGTCGCATCGCATGGGGGAAAGAGTTACTTATCGTTTGAAAGTAGCCCTGGCGAACGCCGATAGCGATATCGCATCGCATCGGGGAAAGACCTGAGCACCTTATGAGAGTGCATAGGATACCGCCGACGGCCGATAGCGATATCGCATCGGGTCGGGGTTTAAAACTTAAAGCGTTTTCCCATAAGGGGCCGGGCCGATAGCCGATCGCTGATATAGCGTCGCATCGGGGTGTAAGATATGTGCTCTTTATGTGTATGCATCGAATACCGCCGATCGCCGATAGCGATATCGCATCGGCAAAGACCAAAGTGTCATTTAAATGCATCTCTCTTGTCATTGCGATATGCGATCTTTCGATCGCTTTATCGCAATAACAAAGATTTTATTTTGGAAACATTGTTATTCGAAAAAGGCTCCAATTCACTAACACTTTTGATTATCATACCTTTTTCGAACAAATTCATTAATACCAATTAATTTTTTTTAAAAAAGGGACCCATTTCATATGTTAATCATTTGTAAATACATTCAGAACGAAATGGGGGGTTGTTGTAGGGCACAACAATTGGCGATTCGTTGGTAGAACCAGTTATCTTTGAAATTAATACAAACACTCAAGTTTTTCAAAAATAGAAACTCAATCAGAAGGAAAAACTTCTAATATAACTAGATATTCATGTGTTCTGAATAAAGTGAACTCAGTTTTGTTAACTGTGTCTCATTTAGTTTCAAGAAACCAAATACATAATAAGTTTCAAAAATAAGTCTTTATTGGTTCATAGTGATAGAATAGAAAACTTTCTCAAATCAGCTTTTATAATTAACCCCTCTGTCATAGGTAGAGCCTCTGTTGCCAGCAAACATTTATAGTCACGACAGGGATACCTTTTAACCATAGTATTGTCCACTTTTCCATTCACATAAGAGTGTGATTAACAGAATGAATCCATAAAATGTTTTCATATTTTTTTTTCATCTGTTTTTCTTTATAATAAATAAGATAAAAATCCACTGTCCTGGTTTGGTAGCCAGTTTATGACAATGCCATTCACTAGGAATAATTTAACTGATCAAGCTGGCTCGTGATGAGACCCCTTGTCTTGAAATTTCAAGCCATTACCCTGTTTTGGTAGGCAGTATTGGTAATGTCAGTTTAACCTATTTCCCTATGAACATGGTAAGCAGGCTTATGATAAGACCTCTTATCTTTAATCTTTTATATTTTAGAATTACACTCTGAGTAATCATAACCTTTAGTGAATGGGGTGAACAATTTTCTCCTTAAGAGTAGGTGGATGACAGGTGAAGAGTTGAAGATACTGAAAATGGGTTAGCCTCTATCTTTTAACAGATAACCTTTGGAGACTAGTTTTGGAAACAGAAAATGATTCGGAACTTTTACCTCCTGAAAGGAGTCTTCAAAATTTAGATTATAGTTTCAGAACACAATGATATCTAATTTCCTAGAAACTAGTTCTTTTGATTGAGGGTTCTATTATCTAAAAACAAATATTTATATTATTTTGTGAGACAACTTCGTCAAACACAACAAAAGGTCAATAGAGATACTCTACAGTTTTATTTCCTACCAATCCTACAAACTACGCAAATCTACAAAAGGAGAAGGGGTTACCTTCTCAATTAAAGAATTTCTTCAGGATCAGGCCATTGACAGGGAGAGAATCTCTCATCCCTGATAAGTCTTGCAATATAAAAGTTAAATGGCCTATCTTTTCACAGATCTGAAATGGTCCAAGCCACATTTTCTGAAATTTGGTATGCTTACCTTTATCTTCATGGGCCTTGTCCCATTTGAGAACCAAGTCACCAACTTGAAGTTGTTTGGAACCGGATGATGCTGAGTCAAAAGATGCTTTGATGATTTGTTGATGTTTAGCATGAGTGATTCTGGCTTTTTCCCTCTCTTCCTCTAATTTGAGAATTTGGTCATGTCTAAGTTGGATAGAAGAAGACGGAGTCTCTTGAATGAACTGCACTAGGGCTAAAGATGGAAGAACAAGATTTGTAGGCAACACGGCTTCTTTTCCATATACCAGATTGAAAGGAGAGGTCCCTATAGAAGCCTTTTGTGTTATTCTATCAGCCCATAATGCAAAGACCAAAGATTTATGCCAGTTTCTATGATTCTGTTCAACAGTTCGCTTAATGATTTTGATGAGATTCTTATTAGTAGATTCGGCTAAACCGTTTCCCTGGGGATAATAATTGGAAGAATATTTCAGTTTAAACCCTCTTTTAATAGCAAAATCATATATAGCGTTTCCTGAAAAATAAGAAGCATTATCAAAAACAAGAGCGTTTGGAACACCAAACCTGGTAATGATGAATTGGTCAATGAACTCGATGATTGCCTCTGCATTTGCCGCCTTCAAAGGAATAGCCTCTACCCATTTAGTAAAATAATCAGTAGCGATAAGGATATACCTATGTTGTTTGGAAGATGGTGGAGTAATTTCCCCGATGATATCTAACCCCCATTGTTCGAATGGCTGTTCAATGTTGACAGGTTGAAGAGGGAAAGCCGATTTTCATTGTCTTCCACCAGATGTTTGGCAATTAAGGCATTTTCTTACGTGCTCATGGCAATCTCTAAATAGAGTAGGCCAATAATATCCAGCATGAATAATCTTGTGAGCTGTTGTGTCAGCTCCAAAATGTCCCCCAGCTGGTCCATCATGTAGCTCCTGCAAAACCTTTTGAGCTTCAGGTTTCTCAAGACATCTTAACAGAATAGAATCATAATTTTGTTTAAACAACACATCATCAATGAGAGTGAAATTCTTAGCTTTTAACCTAACGGCCCTTTTATTCTTGTAAGATAAATTTGGAGGAGCATAACCGTTCTTCAGATAAAATATCAAATCAGCATATTGAGATTCAGAATCAGTGACACTTATCTGATTGATTGATTCAGTCTGATCCATATCGCTTGATTCAGGAATATTTGATGCTCCTGCCAATATCCTGCAAAAACCTTGGCCCCTGACAATCTTTGCTGGCTTTATTTCTAAGTCATACTCTTGAAGCGCTGTAACCCAATTGGCTCTTTTTTCACCCAATTCTTTCTGAATTAATAGTTGCCTAACTGCCGGGAAAGGAACTATTACCTTTGTATGGGTTTTTAGAAGGAAGGGTCTATAATGCTTGACTGCTTTGAATACAGCAAAGGCTTGTTTTTCCACATCCGAATAATTCAATTCGGCACCTTGAAGATTTGAACTGAAAAATGATATGGGTGCTTCTAAGTTGTTATCATTCAGTTGTGTGAGTACTGCGGCATATGAAGTGTTGGACGCGATGGTATATAGTGTAAAATGATTAGAAAAATTTGGAGTATTCAAGGCTGGGGCATTAATTATTGACTGTTTGATAACATCAAAAGCTTGTTTTTCTTCTGATCCCCATTTGAAGACTGAATTCTTCTTGATCATTGTCTGAAGTGGTAATACAATCTGTGAAAAATCTGGAACAAATCGTTTGACAAAATTAATCTGTCCTAAAAACGACTGCATTGATTTTTTGTTATGTGGGAAAGGGATTTCAGAAATTTCATTAATCCGATCAGGGTCAATATAAATACCATCTTTGGATACTATAAATCCTAAGAGTTTTCCTTGATCTAGAGCAAAGAAGGACTTTTTGGGGTTTAGAGAAATACCATATCTTTTGCATCTATGAAAGATCTGATTTAAGTCGTGCAAATGATTATCTCTCTTCTTAGAATACACAGTAATATCGTCTAGATAGACGACTACTGATCGATTAATTAACCCTCTGAAGGCTATGTCCATAGCTCTCTGAAATGTCGCTCCGGCATTTATAAGACCAAAAGGCATTTTCTGATATGCATAGGTTCCCCATTTTGTTCTGAATGTAGTTTTAAGCTGGTCATCGGGTTGTACCAGAACTTGATTGTACCCTGAAAAACCATCTAGAAAAGACATCAATTCAGAACCTGCCACCGATTGGAGAATTTGCTCCATAGTGGGTAATGGGAAGTTGTCTTTTAAGCTCGCTTTGTTTAAATTCCTGAAATCAATACAAATTCGAATATCGCCATTTTTCTTCCTGACTGGCACCATGTTAGAGACCCAGTTTGAATGTCGGACTGGAAAAATAATTTTGGCTTTCAAAAGCTTATTAAGTTCCGACTTAATCTGGCTCTCCAAATTAGGGTGTATTTTTCTTAATTTTTGCTGAATTGGTTTTTTATCAGGAAGCATAGGAATGGTATGCTGGATAATAGATGTGTCATATGTCTTTAAGTCATCATATTTCCAAGCAAAAACCTGTTTGTTCTTTCTCAACAATTTAATAAATGCTTCCTTTTCATTCTGAGAGAGTCCTGTTCCTAAATTGATGTTTTGAGGAGACTCTTTAGTTCCTAGATTTATCAATTCAAACCTAAGGGTAGAACTTTGAAGCTTTGTGTTAATTACAGGTTTAAACCTGTCTTTAATATCATAAAGATCTTCTAATTTTACCACTGGTTTGGGGATCGAATTTTCTTTGAGCACTTCTTTCATCTGGGAATCATGATCATCTTCGTCAATAACTTGCTTATCATAAGAATTCTCAGAAGTTAAAAATTGCAAAATATCATCATCATGATTAAATACTCTCCAATTAGTGACATTGTCAGGAATTGAGGGTCTGAAAAGTAATTCTACAGAAAATCTATCGAGGCTGTAGTCTTCAGAAGGTAGAAGCTTTGAAGCTACATTGGCTAGTAAATCTGCGGCTGAATTTTGAGATCGAGGTATAGAAGAAATGTTGAATGCCAAAAAGTGTGAGGTAAGCTCTTGGACGAGCGATTGGTAATGTTTAAGGTGAGTCGAAAGGCAATGAATTGCATTTCTAACTTGTTTGACAATGATTTCCGAATCGCCGAATACCTTTAGATATCGCACCTCCAAGCCGATTGCTTTGTATAATCCTTGGATTAAAGCTTCGTATTCGGCAGTATTGTTAGTGCACTCAAACTCTAACCTACAAGACAACATTGTCTTTTCTCCTTGCGGACTAACCAATATACATCCAGCTCCTGAACCTTCAGTGGACTTAGAGCCATCAAAATACAGAGACCAGAATAAAGGAATATTAACAAAAGTATCTACATTTTTCTCAGCATCATTAAAACATCTGGACCTATCAGTTTGTGAAAATTTTTCTATTTGATATGTAAAATGATTAACTGAAAAAGGAGATGGTTGGGCAACAAAGTTGCCAAAGAATGATTCTGCCGAATAATTCCCCAAAATGTTGTTGTTGAATGCCACAGGTTGGTTTTCTTGCTCGAATTCAGTAACTGTGTGGGTCATATGCTTCTCACGGTCAATCCTTATTTGATTTGGCTTTCCCTTGTAGGGAAGCCACATATGTGACCAATCTGTAGAAATATACCCGTGCAGTTTTTCGGACCAATCTCTGCTCAATATTAAGCCATAGAATTCAGGTATGTCGGCAATTAAGATGTCAATTCTCTGTACAACCCTGGGGTCGGCAGACAACCTGATGGTTACAGAATTAATTTCACCCACTACCTGCACTTTAGTCCTATCCAACTGCACAATATGAGTAGCTGACTTCTGTGGCTCAATATTCAGCTTAGAACAAACTGAAGCTGGCATTATATTAGATGAAGCCCCTGAATCAATTAAACAGTTGTGCAGGTTTCTATTATAAATCTCGTACGTCAGCAGGAAGGGTGGGGTGTGAGAATTTGATTTATCTCCAATTAGAACTGAATCGGTAGCTTCGACCATACCTGCAGGAGGCTGGCCTTGATCATTGGCAGCTCTTGTACTGGGAAGGGGAGTAGAGGGAACAGCATTCAATTCTTTGAGAAGTAACTTTTGTTGATGTTTTAATTTGCTAAGCTCAAACATAGTTATATTTGCCTTAGTTTTCTTCATGTCATCAACAATGTTATATTCCATTGAATCAGATATTACTAATGTCTTGGATGTTGAAGGAGAACTAGAAGTTGAAGGCTGATTTTGGGGAGCTACTACAGGCGATTTCTTAGGAGGAACTTTTTCTTTTGCTGTAGAAGCACCTGCACTTCTTTTCTTCGATGTTGCCTGAGCAGGTTCGGAAGTACTTTTACTTCTAGTAGTAACCGGAAAGGCTTCTTCTTCATTCTCAGTATCAGAGTTTGGGAGTATAAAATCCCACATTCCATGGCATTCAGCTATTTCTTCTTCATCATCGGTTTGTAAAGTTGTTTCCTCTTCCTCTTCTTCTTGGTTTGAGTCTGCATTGGATATAACATTGGGCGGCTTTGATTCAGTTTTCTTGTAAGTTCTAAATGGTCTTTTATTTGAGGTTTCGGCCACCTGCTTCTTGATGTCAACCATTTCGTTAGACAATGTTTTAAGGACCTTTTGTAAACCTTCCATGTCATAGGGGTCCTTTGGGGTTTTCTTCTTGGAATCTTCTTTAAACGAGACTTTTTTAGCTTTTCGGTCTTCTAGAGCAGCTTTCTTCTCAAGAGCATTAATGCGCTTTTCAACAGCAAGTGCTTCTTTCATGTTTTCAGCTAGGGTAGGTTTCCCAGCCCTATCTACAAAAATAGCTATGTTGGCAGGTAGGGCGGTAATATACCATTCGCTTTGGATTTGTTCACTTGGTTTAGAATCGGTAGGGATTTTATTCAGGAGTTTATTAAATCTGGCATTAAACTCCTTTATTGGTTCCATGTGCTCTATCCTTAGATTGGAGAGATCGTTTATTAAAGTAGCTAAGGACCTATCATCTCCATACTTGGTAAGGAACTACTCTTGGCATGTGTTCCAACTGGTAATTGAACTAGCAGGTAAGGAAAAATACCAAGATCCTGCTGATCCTTGTAAGGTGTAGGGAAAGAGTCTTACAACAACATCTTGCTCTGTCACTCCTTTTAAGTTAACTGCCAACATAAAATTGTTAATATGTTCTTCAGCTTGGGTTCCGTTATCTGGATTAAATTTAGGCAGCCATTTTTCGGGGGCATCTGGTAGATCATGCAATGGTCCAGGCATGTTGACCGCACCCGGCCTAGTCCATGGGTCTGCCATTATGCTAGCGACAGTGGTTGACACTACTGTTGGAATTCCAGATATTTGGGGAGGTATCAAAGATGAAGAGTGAATAGGTTGAGATATTGAGGCTCCTGTTCCCTGATGAACAACAATTTGTAATGGAGGGGTGGGTGGTTGACTTTGCAGATGAGGAGATGAAATGGAGGATGTGGAAGAAAAATCCCCACTATCAGATCCTTCAGTATTTTTCTTTGGCTTTTTCCTTTTGGGTAAAGGAAACTCAGTAGGTTCAATACCAAGTTTTTCGCTCTGAAGTCTAGTAAGAGGATGATTGAGGTTGAACTGCGAAGTCGCACTGCTTTCTGATATCTCAGATTTCTGTGGTGAAATCGAGAAGCTCTGAAGTTTATGGATTAGAGACTGAACTTCAGGAGATTCAAGACTTAGTTGTTCTGGGATATGATGGGATTGAGCAGTGGTGGTAGATTCCTCTTCTTCTTGGTTATGGGCTGGTGAACCAGCGTGTAATTGAGAAGAACGAGGAGATTTGGAGGGAGAATTACTCTTAGAATGACTTGCCGATTTAGGTCTGCTTGCCATTCACAGTCAAGGCCCTCCTTCTAGCGCCAATTTTGTTGAGGCCTCGAAGATCGCTGCCACAACAAAGGGGAAACCACCCGGTCCGGACCTTAGTGCAGCTCCTTTTCCGTTTGGAATAGTGGTTCCGACTGGGGATAATGGGACCAGTTTCCCAAGAACTATAAGTGAATGGGATGGATGAATGACTTATGACATAAGATGGTAATAAGCGGACAGCTAAACTACAAACCAAAATGTAATAACTATAATTGGATCCCGGGACTTATCACTTGGTAAAGCGTAGCGTTTGATGGTCTGTGCTTTAAGGCAGGCATATAGATGACTCTAACACTTTAAGCATAGACGTTTAAACCATTTAAACATTGCTCTGCATAATTAGTTATGCAGAGCGATAAGAGCAAATTACTACACTTAATCATCCATATCATTGATACATATATGAGTGAAAGAGATAACAAATCACCAAAACATTCAATAGTGAAACGAAATGAAGATTCGTTGTTATATCGCATACATGCATTCAACAATAGCAAAGATAATAACACAACAATTCATATAATAAGAAAGAACACAGATACAGATAATAGTACCATGTAAGCTGATCGATCAATCCAGTATATTAATCACTATGTCGCAGTTCTTCCTTCAAATCGGAAAGCATTCCAAACAACAGACAGTCGTGCGCAGTTGTATAAAAGAGCCTTCTAATCAAAATTAAGAACCGTTGGTCGAGTTTCACAAAAAGAATATAGACTGAAGCACAATAGTGCAAACTTCAGCCTTTAAGTCTTATTACAAAATTTTACGACCTTTTCCAAAACAATGAAAGGGTCTATAAATACTATACTAATCTAAATATCTAAACAACTGAAAAGCTATTAAATTGGCATCAATAAATGTTTGTTCCATCTTTCTTGGCAATCTGGCAGTTGGCGGCAATGCTTCATTCGGTGGGTTCTTTGCCTTTACACCTTAGCTGACATATCGCCAGCATTGGCTCTACTTCTGGTGGAGTGTTGAGACACGAAGTTAGCTGGGCATCATATGTAGCATCTTGAATGTCAGGGATCAGGCATCCGAGGGCATCTGTTAAACACTTGAGAGCAGACCTTTGAGTATGTGGCTTGACTAGAAAGAGCCAATATGTATCAGAGGTTAAAGTATTTACTCCTGTAATTAACTTCCTCTGTTCCTCCAAGTCATGGTAATTTGTTTGTTCAAGCATATCTGCTGTTGTTATGCTTCCAGGTGTGCACTTGGAAATCATGTTAGCCAAATAAAGTGTATCATTGACTAGGTCGGTCATATTGCTGGCAATTATTTTACACCTGGAAGCCGCCCTTTCTGCTTTCATTACCTGAGTGTTCCATTCCATGAAGAGGATGTCTTTGTACGCTTCATGGATTCGGGATAAATTCGCTGCTTTCCCTTCGTTAGTGTCTTGCCACTCAATATAATCGGATATGGCTTCTTCGGCCTGATCTAGCTCATTCCTGGCCTTCTCTATTTGCTCACACACTGTTGTAGATATTTCGCATAATTGCTCAGCCTTAGTAAGTTTTTGACATAAAAGTCTGATCTGAGATATTAATGCGCCATTTATTTTAGTTGCCTCTGCTCTGAAAAGTTTCACATTCTGTGTGCTCTTGATACCTTCAAGCTGTGTTGATAGTTGAGCTATGCGCTCATCTTTTGATTTCATCATCAACTCATTTGATGCTTTCAACTGTGACAATGCCTCCGACAATTCTTTTGCCTTCTGAGTTTCACTTTGGTCTATCCTTTGTCTTTCAATTTGCAGTTGCTGGGTTAACAAATTGTTTTCCTGCTGTTGAGCCAGCAACTGCTCTTCCACCTGCGCTGCTTTGTTTTTTGCTTCAATTACCTCTGCCTGTAATGCATATATTTCATGGTCCTTAGTCTTCAACAGAAGACTTACCTCCGATGCTTTGTCGATGGTTGCTGCAGAATAAGCTCCCGCGAATTGCGACAGCTTTGTCAGATCATCGGAGGGATCCAAATCCTCCTTCCAGACCATATTGCCCGTGACTGTTTGCTCAGGCAAGATAGAAGGTTGATCAAGCCTTCGTCTTTTCTTAGAGCGCTTAATAACGGCTCTATGCTTTGGGCTGTAGAAAATATCCAGGGGAGGAATTTCTTCCACCTGGAGAACAATTTGATCGGAAGGGTCCTTATTGATTACCTCGACATCCTGTGAAATGGGTGGGCCGCTGGTTCCTCCTAGAACCTGAGAAGAAGTAGTATCGGGTGCATCGCTTGTTTTAGAGGAGCCTTTGTCTTTGGAGCCTTCCTTACCACTGATAATGGAATCGAATTGGTTCCATTGTTTAATCAATTCAGAATCGGTGGAGGTTTGCTTATGTTGCTCTGTAGGGGCTTTGCTCCGTTCCTTTTCTTGTTCTAACTTCTGCTGTTCTTCAAGTGCTTTTCGCTGTTGCTCCTCTAATTCCTTTTTCTGCCTATCTGCCAGTTCTTTCTTTAGTTTCTCTTCTTCCTTCTTCTTCCTCTGCTCTTCTTCCTTCTTTGCCTTTTGCTGCCTTTCTATCTGCTCCTTTTTCTGCCTCTCTGCTTGCTCTTTTCTCTGCTTCTCAGCCTGCAGCTTCTTCTGCCTTTCCTCCTGTTGTTTATCCTGTTCTTTAGTTGTAACCGGAGGTGAATGTATTTGTTGCCGACTAGGCTCGCTTGAGGAAGACGCTGGGGTTGTGGATAATAACTCTAGGGGCAGAGTTTGCAACCTCTGTTCCCTAAGTTTATTAAACTCAGTCAACGCCTCATCATTGTATTTCATTGTTGCAAGCTGTTTGGCTTGGCTTATTGATTCTATACCTACGAACAGGTCATCAAACAGATCCTCTTGATGATCAACTTTTGTCAATTTTGCTTGTTCTAGGGCAGTGTAGGCAGTTTGCTTTGGATCATAGAGTCTGCTTGGGAGAGTGGCCAAGGATAAAGATTGGATTTTTGTTGCTTCTTTTTCTGCGTGCTTGTAATTAAGCAGAGTAAAAACCCCAATTCTTAAAGGAAAAGAGGGCCAACCTTTCTTCTTCTCTTCTTTGAGAGTTTGTGTGACACTCTCGGCCATAATCTGGTAACAGATTTCCCGGGCTAACAGCTTGTCTGGGATATATAAGGGGAGGACATGCGGCCTAGCCTTACTCCCAAAAACTCTGATATAGGTGAAATACTCCTCCCCGAACCAACTTGCTACGGCTGGTAAGTCGAAAGAAGCTTCATAGGAAATTCTGGGAATGGGTCTGTCATAAATAGAATAGTAAATGGGCACCATGAAACCATTACAAATTTGGTACAAATGGTCCTTGTAAGAGGACTTCCACAATTTCTGATGGTATAGATGAATGGGTGTTGGATCTTGGGTGGTCCATCTCCAACCGAGAACAGGAAACTCAGAATTAAGACACAGAGTATCCATAATGTAAGCAGAATAATAAAATGGAGGGATTTTCCTTTCGGAGACTATAGTTTTGCTTCTGAATTCACGAACAGCTACGACCAACTTATCAGAAAGAATAGTGGCCCAATCCATGATTATAGCATTGATAGCCGCTTCCATTAAGGGAACCATGTCAATATTGATATTAACAGAGTCATGTAATCCCCACAGTCTACACATCATAATCCCCGCATAGCAATAGGGAGAAGCCAAAGAAACGTTGGAGTACTTACCCGAACTTTCATGCTTGTGCTTGGCTGGGTTCTGCCTCCAATCTCGGAGGGGTTCGGATGGTGATTCATTTTCACTTGCGAATTTTTCCACGAAGGTTCTGTTGTAGACTAGCTCCGGTTCAGGCAGATGATACATTCGCCTCAGGTCATCAGGCTTGAATGACCCGAAAATCCTTCCGTCCCTTGTATGGAAAGTTCTGTCAGTGATGGGGATTTCTTCAATTGCCCAGCGCACCACATCTGTGTAAGGGATCGTATATGCATTAATGGTGATTTTATGGCCTGCTATCTATTAAATGACCTTTACGCTGTTATTCAGTTGAATGACCTCCCAACGCGTGCAACATATATGATATGCCTTAGACGCAAGTATTCGTTAACTGAAGGGGCAAAGTTATTAAATACGCATGCCTTACCTTATCCCTGCATTTAACGGCATTTTGAAAACTGCGCTTTATCCACCGGCTTTAAATATAACTTTAAAGCTTAAAGCAATCGCTTTTTGGAAATGCCGATTACCGATGAATAATGTCGCATCGCATGGGGGAAAGAGTTACTTATCGTTTGAAAGTAGCCCTGGCGAACGCCGATAGCGATATCGCATCGCATCGGGGAAAGACCTGAGCGCCTTATGAGAGTGCATAGGATACCGCCGACGGCCGATAGCGATATCGCATCGGGTCGGGGTTTAAAACTTAAAGCGTTTTCCCATAAGGGGCCGGGCCGATAGCCGATCGCCGATATAGCGTCGCATCGGGGTGTAAGATATGTGCTCTTTATGTGTATGCATCGAATACCGCCGATCGCCGATAGCGATATCGCATCGGCAAAGACCAAAGTGTCATTTAAATGCATCTCTCTTGTCATTGCGATATGCGATCTTTCGATCGCTTTATCGCAATAACAAAGATTTTATTTTGGAAACATTGTTATTCGAAAAAGGCTCCAATTCACTAACACTTTTGATTATCATACCTTTTTCGAACAAATTCATTAATACCAATTAATTTTTTTTAAAAAAGGGACCCATTTCATATGTTAATCATTTGTAAATACATTCAGAACGAAATGGGGGGTTGTTGTAGGGCACAACAGGAGCCCAAAGCTTGCCAAGTAGTGGAAGGCATAAGGCTAACCGATGCACCCTCATCCAAGACAGTGCCAAGTACTGCCTTATCATAGGCATGTACTGTAATCTGGAAAGGCACATAGGATGGAAGGCAGAAAGCATTCAAATGACTCCAGTCGAAGGAAATGAATGAACTACTTGGTGGGGGAATCGTATGATTGCCACCTTGCTCTACAGGAACCGAAGAAGGACCCTCTTGACCAGCGGGGATAGGACGGTCGTTTTCGGACTCAGGAGAATCTGACGAGACAAGAAGAGCATGAGCATGACGTTCTTCCAAAACAGAGTGATCAACAGGTGGTGAACCCAATTTGACACTCTTTCCGACCAATGGTTGGTCTGGAACAGGCTTAGCACAGCTAGGTTCAGAAAGAAGAGAACGAACAAGAGAAGAATCTAAGTCAATCTCTTGGTCAACGGGGAGAGGGTCTGAAGAGAGCCTCTGATAACCAATGGGAAGTTGGGGTGAAGAAGCTGTAAGACTTTCCAAAACGGCGGAAGCTTTATCCATGAGCGGACAAAGGTGAAGGGGCAACTCACATAGCCTACAGGGGAATCAAATCTTCCCTTTCTTCTTACCATTGCCAGTTGATAGGGTAGCATCGCCATGAGCTTCAGAGGACGATGAGGGACAAGCCGGATCACGAGACCATACTTCTAAGATCCTAGGAATACCAGGACAATCACGAAGAAGATGGTCACCCTTGCACAATTTACAAGGAAACTTAACCTTCCGTGGAGGAGAAGAAGGTGGTCCAACCTGAGATGTACTCGGAGCAATAGCTGCACAGGTGGCCTCGTGTTTATCAGAATTCTTCTTCTTCTTCATCTTCTTAGTCTCCTGGTTACTAGATGTGAAACTTTCACTAGGCGAAGCAGGAGAGGAGGAGGACGAAATAGGGGAAGAAGGCGTAGGCTCAACCTTGGAATCATTTTGTTGTGGTTCAGATGAAGAAGATGGTGGAGTAGGAGTCATGGCGCTCGGGACCACCGAGGTTGAAAACAACCACATGGGCAAACCGATGGTTAACCCAGGCAAAGACAATGTTGCCATATACGGAGCACCGACATTTCCAAATGGAGGAAATGGACCAGGATTTCCATTTGGGGGAAAACCTTGGCCGGTAGACTCGGGGAATGTTTCCATCGAGAACGAGCCTGAAAAACACTCTTCTCACAACCAAGAACTCGAACTATTACCAGGAATATTTCGTGGGCAGTAAATTTTATGACGCAGGAACAAAACTTGACCTTTTCATGTTTCAAGAGTCGAGAAAAGGACGAAAAGGTGACTCTATCTCTTTCGAGGTTTAATGAGCCTGAAAGGACAAGTGCTCAGATGGACCTTTTCTTTTAAGGAGTCTGAAAAGGAACAAAAGTGACTACTCTGGAGAACTAGGCAAAAGGTTTACCAAAAAACCCGTAAAATTGCATATACACCTTGGTAGTCATATGAAAACCAAGGACTTTCCGTACAACAGTCAATCTTCTCGAATGCTATGTTTGGTGCGTTACGGTTTTTAAGGTGGCAGACACGGCTTCCTAGGGATATAGGATGATAACCTAGTGGGGTCTCCCAACATATACTCGACGGTATTGGGAGCACAATTTCGTACTAGGCCGCTATTGAGTCACAGAAGGAGGAATCACCCAACCTTGAGTGAAAACAATAGTGACTAGGTTTAACGACGCCGGAGCACGTCTCTAGCCTATACCTCTAAATAGTTTGCATTCTGTTCCAATGCGTTGTTAAGTTCATTCAGTTCATTTTAGAGTTGATCTTGAATTATGTTTCAATTTCCAGGCCCTACCATATGTATATCTAAGAACCTAAGATGCAGCTAGAATGAGTAAAACATCTTTCACTTCAATGAACACCTAACTACAGGAGGGTAGAGAGATCATTCCCAAACCAAGAAAACCAAGACAAGTGAATGAAAACACTAAGAAACACAATGCATCAATACATTAATCTCACGTTGCATCGATACTACTAATGAAAGATTTAAAATTCGCTTTCCAACTTCTCAAACATGAAAATTCGTAATGCAAATGTACTTTCACTTTCATATGCTAAATGAATGCAAACTTTTGATTTTTATTTTTTTGAATTTAAAGAGACAAACAAGCAAGTGTGAACTGATTGATCCAAACAATTGTGATCTATGCTTGGTAGCAAAGAAATCGAATCAACATAAAAAATTGGTTCAATAATTGACACTAAAAATCAACCAACAAGAAAACAAGTAGCGAAAGAGCCTCAAGAAAATAACAAGACGGTTGTGGATGAACCTTGAACAGACAAGTAACCCAAGCAAACAGTTTCTCGACGAAACTTCTAAAGGGCTAGGTTACACTGTCTAAAAACACAAGACTGACTCAATGAAATTAAAGAGACAGTACCCTAACCAAAAGCAATTAAAACAAGCCAATGAGAGACAAGAAACAACAGGGGATAAACAAGATTGATGAATTCAGGAGGTAAAGTTGTAAAAACAACTTTACAGGAATCGTCGCAAGTGTTACACTAACAACTAGAGATGAATTGCTAGTGTTACATTGACAACCAGAGATCGTCGCAAGTGTTACACTGACAACTAGAGACGAGTCGCTAGTGTTACACTGACAACTAGAGACAGTCGCGAAAGTACACCTATTTTCCGCGACGGTCCGATTTCAAGAGTCGTCGCGGGAATTAAACTAGCAACCCGAGATCGTTGCGGGTACAAAGCTATAACATCGGCGACTGTTAGGATTTCTTCAGCGACGATCTTAAAAACAAAGACAGATGAACAAGAAACTCCCAAACAAAAACCAGTCAATCCTTCTATCAATAGAGGGATTTCCCAGATCAACCCAGGTCACCCAAAACACTGATAGTTTATACCCAAAATTCAAAAGAGACCAAATCAAAATCAAAACAAGAGCAAACAAGAGAAGAACATAGGACAGACTCCCCAGCGGAGTCACCAACTTGTGATGTAGGAAAGTGTTCCCTCTGCGGACAGAGGCAAACCCTTTAGCCCTAGAGTGGGTCTAGTCACAGCAAAGACAGATCAACAATAGATTTCCTTAAACAGTCATAGTTGGAGGCCTACGTCAACCGGTGGTCGATGGAGTTCCGTTGCACTGCTCTAGCTTTTGCTTCCTTCTCCTCAACGAGTGATCAACCTGAAACAATGCAAAGGAAATACAACAAAGCACGTAACCAGAAAACACCAATGATCTATTTACTCACAAAGTAAAGAAGTCATGAGCTATAAAGTAAATTACATACAAGACATAGGAAAACATCATTGATTGTATTAATAATGAAATAAGAGCAAGCTTACAACCAAAGTCTTGATGTCGCAAACCTTCTCAGAGGGTCCAACCAGTGTATTTCTCAAGCATTCACTCTTTGAAGATGGATCTACCAACATACAAAGTCTCTCTCTCACTCATAAGTT
Source organism: Pinus tabuliformis (assembly GCA_031772625.1). NCBI lineage: Eukaryota > Viridiplantae > Streptophyta > Pinopsida > Pinales > Pinaceae > Pinus > Pinus tabuliformis. The sequence continues at coordinate 290,063,569 of CM062806.1, read as the reverse complement.
CTTACAAAAAGTTAAGGGCACTTCACAACCTTCCACAAGCTATTAACACTCTCACACTTGTCACACTCACACCAGCTATCTATCAAACTAAAAAGCACTAACAACACTATTCAATCCAAGAATTTACCAACTAGCTGATCATATCAAAGGTGAGTGTTTAAATAGGAGAAGGAGTCTCCATGAAAGGTGGAAGAGAGAGCTTATCCCCAAGGAAGGTAGCACAATTGACGGAACTGCCATACCAGAGGAGGAAGGGAGACATAAACTATGCCAACAACCAGGTCTGGAGGCATCCAGAAGGCCGACTGTTGGAACAAATTCGCCCAATCTGGATCATCGCGAGTTTATAACTAAGCTTCAGTGCTGACATCGCTAGTAGGTAATGTAGCCAGTCAAACCGTCGCTAAAGATAGCAAATAGCCTCGCGCCGGAGCATGAAATTGGACCGTCGCGGGAAATAGATGTACTTCCGCGCTGGAAGCGCGGCTGGACTGTTTACGACCGCCATTCATTGCGTATATTAAGTCCATTCTCGTGATGAGGCAGATAACTTAGGAAAAGTGGGTCAATTGGCAGCATAAGAGAGCATTTTTTTAGTATGAGCATGTTTTACTTGGACACATGACACAGTAGAAGGACTGGGAGTGAAGGCAGTGACAAATTACTGTGTAACAACAACATTTTCATTATAGGAGAAGATATTCTCCTGCAAACACGAAATAGAAGTTATGAAGCTCCCCTAGAGCTAAACCCATCCACCTCGACCATGAGAATACCTACAGGGTCATTAACCATTCATCGACTTCCTATAGAACATATTCCCAAGATGGTTAAAGGACCTTTACAGTGAGCAGGACATAACTCAAAAGTTTCTCATATCTACAACATAGTCAACGACTTAGCAAAATCACCACAAGCTATGTCAGCATTAGAGGTCTTGCAAACATGCCCAACACAACGAAAATTCTTACTTTTCACTCTAGGCACAATTGATCCCGCCGATTCTTGCTTAATTTTATTTGACTTGGATAAAGCTACCCCATGACTACCATCAGTCATTTCTTTCCAAATTCCACTCTCAGCCCAAAGCATCACCATCCATTGTTGCATTGTCGACGAAGGGGAATCCACATGTTTAATGTCCAAATATATTTGGCAGAAAATGGGATCCCCCGAACTCAAGCCTTCTGACATCACACTTAGAGCATATGATAGGTTTTCTTCAGCCCTCATAGGCCCATACCCTAGCATGCCATTACAACTGGTCGACAAAACTGTGCTAATAGATATTGAAGTACTAGACGCTTAGTTGGATTACAATATCCTACTGGGACGAAGTTACATGTATGAGATGTTAGCAGTCGCCTCATTTGTGTTCAGGGTAATGATGTTCCCCCATGATGGAAAAATCATTACAATAGATCAACTCAAATATTATGAGAAGAAGACATTACCCACACTCGACTGTGTGGTACCTTTTGTCTCATCTTCTCACGAATGGTTCACCATTTACATTGAACTTAGCCCAGGCCAATTTAAGACGTCAACACTCTTAGGGACATTCCCAGGAGACCCTCCTGTGATAGATGAAATTTCCCCAACCACGGGGGCATCGTTGTGCATGATGACTTCATCAAACAACCCCTAAGCTCAAGAACCAGTTTAAGATACCAACAAAAATGTTGTTATCGATCTTACTTTCTTACCATATTCCATCACTCAAACACACTTCGTATTTCCCCTACTTGGTTTTGTCTCACACTAAGTCATCACAACGTTATCGTTGCCCCATATGGATCTTGCAATATCGGTCTAGTATTTGGCCCCTCAGTCCATGTCAGCAAGCTCAGGAATCACTGCAACGGGCATCAGTCCTATTCCTCCTCAAGATAGCATGACACCACAAGCAGCCCCTACACCACAAGCAGTGCCTGCACTGACACAAGCTGATGCTAGAATTAGGGATCAACAAAAAGGTAAAAAGGTGGAAGCTTCAAACACTTCCTCCTCTAGGGTTCCTCAACCCTATGCTTTGTGTTAAACAATTGGGCACCCTACTAATAGGTGCCCCAAGTTAAACGAGCTCAAAGCTCTTTTGCATGCCCCAAAAGCACGAGTGAACCCTCCTTCCATTGTTGGAGAAAAGAGCACATCCACATGTCGTAATGCATTGCACACCAACCACACATGCATCATATGCATAGAATACGAGCATTACACTCATTATTGCCTCAAAATCCCTCGATATCGAGATGCGTTAGGTGTACTCACTCAAACCAAGGTGTACTCACTCAAACCAATACCCCATTACTCCTAGCAAAGGATGGATTCAAAAACATTTTGTATGTCGTAAGGGAAGAAGATTCTTGCTCTTATCCCTCGTATGGTCCATCAACCTCCCACCATGATCGAAGGAAAACTGAACAAGCAACACCCCTACTAGCGTCCACTTGCGCTGTATGCAACTAACTGTAGATTTTCCTGTAGATTCACAACTCATGTAATGTACTAAAACAACAAGACAAGAATCTACTCTACTCTCAAACATCGGAAACCAATAGATCGATGAAAACAATAACCGACAAGAGGAATATAATCAATGACACATAACACAATAGTTCTTTGGGAAAATCCACTACTCAAAACCCCGACTATCTATATTGCATTTATCAGAAATATAAGTGAAAGTACAATGCTTGTTCTCACTAGAACAATTCCTGCACAAGTATGAGCAACTCTCTGTCTCACAAGCTTGCTCTAGCCAACACTTAGCCAATTCTGCTGCCTGCTGGGCCCCTATTTCCTTGAGCAATTCTTGTTAGGATCAACCCATATTTAATTGGGAAATCCTTTCTCCATAACTACGTAATCCAAAAGTAGGTCATTCTTTGATTGCATGCATGACATGTACAACTTGGATCATCATACATCTGATAGTACATTGTCCTTGCACTCTAGTCTCAACTGGGCCTTTCTTTGAACTTGTATGCATGAGTTTCTCATGAGTGAATCTTCACTTAGCTAGAGTAGCACTGAGGATGCACCAGTGCACCAACTCACTACTAGACCTCTATTAGTTCCATCAATAGTTAGAACTAGTTTAACTGTCTATAACTCAGTCAAACTGAGTTATATAATTACAACTCAAATAGACTCATCCTAGACCTCTAAAATTTAGGGATCACACATACATGACTATAGAAAGACTTCCAACTCGAAATTCCTAAGCTGCTTAAGTTAATTAAACTTAATTAACTATTTACAAGTGGCTATGAGAATAGAGTTTGATTTTAATTCTCAGTTTAATTCAAGGACAAATTAAACTGGAATTTACTGTTGCCATTTCTCAACATTCCCTCTAAAAAAGAAAGGGATTATCACATACCCCAATCCTGTCTCTATGAAACTTGAATTTACATCTTGACAATGCCTTTTCCAAAATGTAAGAATCTTTCTCCTCAGTGGGAATGTACTTGAACAACATAATCTACCTCAATACACAATCTCGAAGATGATGATATTAGATATCAATATGCTTGGACCGATCATGAAAAATTGGATTTTCAGAGAGTTTGATACAACTTCGATTATCACAGTAAATCATAGTTGGATCCATCTGCTAACAAAACAAACCAACCAGAAACTTCCTCATCCAAATGGCCTTACATGCATCTTGAATAGCTGCCATGTACTTTGCATCTGCCGAAATGAGTGCAATCGATCTCTGTTTCATGCTGTACCAAGAAACTATTGCTGACCCAATACTGAAGATCCCTCCTGATGTGCTCTTCCTATTGGATGGACTCATTGCCTAATCTGCATCAGTGAAGCCTTGAAGTTTCACTCCCTTTGTCTATCTGTACTACAATCCATACTGAGTAGTGCCTCTAAGGTATCTCAACACATGCTTTGTCACCTTCCAATACAGCTTGGTAGGCCTAACCATCGCTTGAGTAAGATGGTTAACTGCATAGCGCATATCCAGTCGTGTGTTCACCAAATACATGAGTGAACCCACAAGCTGCTTGTAAACAATAGCTTCCAATACTTCCCTTGCAGTAGCATCCTCCTTCCTCCAGTTACCTACTAGAGGAGTCTCCATGGGTTTGCTTCTCTCCATGTGGAACCTCCTGAGTATCTCATTGGCATACTTTCCCTGAGACACAAACAATTCCCCATCTCCTTGTCATACTTCCATGCCCATAAAGTAATGCATGAGCCCGATGTCCTTCATCTCAAACTCTCTTGCAAGATCCTCCTTCCAAGACTGATCAATTGATCATCACCTATAAGAATCAAATCGTCGACATATAACACAATGATCAACAATTTACCTTCCACCACTATGTGGTACAAGTTCGCATCCGCTTCACTTTTGGGGAATCCCAACTCAGTGAAGTAGCTAGCGATCTTGGTGTACCAAGCATCAAGTGCTCGCTTCAGCCCATACAACGTTCTCTTGAGTCGGCACACATGTGACTCATTATCGAAGGTATCAAAACCTTTAGGTTGCTTTATGTACACCTCTTCCTCAATCATGCCATTAAGGAAGGTTGTCTTTACATCCATCTGATGTATCTTCCAACCCATCTAATCCAGGTGGATATTGGTGGCCACTTGCCTATTCCACTTGGACCCCCACCATTGTTTCTTTCAGTCTTTTGGTTTTCTTAATTGTAGCACAGTTTACTATTTTTGGCAATTTTTTGGGTCCTGAACGTCCGGAGCTGTTTTGAGGCCTTAAACGAAGTTTTTTTGGAAATATTCCTCTTGGTGATTTCTTTGAAATCACATTTTCAATTGTTGTCCTCAAAGAGATCTTTCCAACTAGGTATCATGTGCGTCAAACAGAGAGAATATGATCAAGTTACGACCCCGGGAAGTTGGCTGCCCAATTAACCCCAACGGGGCTTATAAACTCTTGGTGTTACATCTCCTCGGGTTATGGTTTTGGTTGTTCAGGGTTTTCTCTTTTTGTTCAATAATAAAAAGGCCATTGAGCCTCATTTTAGCTCATTTTAGAGGCATGTAGCTGCCACAAATCTTCTCAGAGATAAGCTACCATCGCCCGAGCTAGTCTCATTTCCATTTTGTTTGTAAGCATATTTCATTATTTGATATTAATGAAAGTTAGTGTTATTTCTCTTGCATCTCTATATTTATGGTTATATCTATAATTTGTTGCATTCCTGTTTAAATTTGGATTAGTGGCATCAAAGCGGTCTGCTCTTTCTCTGTTTTTCTTTGCATGTCCCCAACGAGGTTGGGATATAAGGAGTTAGGGCTCGAAGTAGGCAAACCTTTGCAAGACCAGCCTTGTAAATCCCGACGGCCTCCCATGGGGGAAGAAAAGAATGATGAGGGAGCAAGAGATCCTATCAAAATATTGCTCAAGGAGGCCCTCGAGAAACAAAGGAACGCGATGATGGATAACTTTGCCCAGATCCTTCAATGGTTGCCCATCGGTGACACATCCACATCCAACAGCCGCTCTGGAGGCTCCACACCTTTTAAGGTACAAGTAAACTTTCACATTCCCATATTTGAGGGCCAAACAGATGTAGACGCTGTAGATAAATGGTTTAATATGCTAGAAGGATATTTTTCTGTTCATGATTTTTCCAGCCGAGAAAAGATTACTTTTGCTCTTCTCAAATCTGCCCCCCACGTCAGGGACTGGTGGGAAACCTATTGTGAATAGAAGGATGAAAGTACGACCTCACTGTTTTCAGCTGCTACCACTTGGAATTCATTTCGGGACGCCATCAAGGAGCAGTACTACCCTATTGAGAGCTACGAGGACAAATACATAAAGTGCACCATGCTGCGGAAGGGAAGGGACCAAAATGTGCCGAAGTTTACCAATGTTTTTCATACCCTTCGCACGAAGTTGGGTATCAATGATTTTGAGAAACATTTTGTACTCAAGTACCGCGGCTGCCTACATAGATACATCCAGGACGAGATGGAGTTCCTGGACATCTCCTCGCTTGGCACAACGTACGGATATGCCGTCAAAATCGAGTAGAAGTTTAAATAGAAGAAGCGAGACTTTGGATCTGCGAATCCGAAGCAAGGGAAAGGTGCCCCCAAATAGAAAAACAAAGGACAAAGCCAAGGTGGGATGACCCAAGACAACCCGCCAAGGCCCCAAGCAAAGGAAAACACTGCGAAGCTAAAGAAGGACACAAGAAATTGGTGTGAGTTCTATAAGAGCTCCACCCACAACACAAATGAGTGTCGGGCCAGCAGTCATTGGTGGACGAGATGAAGGCTTCAAAATCAAATGCATGTTTCAACTCTGAGTCAGAACTTGACAAGGGGAATGAAAAAGGGAAGTAGATTATTGGTGCGGATCCCAACACTACCATCGCCACCACAAAGATCCAGAAGGAGGAACCCGAAGATCCAGAGGAGGAGGAGCATCTCTTCCACTCCCAGATGTGGGTAAAGGGTTACCCGCTACATTTCATTATCGACAACAGGAGCCAAAAGAACCTCATTGTAGTAGAGGTTGTGGAGCAGCTAGGCTTACTGATGACAACATACCCACAACTATACACCATAGAGTGGCTTCACCAAGGACGGGATCTGCGTGTGAGCCAACAATGTCGCCTTCCATACAACATCAAGCCCTTCAAGGATGAGGATTATGTGACGTTGCTCCCCTTGATGTTTGTGATGTATTATTAGGCCAACCATACTTGTGGAAGTGACATGCTGTGTATGAGTCAGGGCATCACGCTGTTATTGTTACATTAGGAAATAAGTTGTACAGGATACTGGAGGTAGCACCGCCTACCACCATCTCTCTGGTTACTACAGAACAATGCAGTAAGCTCATTTCAAAAGTCGGGAATTTTTTTTTCATGATGATACGCCCTCAAGGAAAGAAGAAGATGGTGGCCACGACCTCCAGATGGGGCCCCTCCGCATGACAACAATAGATGGACAAGGTTGTGGAGGAGTACGAGGACATCTTCACCTCCACCACAAGGGTGCCTTTGCATTGTCAGGCCAAGTACTCCATCGATCTGAACCTAGGTGTGCCATTACCCAATGGACCAAGCTATTGGCGCTTTGTTCTAGAGAATGATGAAATCAAGAGGAAAATTCAGGAACTGCTGTAGAAAGGTCACATTCGGCCGAGTTCATAGCCCTGTGGGAGCTCGATTGTGTTGGTACAAAAAAAGGATGGGACTTGGAGACTCTGTATTGACTATCGGGCGCTGAACAAGATCACTGTTTAGAATAGGTACCTGATCCCATGGATTGATGACCTTCTAGACCAACTCAAGGGGGAAAATATTTCAGTAAGATCGACTTGAAGTATGGATATCACCAGGTATCAATCAAACCCTCCGATGTGTGGAAGACTGCCTTCAAAGCCAAGGAGGGCCTTTTCGAATTGTTGGTTATGCCTTTCAGGTTGACGAATGCTCTTGCAACCTTCGTGAGGATGATGGATGACATATTGTGGCCATTCACCAACTCATTTGTAGTGGTATACTTGGATGACATCCTGATCTTTAACCAGAGTTGGGAAGAGCACCTCCACCACATCTAATAGGTTCTCCAAACACTGCGGCAACACAAGTTTTGTGCCAATTTAGAGAAATTCACTTTTAGCATGACCCAGGTTCAATATCTAGGATACATTATTGATGAACAGGGGTGCATGTGGATCCAGCCAAGATCCAAGTCATTTGGGATTGGCCAGCCCCAACCACTCTAACAGAGCTCCACAGCTTTTTGAGTCTTGCCAATTTCTACCGCAGGTTCATGTTGGGGTTCTCTCATATCACTTGGCCCTTGAGTCAAGTCACCAAAGGAGGAGCGAAAGAAAAATTCTTTTGGTCTGAATCTCAACAAAAGGCATTCACAAAGTTGAAACATCGTCTCTGCTCTGCACTAGTGCTCACATTACCAGACTTGCAACAACCATTTGAGATCGAGACAAATGCCTCTAACTATGCTATTGGGGTAGTCCTTACTCAACTGGGGCATCCAATGGCATATCACAGTGAGACAATTTCAGAAAAAGTCTGGAAGTATCCCACTTATGACAAAGAGATGTATTCCATTGTGCAGACCTACCAACAATGAAAGCATTACATTTTGGGGAAGGAAACAGTTATCCATATAGACCACTGACCCCTGCAGTTCATGCAGACACAAGGGAAGTTGCAGAATGATCGCCATCATAAGTGATCCACATATCCATTTGAATATCAAGTACAAGAAGGGAAGCACAAATAATTTTGCACACTGCCTAAACTGACCATTGATCATGGCGTTAACCACTGTGCTCAACTCTTGTGGGCACGAGACTTTTGATTGGCCACTTCTCTATAAAAGCAACCTAGAATTCGGCCACACATACCATACACTCTTGGAGGGTCAGCAAGTTCCATATTTTCACCTCGAGGATGATTTGTTATACTGCCTGCGACACTTTTATGTTCCTTCAAGCGAGCGTGCGAAGATGATTTGGGAAGCGCACTACAGTCGGGTCGCTGGGAATTTTGGGGTCACGAAAATGGTGGCAGTACTTTAAGTAAGCCTTAGAATGTACATGTATGCACCATGAATTATTTTTGTATGATGATCACCTCATCGTATACCCACTCTAAAATCACTCTCTCATCATGTGTCACATATGGATCATCTGCCAACCTATCATCACAAATTCTCTGTTGGTGCGTCTAGATGGTTGCAAAACCTCACTGCCGTAGCCTGGGCCATATACTCTCATGACCGGACACCTTGTCTCTCTAATGGAATTTGTATCAGATCAGCCACCAATAATCAATTTGAATACGACGTCATCATAGGTCTCTTGGCCGATGCCTCCCACTTAGGTATCTGTCACCTACATGTATTCCTTGATTCCCAGCTGGTTGTATCACAGTTGAACAAGACCTTTCAGGTTCGTGATTCACACCTTTTTTGGAAGTATCTGCATGCAAAAAGGTTAGCTCGACATTTTGATCATATCATATTTACACATATACCAAGGGATCAAAACCATACAACTGATCGAATATCTAATCAAGTCCTAGACTGGCATACATCACATATATATAACCATCAAGATACATAAACCATAAGCATAATATCCATCTCAAACAAATGCAGAAATACATCAAAAGTATAGATGCATAAGACACATCATAAGATCCGCCAAAATATATCATCTCGTATATACATATCAAAAATATATGAGTACAAAAATGGTTGTACATCTACTGGCTCATGGCCAAGAAAAATAATTCCCAAAAAATAGGGGATCATCCTCATAATGGGTTCTTTCCTTGGTATATACATCCTATCATATAGGGTCGGGGCCCTCCCCTCCTCTCTCGAGGACCAATTTTTGCATCAAGTGCCAAAATAGGAATGATGGTGGCCACCGCCATCACGATGCGCCAAAGAAATAATGTGTGTGCCCTATCACGTGCCATCACTGTCTCCACTACCACCTCCCCCAATCCCACCCAGCCATCCTCGGGCACCCCCCCATCAAAGCCGCAAATTGGTCCTAGGAATCCTCATAATATCAAGGTTGTGCCGCCATAACAACTAGCTGAGCCTCTGCTATATCAACACGCTCTCGATGTCTCTCTTCCTCCCTAGCAGTAGATGAGCCCGTCCCCTCACTAGAGGAACCACCAATCTCGAGTCACCTGTGTTGCTTCAACCTCTCAGGCTCCTCCTCCTAGAAATCACGTTGTCACTGCAACACAACTGGATCGCCAACTACCCTCATGCGCCATGGATCATTGCCTACCAAATAGGTAAGCGGTCGCCCACACGACCCCAAATCTACAAAAAAAACACATGATATCAACATAATATAAACAAAACTGCATCATAAAAGATACATGTCAACAAACTGAAAAGAAGAAATAAAACATGTCACATACTTGCTTGCCCCCATGCATCATTGGGAGGAAGCCCCATATCCGAGTCACCCGTAAAGTCCACTCCACAATATGGGAACTCCAAAATCATTTGAGGGTTGGATAGAAACCAACCCTCCACCTTGGCGTTCCAATAATGCCCCGCTGCGCCTCCCCTAGCCCATGACATCACGGGTGCCCATCATCTCATCCTAGGCTTCCTAGCCGGACTTGGGGGCACCACTATAAAGGGTCGTAACATCACGAACCTCTCATACAAAATTCTGTAGATAATACTAGCGTAACAAAAAATCCCAAAAGAACCTTGCAACACCTCCGTTAGTTGGGAGGCCATCCCCTTGTACACCAGACTAGCCCAATAAAAAAAGTGTCATGCCTATAACCTCAACAAAACTGAAACTGCAGGCCCTGATACCCGGTGTTGTGCCGCTAAACCTGCCAGGCACACAATCATGGAAAACATCACTCGCTCCGTAAGGTCTAGGATGGCTAGTAACCTGATACACCATCCTCTATGGCTTTGGGCCCATAATGAGCCCCTACCCACCTCTGTATGTCCACTCCCCCAACCGACAGGGGATACGATAAAATCTCTCCTCGAGGTACCAACCCAGTGACAAAGTAAACATCCACTGCCGCACTAATTGGATGATCTGACCCTTGAATGACAAAGATCTGTCGCTCCACGTCCCATAACTGCATTAGAAAATGCAAGAACTCCTTGTGCGATCTTAATAGAGAGTTATGAAGAAACTTCAGTACTCCCTAGTGAGCCAAAGTCCAGTCCTGCTAACTACAAGATCCTATGCAACTACCAACCGCAGTCATTGCCAATATCGCTCTCTCCAGAGCATCCTCATCCTGCCATCAAGGATAAAAAAGAAAAACTTAGCCTTCCAAGTTGTCAAAAATATTTTTTTTCAAACCATCCCGTGACTATAGTCATCATATACGTGTTGTCCGTATGTCTGTTCATCAAACAGACACACAATACATGCATCTATCACAGCCTAACCCGCGGGGAGATTATTCCCGCGACTGCACATCTGCTCGCTAAGAAGACGCGTTGTCCATGCGTCTTTTATTGAAATAGACACGTGGACTGTGTAGCCCGGGGAGGCCAAGCTGCGGCATCATAAGAAGAATGACGCCATGGATTCAAGCCCATCAACCGCATCGATGGTGTGACTGTTAGGCCCTTTGCTGTGGAGTCTCCATGTGAATCCCTTGGGAACACATGGAGACCGCGTGACTGTCATCTAGTCGCCTGGACAGTTTAGGCTCCTTGACCCTAAAAAAGGTTATACATGGCACCCTTGTATGACCTACCTAACCTAGTCTACAAAATTGACAAAGTTAAGGTTCAGTGTTCTAACTTGACTATCCCCGCGTGCTAACCTCGTGCACCAACTAACCGCAATGGCAAGGAACAACTCTTGGATCAACTCTGGACTCCCAAAATAGAAAGTGCAAATGAGGTGGCATTAGGCCCACATTTCCCTATATATCGCCATTTTCAACATCTTCTCGAGCTCAGTACAGGAGCCCAAGACCTTTGTTTTCAAAACCATCAGAGACATAAGGATCATAACCACATCATCCTCATCATGGCACCCTCCATTCCATTTCAACCCAAAACTCATTTTTTGGACCAGCCACACACTCATAGTACCATTTCAAGTGTGCCTTCTCTTTTTTTTTTAATTCATCTTGATCAATCGCATTAAGATTATTTATATGATAAAAAAAATGTTTTCACTTGGGGTATTGGCTTTTAAATTGCAGGCACGTCAACAAACTTCCTGCTAGGATCAACCCATCGGTGGCTAGTAACAGAGAAGGTATCATTCATCACTCGTCATGATAGGCTTCCCACAAAGCTTTGCATATCATGACATCATTTCTTTTGAGTGCACCATAGGGTCCATCATATCGACCACGTTTACCATCGCCTCCCCTTGCAGATGGTAAACATGCACACCAGTCGATAAAGCCTCCCCATTCATGGATCACCTCATGATATAGATCCCCACATACTTCTGGGATCCATGCACATAATACCCAGGCCCTGGAACCATTTCAGATTGCATGCCTTGAAGATCAACCTCGTTCTTCTTTACTCATTTCTCATTAGCCTCATTCCTACGCCATCCCTTACATGTTACAATAGATCAGGACGGATGCACCGCAACATCCTACATTTGGCATATCATTAACCCATATGACATAGACCATCTGCATCACTTCATCTACCTCACCAACCCAACACAGAGACAAACCAATGGGGTCCCCGCCCTCAACAAAAACACCACACCTCCATACAGGTCACCATTCTCATGGGGCACCCATCTCCATGTCTATACATCCAAACCAACTTCATATTATTTGGGAAAGTGTACAAAGATTTCTTTTTAGGAAAATGCTTGCTGCCCATATTTTCATGTATTTTCCCCGATGGCAATTTCTAGTCACCCTTGGTCGGAGTTCGCAAATCACCCACAGTCATCTACCATCTTCATGCCAATCAGAACATACTTAGACCCACCTTGGAAATCCTACTGACTCCAGGGCCATCCCTATTAGCAAATGTGTTTTGACTGCCGCCATTTGCATAATATCTCCGACCTCGGTCTAGTTGTCCATATCCACTCATATCGTCAACTCTCATTATCATGAGTTGTCTAACCCACACTATTATAGTCTTTTTACACCTCATATTGATTCCTTGACTCATCATATTGGGTGGTTGACTCTTCTTTCCTGTCAACTTCAACACTCATATTCTAGGATCGAGGTAGTACCTTGGATACTCCCCCCTTGAAGGGATATTCTTGTTAGAAAATTATATATTACAGAGCAATGGAACACATAAAATATTACAGAAATATAAACAAAGAAAATGCATAAAACAAGAGAGACACAGATATACGTGGTTCACCTAGTTTGGGCTACATCCACGGAGAAACAACCAGTCCTTCCTTTTATATTATCCAATAAACCAAAGAGATACAACCTACAGCAGATCCGCTGCAACACCCTCTTCGCTCTCAATCTCCTCTCTCTTCCTCACTTAGAATACAAAGATATATAGACGCAATATAATTCCCTCGTATATAGTGAGGGGTTGCCTTCTAGGGCAAAAAACCCTAAATTAAACATAAATTCTATCGTCAGATCATCCGCCTAATGAACAGCCTAGATTGACAAGAAATTACTAGACTTTTAGAAGGCAATTTTACATCTATTTTTAGTTTCGGGGGCGCTGCCCTTGAACCCCCGTCGGGGGACCACTGGCCCCTGGACCCCCTAGCTGCGGGGGATTAGCCCCCCCGGACCCTCGCGGGGGGGACAAGTCCCCCCCGCACCCCCTGCGTGGAGGGGTGTACAGTCTTCCTGCAATATACATCCGGTTGAGACCTTTGAATACAGAAGATAATCAAGCTCCACACCCAACAATTCTCGGGTGGCACAATGGGAATCACTATTGCCCAATGATGTCATCGCCCCCCTTGACATTCGACACCAACACAAGTTTTCATGTCAAGGTGGTACCGTACTTAATGACCATTGCAGTTCTTTCATTTAGTCGAAGACCCCCACATCATTAAGCACCTCATTCAACAATGCTTACATCATGATATGGGGGAGGTACCCAAATTCGAAGACCCATGCATACCTCAGCACCTCATTCAATAGTGCTTCACCTTTTTTATGCATGGGGGAACCAAATTCAGTCTATTTGTCGAAGAAACACCCTTGAGGGCATCAATAGTTATCATCATCAGCCATCAACACATCAACCACCATAATGTTGACTGGACAGAACCATTTCCTGTCCGATTGTAATAATTCGTCACTAGTCATCATAACGAGCATGGGACATGCCCACCTTGTATAGACACTTTTTTACTCTTTAGGTTTTCTTCAAAGCATGGTTATCCTTTATACTCAATCAAGGGGTTTCCCTACTCATCTCCATAACAAGTTATCCTCTCTCTCAAAAATTTGATCAGATTCTTCGTCATAACATAAAACATGATGTATTTTGGCTATAAATTTACACCTAACCTCATACGTCAAGGGGCAACTGTTAACACCATAAAATCGTACACATGTTTGCACAATCCAAAAGACGCTAAAAGTCGTCCAATAGAATGCACAAGTAGATATTTTTCCATCTAAAGAATTTATGAATTAAAAAAATTAATTTCTCATAAGGTACAAAGTTTATAAAGTTAAAAAATGGAGGACTCCATGATTGTTTCTTCGATATCTACGCACGATGCGAAATTTTCTTCGAAAGCCACGCGATCGAGAAAATGGATGACTCAGCGAATTCGGTATCACTTCGCACACTTGGAGGCGATTCCCTGACAGCATCTTAGTCCAGGACAACCGAATTTGAGTCTCCATGAAGATATGCAACCCTCAATGGAATCATCTTGTCCTACTCATAAGTTGTTAGGTCCCTATACTACTAGTGTAACCCCTTATTATTATTAGTACAACCCCCTTATTATATTGTTGTGCCCATGTAGTCCCCATATTGTTATTATTTTGCCCCATAGAAGCCCACTATTGTTATTATTGTGCCCTTACATTATTATTGTTATGTTGGCTCTGATTATATTATGACCCCTTAGACTCCTATATATAGAAAGTAAGTCTTTTCATTTGCATCATCTAAGAATTGTTCATTTGTCTAATGTAAAGGAGGTTTCCCCCTCGAAGAGGCTTATTTCTAAGGCGTTCATCTATCTTTTTGTGAGCTGGTTTCATAACATTTGGTATCAGAGCTTTGGATTCTAGGGTTTCGCTGCTCCAAACAGGTCATCGTGGAATTTTTGCTATAACTTTTTTTTCTGCGACATTTCAGAAGCTAAAAGAAAAACCCATTTGATACAACATCACGCTGAACCTCGGATCCAAATTTCTGATTTTTTCTCGCTATATGTTCAGATATATGATCTGAGGAAGTTAGGGTTTTTGCAAGCTCCAAAATTTCATCTAAAAAAGGTCATCGTGGAATTTGCACTATAAATATTTTGCTATGAAGTTTCAGAAGCTAAAAAAAAAACCCGTTTGAGAAGAAACCGTTTTGAATCTCGGCACTGAATTTGAGATCCTGTCTCACTATATTTGCGGAGATATAATCTGGGGAAGTTATGGTTTTTGCAGACCCCCGAATTACGTTCCAAACATGTTACCTTGGGAAAATCATCATAACTTTTGTTCTGAGAATTTGATTGAAATTTCGTAAGAAGTTTCAGAAATAAGACTTCCTGTAGATTTCTATATATCAGTTTCAGGTACTAAGGTCGAAACAGTGAGACGTGGGACATCGTACAAGTTCGCTCTACTGAACTAGTCTATAATCAGGTCACCGTGGGAGATTTGGCATAATGCTTTCTTGGATAATCAAATTTTGATCAGACTTGCAAGGTTAGAAAGAGAATTCAGAGAACTACCACAGGAAGAAATTTTAGAACTTGGATATCTGAAATTACAGAGTTACAGTCGTTTCGATATCAAGCTCCTAAAATCAAGAAAAATCGAGATGAAGAAGTTTGATGGAAAGGATCCGATAAATTGGATAATACTGATGGAGAAATATTTTGATATACATGGTGTACCACTGTTACAAAAGGTATGTATTGCATCTTCATATTTAGAACAAGATCAATTTTTATGGTATAAAGGACTTTGTTTTCGTAAACCACTTGTTATGTGGTCAATTTTCATGGAGGAAATTATAGCACATTATGAGGATACAAAGAGCAACACCTTCTTTAGAGCAACACCACAACAATTGGAAGAAAAAAGAGAAAAAGGGCTTTGTTACAAAGTGGAAAGAAAAATTATGGCAACAAGGAAGTCTACCCCTCACAACTATAAAGATGGAAGTGTTGTTTCTCCTAGCCTTCCACAACCTACAAGGGTTACACCACAACAATTGGAAGAAAAAAGAGAAAAAGGGCTTTGTTACAATTGTGATAAAAAATACATTAAAGGTCATAAGTGTGTTGAGAAGAAATTATTTTACATTGATTGTGTAGAGGAGGAAGAAAAGGATCAAGAAACGTCAAAAGAAGAGTATATACACCAGGAACCAACCCCGGAGAAAGAAGAAATGAATCTGACCACATCTTGTAAAGCATTGGAAATAAATACTACTCCTCAAACTCTTAAGATAGAAGGACATATCAAGAAGAAAAAGGTTCAAGAAGTGAAAGACCACATCAAGAAATAAGAAATGAATCCGACCATATCTTGTAATGCAATGGTCGGAATTACCACTCCTCAAACTATCAAGATAGAAGGACATATCAAGAATAAAAATGTTCAAGAAGTGAAAGAGCACATAGAGCATCAAGAAATGAATCTGACCATATCTTGGAATGCACTGGAAGAAATTACCACTCCTCAAACTCTAAATATAGAAGGACATATCAACAAGAAAAGATTCAAGTAGTGAAAGATCACATTGAGCATCATCAAAAAGTTCTCCAACTTTTAAAGGATAACGCCACTTTGGTGCATAATCGAATGAAACAACAAGCAGATCAACATCGCAATGAAAGAAGTTTTGATGTAGGCAATTGGGTATTTTTATGGTTACATACATACAAACAAATGTCCCTCAAGAAAGCTATTTATGAGAAGGAAATGTTGGCAATAATACATGCACTTAAGAAATGGAGACCTTACCTAATGGGAAGACACTTCAAGGTAAAAACGAATTATGATAATATTAAATGATTTTTAGAACAAAAATTATCCTCTGAAGAGCAACAAAAATGGGTCACAAAGATGTTGGGCTATGACTTTGAAATCATCTACAAAAGATGGAAGCAAAATGTTGTGGCATATGCACTCTCAAGAAAGGATGAGGATGTGGAAGCATTGTTGTGCGCCATTTCTATTATCCAACCAGATTGGATAAACGAAACAAGGTATGAATGGAAGAAGGACGAAGAAGTGTGGCCACTCATTCAAAAGTTGCAGAAGATCCCAGTTCAAACAATATTTCCAGAACTTGACGAGGAAGGAAAAATCATATTGGAGCCTGGAGCAATCACAAAAACAAGAACCCGACAGCTACGAAATCGATCAATTTCAGAGTATCTCATCAAGTGGAAGAACTTACCAGCTAAAGATTCCACATGGGAGGACAAGAATTTTATACAGGAGCATCAAGAACTACTCAAGAGTTGAGGACAACACTTTTTGAAGGAGAGGGGCATGTTAGGTCCCTATACTACTAGTGTAACCCCTTATTGTTATTAGTACAACCCCCTTATTATATTGTTGTGCCCATGTAGTCCCCATATTGTTATTATTGTGCCCCATAGAAGCCCACTATTGTTATTATTGTGCCCTTATATTATTATTGTTATGTCAGCTCTGATTATATTATGACCCCTTAGACTCCTATATATAGAAAGGAAGTCTTTTCATTTGTATCATCTAAGAATTGTTCATTTGTCTAATGTAAAGGAGGTTGCCCCCTCGAAGAGGCTTATTTCTAAGGCGTTCATCTATCTTTTTGTGAGCTGGTTTCATAACATAAGTCTTTGTCATGCATGAACCAAGAGAGGAAAGATGGATTGAAAAATTCTACATAAACAGGCCATGTGAGAACCAAAATATGAGACAGTGTTATGTTGGTCAAATTGCTATCAGAGCAAACCAACATTCCATTGTTGAAGAAAAAGAAAGTAAGAGCACTAGCTGTTGGCCATATTGCTTCTTAGTAATCCATCATCTTAGTGAGAGTAGAGGAGTCCACCATTGGAGAGTCTT
Source organism: Pinus tabuliformis (assembly GCA_031772625.1). Lineage (NCBI taxonomy): Eukaryota > Viridiplantae > Streptophyta > Pinopsida > Pinales > Pinaceae > Pinus > Pinus tabuliformis. The sequence continues at coordinate 290,045,843 of CM062806.1, read as the reverse complement.
CATACTTCTTTAAGAGAGAGGATAATATTGCAAAGAGATTGAGGAAAAGAACCTCCATGCTGAGGATTTTTGAGCACCATAGCTCAAATAACTCTATTCAAGTGTTTAATATTCATCTATTGTATTCAACTTCTACTACGAACAATCAATAAAGGAAGTTTTTTCATTATTTTGTTGACTTGTTTGCTCCATTGAGCATTGTTTGTGTATTTATATATTTGTTTTAGTTTATGGTTGTATATGAATTGTTTTCACTATTTGCAATGCTTTGTTTATCTAAGTTTGTTCACTAACAACACCAACATTGTCTGAGATCCTTTGCAAGGAACAACCAACTGCTAATGAGGTGTCTTTTGGTACACCATTGCCACAAAATCACTACCATAGTGCCCACTTCTGGGCATAGGCCAAGGGTTTCTGTACACGAACTCATGGAGGGTGAGGGAACCATATGGGTCACTGGTGTGGAGTCATGCCAAAGGAAGTCAAATTTGCCAATTTGGAAAGGTTGGACATGCCAGGGACAATCTAACATCGTTGAACTCTAGAAATCAACTTGAGGACATAAGGGAGGATCAACACATGAATGAGGTACAAGGCACTCATCAACAGGTGGTAAGGAGTTGGAAAATTTGTTGGCAAGTTCGGTAGTAGAATCACAAGACTTGACTCGGTCTAGGTGTGGCACTTCCAAGGAGGGTCAAGGAGGTGCCCCCTGAATCGTTCCAAGACTTTGTTTTCCAATCTTTACCTTTTCCAATTTGGGAAGTTTAGAGGCATGAAGAGGCATAATATCCCTAGGATGATCAGTGGGTAGATCCATGACTTTCAAGTTGATTGACCAAGGGGGTTTGTCATCGAGGGAGTCACGTGGAATAGTTGGAGGGGCGATCCCTGTGGGAAAAGGAACTTGGTCATATTGCATATCGTGATTGAGTTTCCGACCAACGCCAAGAGGTACCGATGGGATTTCTGGAGGAGAAATATCTTCAATGCAGCTAAGGATGCTCACATGCTTGATCAACTTCCATAGGAGCAGGAAACACTACCCAAGAATCAGGAGGTCTATGGGGTCCACAGGTGCTAGAAGAGATTATATTCATAGGAGATTTAGAAGATGTAGAATGAATGTCAATAAGTGGTAATTAAGGAAATACCCCAATAAGAGATGATTTCTTAAACAACCTCACGCCAACACTTTGATAGTGACAAGGGAAATTTGGGTTGATGGGACGAAATAGTTAAGCTGGTTAATCGTAAAAATCTTGGATTCATGAGGAAAGCAAAGGACACAAAATACGAACTAGACAATTGCAATCATGGCATAGAAACAACTCTGGCCAAGGAGTAGGTTATAGTCCAAAGGAGAGTTGACAACTTCAACATTGACATAGATAATCTTTCCTCCTAACTCAATGGAAAAATTGGGAAGAACCCCCTTGGGTACAAAGTTATGTCCATCAAAGGATTGAAGAGTTATATTAGACGTCATGAGCACCAGAGAGCCAAGAGCCTTCCAGCAGGATGCCGACATGACACAAGTGGAAGAGCCTTCATCCACCAAGGTGCGATGGATATTCCTATGAAAAATATGCACAATAATATGAAAGGCGATTCATTGGGAAAGTCAAATAGAAGCCTTGTCAAGATTGAATGTAATGAGGTTTGAGTTAGATAGATCTACTATACTGATCATAGATAATAAGGCCTTATGCTGTTGAGGACAACTTTGCAAAACCTCCAAGGTAGACATGGCACAAGGAGCCTGGGCAAGATCTTGAACAATACTATAGTGCTGAGTGGTCCGGGAAGAATTATTGTGTGTTGTCTTATGAACAATACCATTGGGGGGGGGGGGGGATAAACAGGTTCCAAAGACTTATCTAATGTGAGAGGCCCAATGGAAGTAGGTGGATCGAGTGAGTCCTTAGGAGAAGAACTCGACTCAGGAACATCATATGACTTAGCTCGTTGGTCACATTAATGTTATAGCCCTATTTTCCACTCCACTATAGGGAGAGAAACCCAATATCAACTTACCTCAGTTGTTTGGCTAGAATGCATCCCCTTTCACCTTTTCTTTTACTTATGTGAGATTTATCCCATGATAAAAGGGTGGAATTACATAATTGAGCAATTTATCATAATTATTTTTCCAAAATATTATAATTATGAGATAATAATTATTTCATATTTGAGATAATTGAGAAAAATCTCATAGTTGTGAAAAAGGTTTTTATAGTTTTCCATTCCCAAGGAGATCAACTTGACCCACTTGTGTATGAGTTGGATAGGGGTCCATTATTGTAGAAGTTTCCTAACTTCTCAAGCCCCTAGGTGTCTAGATACATTCTCCCAAAGGATAGAATGAGCCTATATAATCTCACCAAGAGGAAAGGGGGTTAGATCAAGTATCCACACTATAGTGTGAGAACTCTTATGTATTGGGAGAGGAGACCATGCTACAAGATTGAGGAGAGGATCTCATTTGTGAAGGTATAATTGTACCATTTGATTCATGATTAATAAATTTCATGTTCCCTCCTGTTAATCTACGATTATGGTTGATAATACATGTTAATGTTTATTTGAGCTAATGGTCTTCTGCAGAAGCCTATTTGTGGTCTTTTTTTGGTGATGCATGTGTGCAGGTAGTGGATCTATTATAGGAGGTGAGATCTCTTGGTTGGAGCATAGACTTTCTGCATCAAACCCAACATCCTTCACCAATATGTGAGGGTTATAGGTGTGAGATCAAACGCTTACTGTAGGGGCTACATACATGATTGATTGCTTGGGCATTTAGATTGGGATTTATATATGTAATTGAATTGGTCATATATTTTGTTGTCTAGTAACCTTGCTAGGTCCATAGGGTTACGAAGCAATAACTCCTTGTGTGTGAAATTTTCCATAACATAATTGGTGCTTTCAAAGAGAGATTTTCTCTTTTGCCTTATTTGCCTTTATATCTCTTCTCTTTTGCTGTGGATTTGGTTTTTTTTGGTCTTCCATTGAGTTCTCTATAGATTTTTGGATTCATTTTGATCTCCTTTGGAATAGAAAACTCTAGAAACCATTTTCACAATTATGAGTTTTTTCTCAATTATCTCAAATATGAAATAATTATTATCTCATAATTATAATATTTTGGAAAAATAATTATGAGAAATTGATCAATTATGTAATTCCACCCTTTTATCATGGGATAAATCTCACATAAGTAAAAGAAATGGTGAAAGGGGATGCATTCTAGCCAAACAACCGAGGTAAGTTGATATTGGGTTTCTCTCACTATAATGGAGTGGCTAATAGGGTTATAACAAAATTTATTATGGGGGTTGGTGCCTGCAAATTCATGTAATCAAAGACTGAAGAAGATAAAAATATTTGTGGATTTTTCTTGCAAGGGTTTTCACTTACATTTAGAGTTTTCATGTGTTTATGTGAAGCTGGTATTTAGTGATGCATTATGATGTTTACGATTATGATTAATTGTGTAATTGTTTAAATTTGTTAAATTAGCCATTACACTTATTGACCCCCACACTCTCTTGCCCTGCACCTCATCATTATTCTAACAATTCATTTTAGAGTAGGTTCCTTCAAGGACAATTAATTATTGTAAGGTTCATCACAGGGGTCCTGGATAATCTCAAATCTTCAGGCAACCCTCCTCAATTTGATGGAATAAACTATGCTTTCTAGAAAATAAGAATGGAAACCTACATCATGTCTTTGTGTACTGATGTATGGATGATTGGTGAGAATGGTTTCCAAGTACCTTCTACTCCTCCCACTCATGAAATTGGTAAATCTATTTATACATTTAATGCAATGGCCAAAAATGCCATCTTAAGTGGTCTATTAGATGTTGGATTTGTCAAAATGATGCATTGTAATTCAACCAAAGAACTATGGGACAAGCTCAAAATTTGTGATGAAAGGGATGGAAAAATAAAGGAAGCCAAGTTGTAAAATTACAAAGGTCAGTTTGAAAGTTTGAAAATAGAAGAAGATGAAGAGTAGACAATATTGTCAACTCTACATAGGTCTCGGTGAAGAATTCAAGGAAACTGATATTGTTCATAAAATATTGATATCACTTGCCTCAAGCTTAAATCCTAAAGTATCAACCATTGAAGAGTCATCTAACATGAAAAAGTTAAACATGGATACCCTTCCTGGAACTCTTATTGCATATGAACTAAGGACAATAAATGAGAAGACATGATCTAGAGAAGTTTCTCAAAGCAATTAAGGAAGGAAGCAAGCATGGGAGTCAAGAAGACTCCAAATCATGAATCAAATGAAGAGGAAGCCAAATTTGTAAGAAAGATGTGTTGAAATAAGTAACTAGGTTCAGAATTCATAATGACATATGTAATCATGATTTTATGTATTTGATATTGAATAAAAAGGAAATTTATTATTGTCATTCTTGACGCATTAGTTTCATGCTCAAGGTTATTTTATTTGTAGGTTAAGAACCCATTGAGTGCTTATAGGGCTTGTCATGGACTCAACAAGTCAATTGAGTAATTGTCATGTATGGAAGACCCTTTTGGGCATATTGTATCATGTCAAGAAAATTATTGTAAATCATAGAATGTGTCAAAGACCCTTCAAGGAATTGTCAAACAAGTAACAACGAGTCGACCTTCAAGAAAGAACAAGTCAGCCTACAAGGTGACAAGTCAGCCTCATGAAAGGGCTATTCGATCTACTGGAGAGACTATATATAAGAGAGCTCGACCTCATTTGGAAGAGCATAAATAAAAGTAACAACAAGTTCGATAAAGGAAGATAAGCAGACAATAAAGAAGCCTCAATACGTAACAAAGAGAACAAGAGATAAATCAAAGTTTTGGACCTATTTTAGGGTTATATCTCTCACACATGTGAGGATCTAGGGCACCATCTTACTGCAACAAGATCAAATTTAAAATATTCCAAGTGAAGCTGAGTTTGGGTAGCAAGAAAGTCTACTTTGGAAGCTGAAGTCTTAAGGAGAAGAAATCAAGTCAAGCGAAGTAAAGAAGGATTCAAATCTTCCTTAAAGTCAACCACACATGCAAAATTGCAGTGAATACTTGGGGCCAAAAATTGCAGGGCAAAGAAGCCGAAAATTGGAGTCAAAGGTGCAGGTCTCAGAAATCTTGGTCAAAAGAGAAATGAGAGCTACAATAAGGAAAGTTTGACTTGGTCTAAAGAGAGTTCTTCAAGGAGAAGTTTGACTCGGTCTTGGAGGGGTCTTTGTCAAGGGTCATAGGTCTTGGAATTCGCCATTTGAAGTTCTATAAGAAGAAAAGAGTTCTTGTGGGTTTTCCTCTCAAGAGGAGAGGATTTTTCCTTGGTTTATAACCTATATCTTGTGTCCTCTTGTCTCATTATTTTATTGTGTGGTAGCCGTTTGATTATAAGAACACTAATAATAATCAAGTGAAAGAAGAAGCTAATAAAGTTAAGTAAAAATACATCACAAACAATTATCAAAGTAAGAGAAATCATCTAATTGAGCGGCCCTTAGATTTCTCAACATGGTATTAGAGCTAAGGTGACTACAAAATGAAGAAGAGGCAATATGAAGATCATACCATTGAAGAAGGATACATAAGGGTTTAACATATGGAAATCATTAAGGATAACTAAGAATCACCAAGGAGGAGTACTCATCTCAAGGATCATATCCTCACAAGGAGAAGAAGACCACAAGGACCCTATATTGACTCAAAGAAAGAAGGAGTACACATTTGAATCATCTTGAAGTATCCATATTGTACATTTCTACACCCAAAGGAAGCAAGAAGAAGCATTGCCATCATCATCAAATAAATCAAGGTGATCTCCCTCACATTGAAGGAAAGATCACATCTTAAACATCCTTGAAGAAGATCATCAAGAAAGAAACAACATAAATAAGGCATCAAGTTGAATATATCATCATCTAGGAGCATCTTCACTTGAAAAGTAAGTATCTTTATATCTATGTTTTAATATACTATCAAAATGACTTCATTTTAAAAAGAGAGAAACAATTTGGTTGGGTAATCAAACTACCTTGCATGGAAAAAGAGGATAGATTTGATCCTCATAGAAAATGAAGTCATTGAATACGTTAAGGGTTCAATATCTAAACCATTTCAAGATCAAAATAAATCACTATCGAAGTATATGATGGGAGAAATAAGGGCTTAAAGAATCCTCATAGAATCAACCAAGGGTTCACTCATCCGCTATGTAGCAAATATGGTGACATCAAAGGAAATATGAAAAGTTGGTAGAACTATTTTCGTAAGCACTGCAGGAGAGGTTATATCATTGAGAAATGAACTATACACGATTGAGGTATCAAAGTAAGAAGGGGTAGCCTCATACCTTACGAGGGTATATCAAATAAGAGATCAACTACAAGAACTAGGAGAAATAATGTTTGATAAATAAATGACCATTGTTGTGCTCAATGCACTATTTGATGAATGGGGCAACTTTGTATCAAGTATCTATGGAAAGAAGGAAGCCACTCCATTTAATTAAATTTTGTCATTATGTAAGATTGAAGAAACTAGGTTGAAGGAAAAAAGTAATGTTGGATCAAATGAACAAGTTCAAGCATATGCTACCATGTCCAAGAACAAGGAAAGTTTCAAAAGTTTGATCCTAAGAAAAAGAAGAAGATTGATATGTCAAAGATATAGTGCTATGAGTGTAATGAGTATGTGAAATTTAAAAGGATGTGTCCTAAAATCAATAAGGACAACAAGAAGAGAAAGGAAATAAATGAAGCCCATGTGACCAAAGAAATGGAAGAATAAGAAAAGAAGAAATCGAAGAAGGAGGAAGTGAAAGATCTCTACTATGACTAAGATAACCTCCACTTAGTTATTTTTAGTTATAAAAGATGATATAAAACATCATAACTATGATAGAATGCATTAGATCTGAAATAGAGATGACATCATCATATAAGCATGGAAGGATAGATGAAGTAGAAAGTCTACATAGTTGCAGCAGTCATCATGATAGAAAGGAAGTAGCTCATAGGATCTTCATTGAAAGCATGAAAATGCAACCGAAATAGTAGTATATATGGTTGGACAAAGTATCGAAGTACTTTTATCTTCAATCAAGGAAAGGAAGTTCTTAGAAGGAAGTCTAGATGACCAAAAAGAGGAAGTGGTATGTATATATTCGGCAGATAGATTCATGACATCACATAGTTGCAGAAATAATGATTGAATGCTCTATCTCATGAGCATGATTAAAATAAGAAGAATACGTTCAATTAGAAAGATGCATGAATACATGTTGACAACATGCCTTGAACTCTTATACATATTGACAAGATGGAATCAATATAATATGACCTCATGAAGAATATGAGGCGGTTAGAAACTATGGTTCCTACAATGAAGGAACTATGTATATAAGTTCCCAGAGAAGCAATATGTGAAGAAAGGAAAAAGAGTTTGTGAAGTATGCAACTATAGTCGTGTAAGATAAGATAAGTAATCAACATTATGATAACTAGAAGAATTAGCTATGCCATCTCCATGGAAGAAGAAGGTATGGAGACCTTGATATGTATACTGCAAAATAAGAATCTTGGTAATGAATTTATTGAAGATGGATTCACACATGTGAAAGATGTTGATGTTACAACGAGCTGATGTCATGACGAAAGCCCATCATAAATAGGTAACTCTCGTTTGATAATTATTTTGATTTTTGAGAGCAACTCGTTGGGTTGTAACAAGGCTATTGAAAGAAAGTTGTAGATGTCACCTACAACTAGTACTTATGATATTGGATGGAAGATACTAAAAGAAACATGACTTGGAAAAGGTAGTTGTATGAAGGATAACTAGATGTGAACTAGAATATCAATTTCCAATGAAGAGAAAGATGACATGACTATTTATCAACACTATGGTTCATTGAAGGAAAGTGATGGAGAAGATGGCTGATTCCCTATGAAGAAGATCTAGACGATGAAGGCTCCATGATGAAGAAGTTGAATTTCATGACATCGAAAGGAGGAGCCCTACTAATAGTACCATGATCTCCATCAAAGAGATAATAGCTGATGTTGGAAACAAGTTCCTAGTTAAGAGGGAGCTTGGGAAAGTTCCTAGGTAAGAAGGAACTTGGGTATATTCCTTTTATAGGAATGAGTATATCCTCCCTAGTTGAGAGGGAGAGATAGACACATCATTCTTGTCTTCATGTTATGAAGAAAGAATGGAGGATTGGGTAAGCATATGAATTTCGATACTCTTTGAGGATGTGGTAGGGCATCCAATAGGTAAGAGTACTCGAAGAGAAAATTCATTGGGGATGTGCTATTCCAAGATAGGAATAGTACTAAAAGGACATACCTTGTGAACATCCACATGGGGTATGTGCCTTAAGAGACAATGATTATGGTGTCTATTAGTTATTATCTCTCCACCATTGTGATATGATCTTATGGAGAGATAGAGTTGTTAGTCAATGCCTTGCTATGTGAAAATGCTGGTTGATATGTTGAGATGCAATGAGATAAGCTGAAATAACACCTTATGAGATGGTTTACTAATTTTAATCTTCTCATGATAATTCTTCAGTATGAGAATGTCCAAGTACCTTATATAGATTATAAATACCTCCCTAGTTAAGAGGGAGTGTTGAAATATGTAACTAGGTTCGGTCTTCATAATGACATATGTAATCATGATTTTATGTATTTGATATTGAAGACAAAAGAAAATTATTATTGTCATTATTGATGCATGGGTTTCATGCTCAAGGTTATTTTATTTATATATCAAGCACCCATTGAGTGCTTCTAGGGCTTATCATTGAGTCAACAAGTCAATTGAGTCATTTTCATGTATGGAAGACCCTTTTGGGCATATTGTATCATGTCAAGAAAATTATTGTAAGTCATAAAATGTGTCAAAGACCCTCCAAGACCTTGTCAAACAAGAAACAACAAGTCGGCCTTCAAGAAATAACAATTCAACCTACAAGGGGACAATTCGGCCTCATGAAAGGGTTATTTCGACATGTTGGAGAGATTATACATAAGAGAGATCAACCTCATTTGGAAGAGCATCAAAACAAGAAACAAAAAGTTCTATCAAGGAAGATAAGAAGACAAGAAAAAAGCCTCAACACCTAATGAATATAAGAAGAGAGAAATCAAAGTTTTTGACCTATTTTAGGTTATATCTCTCACACGTGCGAGGAGCTAGGGCATCATCTTACTGTAACAAGATTGAATTGAAAATCTTCCAAGTGAAACCAAGTTAGGATATCAAGAAAGTATACTTTGGAAGCCAAAGTCTTAATGAGAAGAAATCAAGTCAAGCTAAGTAAATAAGGACTCAAATATTCCTTAAACACACCCACACATGCAAAATTGCAGTGAATACTTGGGGTTGAAAATTACAGGTCAAAGAAGCTGAAAATTGCAGTTAAAGGTGCAGGTCTAAAATCTTGGTGAAAAGAGAAATTGTAGCTGCAATAAGGAATGTTTGACTTGGTTTGTAGAGATTTATTCAAGGATAAGGTTTACTCTGCCTTGGAGGGGTCTTTTCAAGGGTCATACGTCTTGGAATTCGTCATTTGAAGTTCTATAAGAAGAGAAGAGTTCTGGTGGGTTTTCCTCTCAAGAGGAGAGGTTTTGGCCCTGATTTATAACCTATATGTTGTGTCCTATTGTCTCATTATTTTATTGTTTGGTAGTTGTTTGATGATAAGAACATTAATAACTATCAAGTGAAATAAGAAGCGAATCAAGTTAAATAAAAACACATCACAAGCAATTATCAAAATAAAAGAAATCAATTAATTGATCCGTCCCTATATTTCTCAACAAGCTAAGGAAGGGAACTGGTAAGTTCAAAGGTAGGCTTCTATATAAATGTTTTGAATGTGGAATAATAAGACACTATGCTTAAGTAAATGACAATTATGATGAAGTAAAGTTAAAATATAATGATTGCAAAAGAATACGAAATGCCAAAAGGAGAAGCTTGTACTCCAATGAAGACAGTGACCATGAAAATGATGAAAGCATGGTTGATACTGAAAGGTGAGAGATATTGTTCATAGTTGAAGAAGAGATTGAAGTAGAGGCAGACCTTGAAGAAAAACTCCTAAGTGCCTTGGAAGAAGTAAGATCTCTAAGAAAGAAGATAGATCAACTAGAACAACAACTGCAAGAATATGAAGATAAAGATCATGATGCATACTATATCGTCTCTCTCAAAATTGAACTAGAGGAAACTAAGAGGCTAAAGGATATTTTTTCATACAATGATCGCCGAGATAGTGGTGATCCCAGTCCTCTGATGTTATATGACAAAATAATCATTTAGGATGAGCAACCTTGGGAATATATGCTCTAAGGCCCGGTTAACCATACTATCACATATTCCATCCTTATCAACGGAGAAGTCTGGGTCAATTTCTAGATAGAGGGCTACTTTTAATGTCTCAACGAACCTATTATTGAGGTCCAATTGTTAGTCGAAGCATGTAGAGATCTTCTTGTATTTGAGAGGCTTTCTTTTATTGGACGATCCTAACTTCATCCTCTCAAGTCCTGAAATCACTTCACTGTTTTGAAAGAAGGATCGTTTTATTGTTAGGGGTTCCAGGCCTTGCGAGTCCTCATTAATAATGTATTCCATCTCAAAATCGATAGGGCGAGGGTGAATAATATCTCCATGCAATACTTTATGTCACATAGATGGAGAAGGGCGAGGCCTCCAATCATCAAAAACATCTCCAGCCTTATCTTTGAGTCTAATAGTTGGTGAGGAGGGACTCGAACGAGAGATTGTTTTGTCTTTTATTCCACTCACCAAAAAGGGGATCATGTTGTGATGATTCATCCTCGTTAACCTTTTGACCTAACCTCTGAAGAGTAATGTCCGCTTGGTCCTATGTACTATGGAAAAAAGGGAACTTCCTCTAGAGTAGGCTTTTCTGGGTCTGGAGGAGGCTGCGAATTAACCTACTTCCCTTGAGAAAATTTTGGAGTCTGGTTCATATAGAGGACACAATCTATTAGGATGTACCCCACAAAATATCCTAGGACACTCTCATATCATATGTCTGATTTCATGACAACCTAGAAACCTAAAAGGTATCCCCCAATAATCCAATTGTTGCCTAATTGAGAAGGTTCCCCAATAAATATCCATAGAAGTTGGGAGCCCTTTGGAAAAATATGCTTCAATAAAAAACCATTCCACTCTCTTTTCCAACAATCATGTGCATCCTTCATCCACGTAATAAAGTATACCAATATTTTTGGTGATCTATGAAATTTCCCTTTTGGATCGTAACTCAAGAGGGATCCCTAGTAATTTAACCCAGATGTATATTCTCTTTGGATTCTCTTTGATTGGATCGAAGCCATGGATGTGGAAGTTGGAGGTTCCAGCGAAGCTGAAATGCTTCACCTGGCTGGTTGTCCACAACCACATCCTTACTTGGGACAACCTTGATAAAAGAGGATTCTTGGAAACCAGTGTTTTCCCTCTTTGTAGATTAGTTGAGGAGAACGTTTTACACCTCTTCTTGGCATGCTCCTTCGCCCATGTTGTTTGTGAGTAAATCCCTACTATGCTCAACATCAAAAGTGCAGTGGAAAAAGTATTTATCCTCTCTTGCCTTGAAAGTTGGTTAATCCGAAACAGACAATACAAATCTATTTCTATGTATTTTTTTATGGGGGATTTGGCGTTGTCGGAATGCTTGAATTTTTGACAATGTTGTTCTGAATCTAAGGAATAATTCACTCATAACTGTTGGGTATTTCGTGGAGAATTTTCCCTGTTGACGGTACTAAAAATCCATCAACTAAGGGGGTCTCCCTGATGAAAATTCCAAATCAGAATTCACACCGTTTGGTGTGGGAGCCCTTCCGAAAATAAGGCCCAACTACCATATGTTCTTAGATATTTTCCTTTGCTACAATGGCCAGCACAAGAGAGTAGTGTACATGTACTTTCAGATGAACAAGTGAGTATGCCTTGTGGAATGTTCAGTTCCATAATGTATCAAGGTTCTTCTACCGAAAGGGAGTTAAAAATGAGCCTTTAAAAGAAGAGTGATAATACTAGTATAGTAAAGGCACACAAGCATATATGTATGAATGAATTGTTGATAAACTAGCGAAATAGTTCACATAGAATTTGTTATGCAACCAGCTCACAAAACATAAGAAAAGATAGATCAACGACTTAAAAATTATCCTCTTTGAGGGGGAAACCTACTTTACATTACATAAATGAACAATTCTTGGATGATTCAAATGATATGACCTCCTTGGTATATATAGGAGTATGACCTCCTTGGTATATATAGGAGTCTAAGGGGTCACAATATAATCAGAGCGTACATAACAATAATAATGTAAAGAGAAACTATAACAATAGTGGGCTTCTACGGGGCACAACAATAGCCACATGGGGGATACATAAGCACAATGATAACAATAGGGGGATGAACTAACAATTAAAATAAGGGGGATGTATTAGTATTATAGGGACCTAACATGCCCCTCTCCTTCAAAAAACTTTTGTCCTCAATGTTTGAGTAGTTCTGGATGCTTATGTATAAAATCCTCATTCTCCCAAGTAAAATCTTCAATGGGTAAGTTTTTCCATTTAATAAGATACTCTGAAATTAATCGATTCCATAGTTGTCGGGTTCTTGTTTCCTTGACTTCTTCAGGCTCAAATATGATTTTTCCTTCTTCTTTAAGTTCTTGCAACATTGTTTGAACTAGGGTCTTGTCACCAATAACCTTCTTTAAGCATGAAATATGGAAAACTCGGTGTACTTGGGAAGGTGCAGGCAGCTCCAATTTGTATGCCATAGTACCAATCTTTTGCAATACCTTGTAAGGACCATATGACTTGGGTGATAATTTATTATCCTTCTTAGCTTTCTTGAGGGACATTTGTTTGCGTGGTTTTAGTCGTAAAAGTACCCAATCACCTACATCAAAACTTTTTTTGCGGCATGGCGATCTGCCTGTTGTTTCATTCGATTCTAGACCAGAGTGAGGTTATCCTTTAAGAGTTGGAGAACTTGTTTTTGATGCTCGATGTGATCTTCCACTGCTTGAACCTTAGAATTGTCTTTTAAAGATGATGTGATGGATGGTGGATGATATCCGTAAAGTGCCATAAATGGGGTCATTTTAGCTATAGTATGGAAGGAAGTGTTATACCACCATTCAGCTAGAGGTAACAACTTGATCCATTGCATTTGTTTATTAGATACAAAGCAACAAAAATATCCTTCCAAACATTTGTTTACTATCTCAGTTTTCCCGTCAAATTGAGGATGATAAGATAAGCTATGAGCTAATTGAATACCATCACCAAGAACTCGTGTCTACCGTGTAGAGCTGCCTGTAGAGTGGGCGCATAGACTTGCGCCTTGCTGCGGCCTTGTTTAACACCTTCGCACTTCCTTCTTCGATGTAGAGCGATGTTCGTTATGAACCCATCCGATGCTCCTCCAATGCACCAACACTTGCTATGTTTATATGGGTGGTTGGGCGAGTCAAGCTGCCCGGCCGACTCGTCCACCGTGTGCACCGACGCCCTCACTTCATTGCCAATTTTCCTATCTTTGTTGGTCGGCCAACAATCCTTCGCCCGAATTGCATTTCACATGAGGTCGGCCCGTGGGTGATGCCAACTCGTCCCCACTCTATAAGTTCACATCGCCAAGCCTTCCACGTGCATTTTTCATGTGTTCCTTCACACGCCTTGGCCTCAGCTCGTCGCACTTCGCACGGTGGTAGTAATCCGGACCGCAGGTCCTTACATCCTCCTCCACCTGAAGTCATTGTCGTCCTCGACAATATGTCATCCCAGTAACCATCCTGCCACCAAGATCATCATCTCCAACTGTCTCATCCTTGGTCCATGATATCAATCAGTCCATACACTGCAACATCCCTGCAACATATGTAAAAACAACTGTCTCCATCATGTGTCGTCCCATCCTGTGAACTGTCATCAGATACTCCAACATAATGCCAACATCTCTCTGGTACACTACTAGCCCTCATGACTTGAACTAGTCGGGTGATCAGTCCAACTGTCATGCTCAAATCATAAGAATGTCCATCCTTATGCCTACACCAATCTTTCTCAGATTCTGCCACATCCTGGACTCACCAAGAATCTCTCCCATGCTTAGGTCCATGGAAACTCCATCCCATTTGCAACATTTCATGATGCTAATTCCAAACCATTCCCGCACCATCTGTCATACCTGCTCAACCTGCTTTAAGGACCCACTGCCATGAGCAGCTAACAATGAGCCCCATCTTCTATGTCATCTAAGAAGATGTAGAGGGAGTAGAGCCTGAAGGCTCACCCTCACTAATAAGCTCAATCCATCTGTCAGGATTCTCTATCTCCATCCTCTGTAGATATGCAACCTGATCCTCCTCTCGGACATTTAGTCTCACATAAACCTCCTCGTCATCATCATCCTCAACCTCCTCTAGCCTTCTTGACAAATCCAAGATACTATCGGATAGTGTCCTGATAACCAATGACTGCTCGGTAAGCTTTGCCTCAACAGTTGACAATCACTTACACATGTATTCCATGCGCTTCTCATCCTCCATCTGCATCACGACTAGTTTACAATTAGGTCTTGTCACACCAATGGTTGGAACAACAATGGGTACATCTTCCCTTCCATTGTAAATGTACAACTTCTTCAAATGTGGAACAATCATAGCATCATATTGTTTCAAGAATTCCATCCCCAGTATAGCTTCATAGTCATCAATCTGTACTATAGTGAAGTCGACTTTCTCGGTCCACTCACCTAGTTTTGTGTCCACTCTTTCAGTTGTAACACCAAGTACACAATCAGGAGGAGAATTCACTATCTTCATTTGTGCCTTCACTAGTACAAATTTCAGCCTAATCCTTCTCGCAGTATCTTCACTCATGAATTTGTGAGTAGCCCCACTATCCACCATAGTGAGTACATCAACACTCCCAATCTTCATTCAAACATACTCCAAACTGTTCCTCTCAGGATCTCTCTGAGAGACCACCTCTGTAGCAGTAGCAGCTCCAAGAATCTGCATCATCCCCACAGAAGCTTCTTCATTCTTCGTATTAGATTGTGCAATAGTGGCCACTTTCGGTCTTGAAGGACAATTCTTCACCGTATGTGGTTCAGCACATATCCAACACTTTAAGGCTTTCTTCGTCTTCGTCTTATCATCCACTTTCAAAACATCATCCTTCTTCTTCTCCTTCGCCTTATCGAACTTCTTATTTTTCTCATCAGAAGTTTCATCATAATGCTCCACCAAACGATCCACAACAGCAAAAGCTTCCTCAAGTGTCTTAATATTCTGCCTCTTCACTTCATTGCGTGCCCAAGGTTTCAATCCAATAATGAAGTTGAACACCTTGTCCCTCTCCACCATGTCAGGAAGTTCTAGAACTGCACTTGCAAACTCCCGCTGATATGTTTGTAGGTTCCCTGTCTGCTTGATAAACATGATCTTCATCCTTGCTTCCCATGTTTCATCCTAAGGACTGAAGTGGGTCTGCAAAGCCTTCTTCATGTCATCCCACGAAGTTATGTCATCAGCACTGCCATTGGCAATCTGATCCATCCTCCTTCGCCACCACATCTTAGCATCCTTTGTCAAGAATTGAGCAGCTACCTTCACCTTTGTCTCATCATCGGATAGACCCAAGCATTCCAAGTATTGCTCCATATCCCAAAGAAAGTTGCCAAGAGTCTTCGCACTCCTTGCACCATCATAAGATTCCAGTTCCTTGACTTTCACATGAGGCACTCCTCCACCTAAGTTATGCCTCACGGCCTTCTTCAACACCACGATCTCATCTCTAGCTTCATCAAGAGATTTCTGCAAGTTCAAGATTTCTGCCAAACCTCGATCTCTTGCTTCTTCAATCTCCTTGACTTTATCTTCAAGTTGTGTACACTTAAGATCAATGTACTCGTTCTGAGTCCGGAGTTCATCGAATTCTTCCCTCATCTTCGAATTAGCCTCTTGATCTTTCATGACCAAGTTCATCTTCATAGTCCAGTAAGATTCCAATTCCTCCATTCTTTCCAACACTTTCTCAAGGAAAGCATCTGTCGCAATACGGCTAGATTCCCCAACCTGAGATTCACCTGCCATTTCTGCTAACTGCTTCCTCCTTTGTGATCTAGTATAGACCATCCACCAGCTTCACCAAGTTCCCTGCAAAACTGAACTAGCTCTTGATTCCACTTGTCAGTGAGATCAACTTCCTTCACCTGCAAGTACCTGTTTCCACTGTTACCAACTGTCAAGATTCTTCAACCCTGAATCAGCTTCAACACTAGCACCAGTTCACCAGAAATAGCTCTGATACCACCTGTCACGCCCCTACACCTGTGGTAGTGTTGAGGCCCCGAAAATCGGGTCGACAACAAGGGGGATACCCACCCGGTCCGGACCTTGGTTGGCAGTTCCTTATCCGTTTGGTATAGCGGGTTCGACTGGGGATAATGGGACCAATTTCCCAATCTAAGGGTGTGTGTGTGTGCAGAGTTGGATGTTGCTGATCTAAGAATACTTAAAGCTAATCTAATTCAAACTTTTAAACTAAATCTATGCTACTGTAATCTAATGAAAAACAACACATCTAATCTATGCTAACCCGGGGTGTATTTCTTCTATTATGCGATCTAAAAAGATTTCGAATAATAACTGGTAATAAAGATCATTCAGCTATCACAAGAATAGAAATCAATTAAGATGAACTACTTTGTATAAAAAGATAGGCAAAACAGTTGTGAACAACGTATCGCATAATAAGTTATTCATATATCAGACATAAATAAATGGCTCCACCGTACAAAAGTGCGAAATGGTAACTCACACATTCATGCAATAACATATAAACAACTAAAAACTGTATATCACTTTAAGAATATAAGCAGAAATGGTCAAGAGATAAAAGTACCATTTATGACTGGCTCTACTCATAAGCTTCAAGCAACAATGATTTATCTCTCCTTGCTCTAACATCTACTAAGAGTACAGAAGTGCAACATCAGTAGCAGATATCAAATGCAAACATTAATAAACCTTGATCCATCCATTCATCAAAACCCCCTCCGAGGGTGCAAAAGTGCATGTTCTGAGGACAAGTTTTTGACAAATTTCTGGACCCTTCTCCAAATGCATGAGAAGGGTTTAAATACTGCTAACTAAATAACTTAATTACATAAATTTAGGATATGGTTTTAAATGACCGCCCTTCTTCTAAAGCAAAACTATTTCTAAAAGCTGAATCTAATTCCTAACTATTTCTGCATTTGCTCCTTAAATGTTGCGAGCATTCAGCATTCGCCTGGGAAGAGTCGGCTGGTTGCCTTCTGCTTTTGTTTGAGTTATGCAAACAGAAATGGCAAGCGCTGGAACCACTTTTTAGTACACTAGAAGATATTTTTGAGAATTATCTTCTGGTTGGGCGAATTTACTGCGTATATACTTGGCAACAACCCAAATTTCTCTCAAACTGCTTCTGCTTTTGCTATTTTGGTTTCCGGACTTGCGAATGACTAAGCAAGTTAGGGACTTTGCTTTCTGAACAATTTTCTTAGCGATGCGCGATTAGCGCTAGGCGCTAATTGCGCATCGAAAATTGCCTCTGTTCTTTGATCCGGGCTTTTCTGGTGCGTTTTCCGCCTTTAGCGCTTTTTCCTTCACCGGGTAGAAGTTTCAGGATTTTTCGTAAACATGCTGCTTTTGTGAGCTTTCTGACCCTGAATGTTGAATCACCTCTTGACCTCAACATCTGTTGGGTGACACTCTGGAATTTGTGGTTCTGTTGCATGCGACATCCGTTTATGAAGGCATCTCTTCTCTGTTCTCCGAGCATTGACGCTTTCCCCTTTTCCTTAGATGTTTCCTGCTCATTGCTTCATATTGTTTCCTGTTTTTCATTCCTGCAGTTCACGCAAAGGAAAAGAGTAATGATAATAAATACTGATACGAAAGCTCTAACCTCTATGAATGTATAAAATCATGACACCCATCGTGAACTGACTCTTCGAAAAACACAAAACTGTGCTTCACTGACACTTTGGCATATGTTCATTAATTTATTTTAAGGCGCGCGCCTAATTTTGGTTTAAAGACAGCTTTTCTTGAATGTTGAGCTGAGGAAACTTGCGATGGGCGATAGCAGCATCACGTCATCGCATTACCTAGATGTGTCATCGCAAATTTTTTTAGATCGGATTATCGCAGATCGCAGATATCGCAAGATCACAGCATCGCGGATATCGCAAGATCGCAGCATCGCGGATCGCATGAGTCATTAAATCATTGTGTGCTGCTTATGCGATATTTGCGATATGCGACGTTGCACATCGGCCGTCGGAGATTTCTTAAGATTTTCATTTAAGAGCGCTTCTTAATGTGTGCGATGCGATGAATTCCGCGTCGCTTCTTCGCAGTTTTTTATTATGCACATAAGGGGATGTTTTATCTTCTCCACGCGATGCGACATAATTTCAAGGAGTAGAATACAAAAAGTTATATAAAATGTTTTTTGGATCTTTTATTAAGGGTCCCCATTTGCTTAGTGTTATTGCTAATACTAAACAAAGAGGGGGGTTGTTGGTGGCCACAACAATGGCGATTCACTGGGAAGAACCAGTTATCTCTGCTTTTCTATTGAATCTTAACTTCCAAAACATAAAAATTTTCATAAGTATAAATTTTGTTATGGACAGATAGAGTACATTATGCCTTATCCTATTAATGATATTTTGTTTCAACCTTTTTATATTCTAATTGCTTGCTTCCTCAGGCTTTGTCCTTGTATTTACATCAGCCACTACTTGGTCTCTTTAAAGATAAAATAAAGTCTTCTCTGTGTGCTGGCTTTAAAATATGCTCATTTGTCGTAGGTAGAGCCTCTGCTGCCAGCAGGCGTCCATAGCCTCGACAGGGTTACCTGTTACCCAGCAATGATCCTTTATCCTGCTTAAGGCTATCTACAACTTTTCAAAGAAAAACCCATTTTGACACTTTTTCCCTTTTTTATTCTCAAAGAACAATGTCTTGGTTTGGTAGCCAAAATTATGACACAGTCATTCACTTGATTTATACTTTTGCTGAACAAGCTGGCTCGTGATGAGACCCCTTGCCTTTTGATTGCAACAATCTTGAGTCGTTGCCCTGTTTTGGTGGACAGTATTGGCAAAGTCAGCAAGTTATAATATCTGTGATCATGATAAGCCGGCTCGTGATGAGACCTCTTATTCTTTGAGATATAGTGTTTCTCGGATTGTTCCTCTGAATGCTGCGATTTTCTTTAGCGGGGAGGAAGTCATTGTTTTTCCTTAAGAAAGCTCTGGACGACAATAATAGAGTTTGAAAACAGCAGTCTTACAGAGAAGCCTTATTTTGCTATTGATACCTTTCATTGTGCTGATATAAAACAATTCCTTCGCTAAAGGTTGCTTTCATCAAATTTTTGAATTTGAAACTAGTATCATATCTAGGCTAAAGTTTTTTAACTGTATCTGTCAATAATAAAAATCAGATTTTCAAAATTTTTTGCTACTTATAAAAGCGAAAGCTCAAAATCTGAAAAAGGATTGGTGTCTTTTCCGCGAATACCTGTAGTAACCACTTACAACTGGTTTTATTATGAAAAAGAAAAGAAAAACTATTCTACAAAATAGAAGAATAATCTTCTATGGAAAATATATTTTAAGGATTTGTCCATTAACAGGCAAAGAATCCCTTCTACCTGCTAAATCCTGCAACACAAACGTTGATGGACCTATGACTTCAACAATCTGAAAAGGACCAAGCCACATATTTTGAAATTTCGTATGTTTGCCCTTTTCTTCATGAGCCTTATCCCATTTCAAAACTAAATCTCCCATCTTAAAAAAATTTTCTGGTCATTATGCTTGAATCAAAAGAGGATTTTATTAGTGCTTGGTGATGAGCATGGGTTTTCTTAGCTTGTTCTCGTTGTTCTTCTAATTTAATTATTTCCATTTGTCTTAGTTATATGGAGGAAGTATATACTTCATTGATGTATTGTACCAAAGACAAAGAGGGGATGACTAAGTGAGTTGGAAGAACCACTTCTTTCCCATAAACTAAATTAAAGGGAGAAGTGCCGA
This sequence comes from Pinus tabuliformis, assembly GCA_031772625.1. Lineage (NCBI taxonomy): Eukaryota > Viridiplantae > Streptophyta > Pinopsida > Pinales > Pinaceae > Pinus > Pinus tabuliformis. The sequence goes on along the minus strand of CM062806.1, from coordinate 290,025,638 downwards.
TTGAAGCTTTCTTCGTTATTCTATCTGCCCATAAAGCATTTACCAAAGCTTTGTGCCAATTCTTTTGGTTCTGGTCAACTGTTCTTTTAATAATCCTGATTAGGTTTTTATTTGTTGACTCAGCTAACCCATTACCTTGCGGATAGTAGTTGGCCGAATATTTCAGTTTGAACCCTCTTTTAAGTGCAAACTTAGTCATTGCATTTCCAGAAAAGTATGATGCATTATCAAACATTAAAGCCGTTGGCAATTCAAACCTAGTGATTATAAATTGATCTATGAATTCAATAATATTTTCAGAATTAGTTGTCTTAAGAGGAACTGCTTCTACCAATTTAGTAAAATAATCTGTTGCCATGAGGATGTATCTATGCTGCTTAGAAGAGTGAGGAACGATCTCACCTATTATGTCCAAGCCCCACTGACTGAATGGTTGCTCGATGTTTATCGGCTGTAGTGGCAGGGAAGGCTCCTTTTGTCTTCCAGCAGTTGTTTGGCAGACTTGACATTTCCTTACGTAACTGTGTGAGTCTTTGAACAGCATAGGCCAGTAATATCCTGCACGTAAGATCTTATGTGCAGTAGCATCTCCAGCATAGTGTCTGCCTGCTGGCCCGTCGTGGAGTTCCTGCAAAACTTTTTCAGCTTCAGTTTTCTCAAGACATCTAAGAAGAACAGAATCATAATTCTTTCTAAAAAGAACATCATTTATGAGCTGATATTGTTTAGCTTTCAATCTCAGAGCTCTTTTCTTAGTGTGATCTAGGTGTGATGGAGCATATCCGTTCTTAAGATAATAAATGATGTCAGCATATAATGATTCTGCATCATTTAGGCTTACCTCATATAGTTGTACCTGTTCAGATGAATTTTCAGAAATCTGCGATGCTCCGGCCAACATTTTGCAGAAGCCTTGACCTCTTACAATGTTTGCTGGCTTGATCTCAAGGTCGTATTCCTGTAAAGCAGTGATCCAATTTGCTCTTTTCTCACCCACATCCTTCTGTACTAGAAGATTTCTTACCACTGGAAACGGTACTATGACCTTAGTATGGGTTTTAAGTAAGAAAGGTCTGAAATATTTGACCGCTTTGAAAACAACATATGCCTGTTTCTCCACGTCTGAATAATTGAGTTCAACACCTTGTAAATTCGAGCTAAAAAATGTGATTGGAGCTTCCGCTTTTTCTTGATTTGCTTGAGTTAGAATCGCAGTGTATGATTTCTGTGAGGCAAATGTGTATAAGATAAAAGATTCTGAAAAATTCGGGGTTGCTAAAGATGGAGCATTAATGATAGCTTGTTTGATCAGGTTGAATGCTTCATGTTCATCTTGACCCCATTTAAAATTTGAATTCTTTTTAATCATGGTTTGCAAAGGAGACACAATTCGTGAAAAATCTGGGACAAATCTCTTTACAAAATTGATTTGACCAAGGAAAGATTGCATGGCTTTTTTATTATGAGGTAGGGATATTTCAGAAATTTCTTTGATTCTGTCAGGCTCGATGTGAATACCAGATTTTGACACTATGAATCCTAGAAGTTTCCCTTCACTTAGTGTGAAAAAAGATTTCTTTGGGTTAAGTGAAATCCCATACCTTAAACATCGTTGAAAGATCTGTTTTAAGTCTATGAGATGGTCGCTTCGCTTCTTGGAATACACTGTTATATCATCCAAATAAATTACCACGGATTTATTGACTAAACCCTTGAATGCGATGTCCATGGCTCTCTGAAATGTAGCACCGGCATTGATCAAACCAAATGGCATCTTCCGATATGCGTATGTGCCCCATTTAGTTCTGAATGTGGTTTTCAACTGATCATCGAGATGTACCAGCACTTGATTATATCCTAAAAATCCATCTAAGAAAGACATCAGTTCTGAGCCTGCTACTGCCTGTAATATCTGCTCCATAGGTGGGAGAGGAAAATTGTCTTTTTGACAGGCTTTGTTGAGATTCCGAAAATCGATGCAGATTCTAATATCTCCGTTTTTCTTTCTAACGGGTACCATATTGGAGACCCATTTGGAATGTCTGACGGGGAAAATTATTCTGGCTTTTAATAACTTATTTAGCTCAGTTTTTATCTGATTTTCTAAATTGGGGTGGATCTTTCTCAGTTTCTGTTGGACAGGTTTTTCGTTGTCAATCATAGGAATAGTATGCTGAATGATAGAAGTGTCGTATGTCTTCAGCTCATCGTAATTCCAGGCAAAGACATTTTTATATTGTCTCAAAAGACGAATATACGCTAGTTTTTCTTCAGGGGCTAAGCCGATGCCTAGATTAACGTTTTGTGGTTTATCATCGGTTCCTAGGTTTACTAATTCGTAGTTCAGAGTTGAACTGTAGAGCTTTGAATTGGCAGACCTTTTGAACCGATTTTTCAAATCGTATAAGTCTTCTAACTTAACCACCGATTTAGGTATAGCATTATGAATGCCATTTTGTTGTATTTGTCGATCGTGATGGTCTTCGTTAATTATCTGATTGGAGTAGGATCCTTCGGAAGTGAGAAAATTTACAATATCAGGATCGTCATTGAATACTCTCCAATTTGTAATGTTGTCAGGGATGGATGGTCTAAAGATTAATTCTATTGAGAATCTATCTGGACTAAACTCTTCGGAGGGAATAAGCCTAGAGGCTACGTTAGCCAAAAGGTCTGCGCTTGCGTTTTGGAGTCTCGGGATTGAAGAAATATTGAATGCTATGAAATGCTCAGTCAGATCTTGCACCAAAGATTGATAGTGTTTTAAATGACTTGATAGGCAATGAATAATGTTACGTACCTGTTTGACAACAATCTCAGAGTCTCCGAAGACTTGAAGATACTTGACGTCCAACCCGATTGCTTTGTATAGGCCTTGCACCAAGGCCTCATATTCTGCTGTATTGTTTGTGCAATCGAATTCGAGTCTGCACGTAAGCATGGTCTTATTTCCTTCTGGACTAATCAGAACGCATCCTGCTCCTGCTCCTTCGTTAGATTTAGAGCCATCAAAATATAATTTCCAAAACAAAGATGTATTTATAGGCTTATCTACAAAATTAACACACTTTGAATTATCAGTTTGGGAAAAATTTCCGACTTGGGACAAAATTGAATTTTCTAAGTAAGGTGATGTATGAGCATTGAAATTGCCGAGAAAAGAATCTACCAAGTAATTGCCTATGATACTGCTGTTATACACTACTGCTTCATTTTCTCCCTCCAATTCCGTTACTATGTACTTCTGGTGTAACTCTCGTTCAACCTTTATTTGATTCGGTTTACCATTGTAGGGTAACCACATGTGTGACCAGTCGGTTGAAAAGTATCCATGGAGTTTCTCGGACCAATCCCTGCTAAGAATCAAGCCATAGAATTCTGGGATATCAGCCACTAGAATGTCAATAACCTGACATACCTTTGGGTTGGATGACAATCTTATGGTTACTTGATTAAGTTCACCAATCACTTCGACTTGAGATCGATCAAGCTGAACTATGCGCACTACGGATTTTTGTGGTTGAACATTTAACTTGGCACATATTGATCTGGGTAAAATATTCGTTGAAGCACCAGAATCTACCAAACAATTGTGCACATTTTTATTGAAAATTTCATAAGTGAGAAGGAAAGGGGGAGTGTGAGATCTTGATCTTCCTCCAATCAAGGCGATGTCATTTGGATCAATCTTATTAATCGTGTTGGTTGGAGGTCTTCCCATGTTGTGGGAAGCTACAACTGTAGGCAAAGATGTAATAGGCACGACATGTAATTCTTTCATCATTATCTTCTGTTGATGTTTCAATTTTCTCAATTCGTAAAGGGTAATATTAGCCCTAGTCTTTTTCATGTCGTCAATAATATTGTATTCCATCTCATCCGACACTATAAGTGTTTTTGATGGAGTTGTTTGATCTGATTGGACCGGGCTAGGTTGAGTCGCTTTAGTGGTTGTTTTTTTTGTTGCGACTTTATCTTTTGCTGCAGAGCTTGTGCTCTTCTGCTTAGGGGTAGTTTGGGGAGGATCAAGTTGATTTTTGCTTCGTGTGCTAACCGGAAATGCTTCTTGATCTTCTTCTTGTGGGAGGATGAAATCCCACATTCCTTGTAATATCACAACTTCTTCGTCATCAGTCTGCCCTTCATTGGTATTCTCTTCTTCTTCCTCTTCTTCGGATTCGACATTTGAAATAGCGTTGGGTGGTTTCACATCCATTGAAGGACCTCTTTTAAAAGCTCTATAGGGCTTTTTCGAAGAATTTTCTGCTACTTGTTTTTTTATGTCAATCATCTCATTGGACATGGTCTTTAATACTTTTTGCAATCCTTCCAAATCGAAAGGGTCTTTCGTTTGTTTCTTCTTGGATTCTTCCTTGAAGGTGACTTTTTTAGACTTGCGTTCCTCTATCGCAGATCTCTTTTCCAGGGCTATTACGTGTTTCTCTACTGCTATCGCCTCTGTCAAGTTTTAAACTAAGGTTGTTTTATTTGCCCTATCCACGAAGATTGCTAAGTTTGATGGTAAGGCCGTAATATACCATTCACATCATACTTCTTCGTTGGGTTGGGAAGCAGTGGGAATTTTGTTGAGGATTTTATTGAACCGTAAATTGAAATCTTTGATGGGTTCTCTAGCCTCGGCTTTAAGATTGGATAGGTCATTGATTAACGTTGCCGTTGATCTGTCATCACAAAACTTGGTAAGGAATTGACTTTGGAAAATGTCCCAACTTGTGATAGACCCGGAGGGCAATGAAAAGTACCATGACCCGCTGTTCCTTGCATTGTATAGGGAAAAAGCCGAACAACAACATCTTCGTTAGTAACTCCGTTGAGATTGACAGAAAGCATGAAATTGTTAATGTGTTCTTCAGCTAGCATGCCTGCTTCTGGATTGAATTTGGGCAGCCATTTCTCAGGATGGGCCGGTATTTGACTCAAGGGTGGAGGCATTAAAACTACCCCAGATTATTCCATGGAGACTGGGCCATCGTTGAGTTTCTAGTGAATGAAAGTGCAGAAGATGATCCCTGTGGCTGGGAAGATGAAGATACTATGATCGTAGATGATTGAAGAGGGGTTGTGGGAGTTCCAGTAAGCGGATGGATGATGGTTTGGAATGAAGATGTGGGTGGCTGACTTCGCGGTGAGGGAGTTGAAATGGAGGATGTAGATGAAAGAGTCTCACTGTCAGACTCTTGTGGTGTTTTCCTCGCTCTTTTCCTGGTGGGGAGAGGCAATTCAGTTGGCTGGATGCCAAATTTTTCACTCTTTAATCTGGTCAGGGGATGAGCAGGATTGTACTGCGAAGTCACGCTGCTTTGAGATTTATCAGACCTCTGAGTAGAAATGGAAAATCCCTGGAGTTTTTGAATCAGAGTTTGAACTTCAGGGGGTTCAATGGTAGATTGGTCTGAAATATTAGGGTGTGTAGCAGTGGTTAATACTCGAGCGACTTCTGACTCTGGATTTAAACGTACTGGGGAAGTCGGGGGAGTTGATGAGGGCGATTTACTCTCAGAATGGTATTTAGATTTTGATTTAGGTGCCATTCATAGTTTGGGCCCTCCTTCTAGCGCCAAATATGTTGAAGCCCCGAAAATCGGGTCGACAACAAGGGGGATACCCACCCGGTCCAGACCTTGGTTGGCAGCTCCTTATCCGTTTGGTATAGTGGGTCCGACTGGGGATAATGGGACCAGTTTCCCAATCTAAGGGTGTGTGTGTGTGAAGAGTTGGATGTTGCTGATCTAAGAATACTTAAAGCTAATCTAATTCAAACTTTTAAACTAAATCTATGCTATTGTAATCTAATGAAAAACATCACATCTAATCTATGCTAACTCGGGGTGTATTTCTTCTATTATGCGATCTAAAAAGATTTCAAACAATAACTGGTAATAAAGATCATTCAGCTATCATAAGAATAGAAATCAATTAAGATGAACTACTTTGCATAAAAAGTTAGGCAAAACAGTTGTGAACAACATATCGCATAATAAGTTATTCATATATCAGACATAAATAAATGGCTCCACCGTACAAAAGTGCGAAATGGTAACTCACACATTCATGCAATAACATATAAACAACTAAAACTGTATATCACTTTAAGAATATAAGCAGAAATGGCCAAGAGATAAAAGTACCATTTATGACTGATCCTACTCATAAGCTTCAAGCAAAAATGATTTATCTCTACTTGTTCTAACATCTACTAAGAGTACAAAAGTGCAACATCAGTAGCAGATATCAAATGCAAACATTAATAAACCTTGATCCATCCATTCATCAAAACCCCCTCCGAGGGTGCAAAAGTGCATGTTCTGAGGACAAGTTTTTGACAAATTTCTGGACCCTTCTCCAAATGCATGAGAAGGGTTTAAATACTGCTAACTAAATAACTTAATTACATAAATTTAGGATACAGTTTTAAATGACCGCCCTTCTTCTAAAGCAAAACCATTTCTAAAAACTGAATCTAATTCCTAACTATTTCTGCATTTTCTCCTTAAATGTTGCGAGCATTCAGCATTCGCCTGGGAAGAGTCGGCTGGTTGTCTTCTGCTTTTGTTTGAGTTATGCAAACAGAAATGGCAAGCGCTGGCACCACTTTTTAGTACACTAGAAGATATTTTTGAGAATTATCTTCTGGTTGGGCGAATTTACTGCGTATATACTTGGCAACAACCCAAATTTCTCTCAAACTGCTTCTGCTTTTGCTATTTCGGTTTCCGGACTTGCGAATGACTAAGCAATTTAGGGACTTTTCTTTCTGAACAATTTTCTTAGCGATGCGTGATTAGCGCTAGGCGCTAATCGCGCATCGAAAATTGCCTCTGTTCTTTGATCCGGGCTTTTCTGGTGCGTTTTCCGCCTTTAGCGCTTTTTCCTTCACTGGGTAGAAGTTTCAGGATTTTTCGTAAACATGCTGCTTTTGTGAGCTTTCTGACCCTGAATGTTGAATCACCTATTGACCTCAGCATCTGTTGAGTGACACTCTGGAATCTGTGGTTCTGTTGCATGTGGCATCCGTTTATGAAGGCATCTCTTCTCTGTTCTCCGAGCATTGACGCTTTCCCCTTTTCCTTAGATGTTTCCTGCTCATTGCTTCATATTGTTTCCTGTTTTTCATTCCTGCAGTTCATGCAAAGGAAAAGAGTAATGATAATAAATACTGATACGAAAGCTCTAACCTCTATGAATGTATAAAATCATGACACCCATCGTGAACTGACTCTTCGAAAAACACAAAACTGTCCTTCACTGACACTTTGGCATATGTTCATTAATTTCTTTTAAGGCGCGCGCCTAATTTTGGTTTATAGACAGCTTTTCTTGAATGTTGAGCCGAGGAAATTTGCGATGGGCGATAGCAGCATCGCGTCATCGCATTACCTAGATGTGTCATCGCAAATTTTTTTAGATCGGATTATCACAGATCGCAGATCGCGTTTATCGCAAGATCGCAGCATCGCGAATATCGCAAGATCGCAGCATCGCGGATCGCATGAGTCATTAAATCATTGTGTGCTGCTTATGCGTTATTTGCGATATGTGACATCGCACATCGACCGTCGGAGATTTCTTAAGATTTTCATTTAAGAGCGCTTCTTAATGTGTGCGATGCGATGAATTCCGCGTCGCTTCTTCGCAATTTTTTATTATGCACATAAGGGGATGTTTTATCTTCTCCACGCGATGCGACATAATTTCAAGGAGTAGAATACAAAAAGTTATATAAAATGTTTTTTGGATCTTTTATTAAGGGTCCCCATTTGCTTAGTGTTATTGCTAATACTAAACAAAGAGGGGGGTTGTTGGTGGCCGCAACAGGTAGTCTTTCAACCGCTTATAGCGAGGTGCGGCACCACCGAACACTTTCTTTTCACCAATACTTATGTTCATGGACTACGCCTTAACATTCGATACTTAGTTTATTTTTCTTCACCAAGTATTATTATTGTTCCTTTATACTAATGAACACCCATACACATTCATTATCCACAACAATTATACATGAAGAACACAATTGCACAGTATAAAGGGAGGGGCAACTCCCTGAACAATGAGTCTACCCAATTTCAATATATTATACAACTTTACAATTTTACAAGTATACTTGAGAAACCCCAAGTTTCATACTTAGCCAAATTTACAACCGGCAACACCTTCGTGTAGCCTCACCGTTTCAACACACAAGTTACCTTGCCTGAGTCGGGCAGGCGCGCCCTCACACGGACTGCCAACCAAAACTCCTCAACCAAACTTCGTGCCTTCGTTCACCCGCGGGCGGGTGCCTTCGTGCACCCTCCACCCGCACTTACGATCGTCGGGCGAGCGCCTCACCACACTCTCCACCCGAGTCTCCAACCGGCGGGTGGGCGCTCTCACGCACCTTGCCACTCGAGACTTCAACTGAACTAGCATTTACCTCTACACGGCGGGCGCCTTCACCCAAGGCTTCACCCGCGTTTCCTTCCAAATGGTGGGCAGGCACCTTCGTGCGACCCACGACCCACGCCTTTGCCTCTTCACCAAGAACTCGTGTCTACTGTGTAGAGCTGCCCGTAGAGCGGGCGCATAGACCTGTGCCTTGCTACGGCCTTGTCTAACACCTTCGCACTTCCTTCTTTGATGTAGAGCAATGTTCATTATGAACCCGTCCGATGCTCCTCCAACACACCAACACTTGCTATGTTTATATGGGCGGTTGGGCGAGTCGAGCTGCCTGGTTGACTCGTCCATCGCGTGCACTGATGCCCTCACTTCATTGCCAATTCGCCTATCTTTGTTGGTCGGCCAAAAATCCTTCGCCCGAATTGCGTTTCACATGAGGTCAGTCCGTGGGTGATGCCAACTCGTCCCCACGCTATAAGTTCACCTCGCCAAGCCTTCCACGCGCATTTTTCATGTGTTCCTTCGCATGCCTTGGCCTCAGCTCGTCGCACTTCACACGGTGGTAGTAATCCAGACAACATGTCCTTACAACCTAAGCCCCAAGCCCGGTGGCAAACTGATTTTGTGTCGGCTCCCTCGCCTTAAAAATAAAAAATAAGACATTTTTAAAAATATTAATAAAAAAAATTGATTTTTTTTTTTTTTTAAATAATCATTTTAAAAAAATAAAAAAACATTTAAGAAAATAATTTTATTAGAAAAAAGTCAAACCAGGGCAGGCCCTGTGCTTGGGCAGTTGGGGAGGTGCGGGTAGCACCCTGCCCATATAGGCCCCAAGCCTGGTGACACCCTAGGCAGCAAGCCGATTCCCATAATCGACTCGCTGCAAGCCCGAGGGCCTCGGCGGGCGGGGGAGGCTGCACAAAATTGACTTGCCATCCAGGGGACCGCGGGGCTATGGCCTAGGCGGGCGAGGGAGATGTAAGCAGCTCCCATGCCCGCCCAACCCCTAGCCCCACGACAAGCCAATTCCCGGAATCAACTTGCCGCCTAGGGGGCCGCAGGCCTAACGCTTAGGCAGGAGGGGGAGAAGCTGATTCCCAGAATCATCTTGCCACCTAGGGGGCCGCAGGCCTAACACTTAGGCGGGTAGGGAGCTGTCCACAAATATCTACCCGCCTAGGCCCGGGGCCTCCCCCGATTTCAATTTCATTTTTAATTATTATTATTATTATTATTATATAAATCTCATTTTTTAAATGTTTATTTAATTATTATTATTATTATTTTCTTTTATAATTTTTTTTGTTAAGCTTGGCAGGACTCTCTCATTTTCGATTTTACATGTCCATTATTCACCCCACAACGGGGGAGGGTAGTACAAGATTCGAACCCAAGATCTTCGGTTCGGTGAGACTTCATTCCACGACCATCGCCACTTGAGCTGCCCAGGCAGGGTTTCTTTTATAATTATTATTTTATTTAAATTTGTGATTTTTTTAATAGTTTTAATTTGTTTTTTTTTTTAAATATGTTTTTTATTCCTTTAATTATTACTATTATTTTTAATTATTATTATTATTATTATTCTTTAATTTTTTGATTTTTTTTTTAAATTATTATTATTATTTTTAATAGTGTTTTTTTCAATTTATTTATTTGTAATGTTATTTTTTTAAAATTGTTTATATGTATATATAATTTATTGGTTTTTTTAAATTGTATATATATATATATATTTTTTTAACTATTTTTTGTTTGTTGATATATGAAGATTTTTGGAAAAAATCACATTGAAAATATTTGGTCCACGCATTTCGAACCAACCAGTGTGGTTCATCTTCAAGACAAGATGAAGAGACAGATCTCACAAGCAGGCTAACAACCAGTGTGGTTCATCTTCGGGACAAGATGAAGAGACAAATCTCACAAGCAGACTAAATAAGAAGAAAGGTCAACTTAACGGTTAGATGAAAATGACTATTTTTGACTAGGGAGGGAGAATTATATTGTTTATTAATATATTTATTTATTTGTTTATAAAATATTATTATTATAATATAATTAAACGACTATATTTGACTTAAATTGTCTAAATAATTAATAATTAATAATAATTTATTTAATTTATCAATTCCTTCCCTAATTTATTTACCTATTATTATTATTATTTAATTATTTATTTGATTAACTGAATTGAAAAAATAAAAAATAAAAAATAAAAAATTATTTTTTATTTTATTAATTAATTATTGATTGATTTCTGTTTATTTATTTGTTTATAAAATATTATTATTATAATATAATTAAATGGCTATATTTGACTTAAATTATCTAAATAATTAATAATAGTTTATTCAATTTATCAATTCCTTTCCTAATTTATTTACTTATTATTATTATTTAATTTTTTTTTTTTTTTTTTACAGGAACGGTTATGATGCTTTGTATTAATCTTAGGCAGAATGCCAAATTCTGATTACATTTTGAGCTTCTTTGTCCTGCTGCATTTCTTTGCTAAGGATGTAGCTGAAGCTTACAATTTTCTTCCTAAGGTAGACCCCCACTGAGTTGATTTCAGAGATTTTCCCCCACTTGTAAATACAAACAAATTGATTTAGTAGCAGACAGTAGAACATGACAGCAGATTATTTACGGAATGGGCTCCCATGATTCTTCATCCTCTTTCTTTTTGGTCCCAGCAGAAAGAAGGACAGCTTTATTGGCTTCGATGTCCGCCTTTTTATTATGGATTCTCAACACGTGATAGTATTTCAAATCCTGGAAGCTTTTTTCCATATCTTTGATCCTGATAATCAGCCTTGCAAGATTGAGGTCCTGTACTGGGGTGTTGGTAATCATTGCATTTATAATGACTTGAGAGTCACCTATGACGATTGCTTCATTTATGTCCAGTTCTTTGAGGGTCTTGAGACCTTGGAAGAGGGCCAAGGCTTCAGCTTGGATGCTGGTAGTGTAATCTAGTCCCCAGGCGTAGGAGTGAATTTTTTCCCCGGATTGATTTAGGACAACACCTCCTGCACCTGCTTTGCCCGGATTTCCCTTAGCTGCTCCATCAAAGAAAAGGAAGTGCCTTGCTTGTGATTTTAGCCACTCTTGAAAGTCATTCTCAGGTTTTCTTATTTGCCATTCTTTGAAGATGAGGGCTTTTTTGACTGCTGGCTGAAATTGGAGTTCTAGCGTTGATCCCCATGCTATGTCCTGCTGTCTGAGGTTGTTGTCGTCTTTTATATCCATTAGGCATTCCTTTATATGGCTTTTTATCTTGGCTTCCAGGACTTTGTGATTCTGCTTTGTGTCTCTAAAGATTCTTTTGTTACGCTCTATCCATAGCTGCCAACAGATGATTTTTGGGAGGACAACCCATGTTGCCTTGATAATCAGATTTTTGGAGGGAGGACCTGGGAATCTGTTTGACCATTCAGCGAAAAGATCATAAGAGGAGCAAGGGACAACGAAATTTGGATCCAAGTCATGAGTAAAATGGGACCAAATCTGCCTGGAGAAACTACATTCTAGCATTAGATGGTTTGCTGTCTCAACGCTTTCATTACACAGAGGGCACATGGAAGGGCCGTGGAAGCCTTTTTTCTGCAGATTGTCATACGTTAATATTTTCCCGTGACAGAAGACCCAGGCGAAGAAATCGACCTTGGGCCATGAGGGCTGGTGCCAAACGCCTTGCCACGGAGCTGGATTCTGAGGGACGTGAGGTTTCTCATTCAATTTGGCGTACCCCTGTGCGACTGCATAACCTTTGATTTTTGGTCCCCAACCCATCTCGTCTCTCTTCCTCGATTGCGTGGGAGCCAGTCCTTGGAGGGCGTCTAACAGCGTGCTCCACTCAGCTTTCAGATTGTCCGGCACATTTAATCGCTTCCAGCCTGCCCAAATCAGATTGTTCCAGCATGAAATATCCCACAGAGATTTCATTCCTTCTCTGTCCATCCAACAACGCAACGAATTTATGGAGGCTTTGGCTTCTATTGGCTCTTTGTTCATGATTCTGTCCGACCAGATATTGATTTTTTTACCGTTGCCTGGTATCCAATAGGAGTGATCAATGATTAGAGATGCGGCTTTGTCATAAATTTTGAGGAATGTCGAATTAGTCAGGCGTATCACATTTTTTAAGCATCTAAGTCTTGGACCTCTGAAATATTTTTTCCAGATCACCTTTTGAGCCCAGCCAGGATTGGGGGCGATGATCCTCCACACGATTTTTGCAGCCATTGCTACATTTTGTTGACGAAGATTCTTAAAATTTAGGCCACCTTCCCACAGCGGCTTGGATATGATATCCCAGCTGACAAGAGGGATCTTTTTTTCATTTTGTTTCCCTCCCTTCCAAAAAAATCTCCTTATGTAATCCTCCATTTTGTTTAATATAGATGCCGGAGCGAGGAGACCTGCAAATTGGAATAAGGGCAAGCTGTTGAGAACTGATTTTATTAAGACTGTTTTGCCTGCAACATTCAGCCAGGAGTAACCCCAGGCTTGAATCTTTGCCTTGAACTTTTCTAACTGCGGAAGCCAATCTTTGCTGGTTGGTCTCTTTTGAGATATTGGTAGGCCCAGGTATTTGAAGGTCGACCAGGTGGAGGAAGCTTCGAAACCCAAGCATCTTGATAAGGCAGATAACAGTCTAGGCGAAGTGTTCCAACTGAAAATATGGCATTTGCTTTTGTTTACCACACTGCCTGAAGCTTCACTAAATTCATCCAGCACCTCTTTAAACTTTGTGGCAGAGGGAACAGAGGCAGGACCTAACAACAATGTGTCATCTGCAAATAAAGCATGATTGATATTTTTGGTTCCTCTTGCAATGCGCAGACCATTGATCTCTTGTTCCTGCAACTTTTTATCTAGCAGGAAGCTGAGGGCTGAGGCCTGGATGACAAAGAGTAGGGGGGATAGAGGGCACCCCTGCCTGAGTCCTCTCGAGGCTTTAAAGAAGTCAGTGGCTCTTCCGTTAACAAGGGGAGCTATCCATGGCTCCGAGATGCAAGCCCGGATCCAATTAATGAAGTTTGTTCCAAAACCTAGCTTACACATGACATTCAAGAGGAAGCTATGATTGACTCGGTCAAAAGCATTTGCTAAATCAAGTTTGATCACCATACCTTGCTCTTTTCGGAGTTGGCTCGAGTGTATTGCTTCCTGGACCAGTAGAAAATTGTCCACGATCTGCCTCCCATGGATGAAGCCTCCTTGATTCTCTGGAATTATTTTGGGGAGGATAAACTTCAGTCTATTTGCAATTACTTTGGTGATCAGCTTGTACCCTGTATTACATAGAGAAATCGGCCGAAATCTGTTGAAGTTGTTGGCCCCTTTTTCTTTGGGTATGAGTGCTAAAAACGCAGAATTGGTACTGCCTCCGATTTTCTGAATGTTTTGGGATTTTTGTACCATTTTGAGAAGATCTTTTTCAATAATTGGCCAGCACGTTTGGAGGAATCTAGCTGAGAAACCATCCGGCCCAGGGGCCTTGTCCGGATCCATGTCGAAGAGCGCCTTTTTCACCTCCTCTTTAGTGACTTTGGTCTCCAACAATTCATTGATTCGCTGAGAAATTACAGAGGGTATATTATGTAATATCTCCGGAGAATGACTTGGGTCCTTGTCTTCACTATATAAATTCTGAAAGTGAGTAAACGCAGCTCTCTTTATATGCTCGAAGTCCTTATGGATATCTCCCTCCTCTTTAATTTCTGAGATAGTATTGAAGCATTTCCTTGCCTGGGCTTGTTTATGGAAATAAGCAGTGTTCCTATCCCCTGCTTTGAGCCAGAGGTTCCGAGATTTCATTCTCCAATACTCTTCTTCAGCTAAACAGGCCTTGTGGTATTGCTGTTGTAGAAGGGTTTCTTGTTCTAATGAGTCCTTTGTAAGTATTACGTTTTCCATACTATTTTGGTGAGAAGTAAGAGCTGCTTTAATGGTTTTCCTTGTTATGGTTGGGTTGGGCAGCGTTTTGGCCCATCTTTTTAGGACTCTTTTCATCCTTCTGAGTTTTTCCTCCCAAATATAGAATGGCGATCCATTGACCGGATAATTCCAACATTCCTTGACTATTTGCATGAAATCATTCTCCTTTACCCAAAGAGGGCTGAACCTAAATGGGATGGGGCCCAGATCATGATGGGCTAACAAGTCTAACATAATGGGCTTATGATCAGAGATGCTGTTGGCAAGTATATGCATTCTAGGCTCTAATCCTAGCAGCAGAAAGGAACTTTGAATGATAAACCTATCTAACCTGGCAGCAATGTGGCCAGGGCCCATTCTTTTATTAGACCAAGAGTACTTACCTGAAGAGGGTTTAATGTCCAGCAAATCCCAGTCTTGCACTATGTCCTCCACCCATTCTCTAGCCGGATCTCTAACTATGCTGCCTCCCCTTTTTTCTGATGGGTGTAGGGTAAGATTGAGATCGCCAGCAATTATTATGTTTTCCAAATCTGTCAAATCTGCTTGTTGTCTTAGAGAGTCCCAGCAATCTTTTTTTCCCCAACGTTGACTGGAGAGTAAACGTTGAAGAGGCAGAACGTTTGCTTAGTATCCAGATTCTGCATTTTTAGCATCAACCAATGGGTATTCCTGGCCTCTAGTAGAACTGTAAATTTATTGGGGTTCCAGAGAGTACCTATTCCTCCTGAGGCGCCCCGGGCGGAGATTGCTCTTGCTTCACTTTTATTCCAAACTTTCTTGCTTGTTTGGAGGAAGACTATGTCTTCCAGCTTTGTCTCCTGGACGAGAAGTAGATCTGGGGTTTCTGTCCTGATTAGACTTCTGGTGGCTTCTTCTTTCATTTTTCTCCCCATCCCTCTGCAGTTCCAGGAGATGACCTTCATTATTTATGCTTCAGATGAGCTCCCTTGGAGCCTTGGGGCGGGTTTTTCAATATCTTTGGCTTTGAAGCTAGCATTTTTTCCAAGGTTGGCTGGCTTCCCTGGAGTTTTTCTTTGTAAGTCTCCTGTTCCCTTTTTTCCCTATCTGTTTTCCGGCCTCTTGTTGATCTTCTTACCGGGGTGTGGGATTCTCCTATTTCTCCTTCCTCTTCTGATTCTTCCGTTTCTTGCTCTTCTTCTTCTTCTTCCATGAACATGCCTTTTGGGCTTGGTCCTTTGAGAGAGGCCGAGGGAGCTTCTTCCTCGTCCTCTTGGGCTGTGACTTTGAGATTTTCCACTTCTTTGGGGGAAGCTGGAGGTGTGCTTTTCCTTGAGGATTCTGGCTTTTGGATCTCTACCTCTGGAGTGCCTTCTGTCGGTTGGCTTAAAAGGACGAATTTGTTTTCTTGCGCCTTTTTGGTAGGAGGCTTCTGGGCATTAACCTGAAAGTTGCCTTTGCCGGATGGTCCACCCTGTTTCTGTCCCCTGTGGTTGGCTCTAGCTCTTTTTACTTGATTCCATCCCTCTTCATTTCCTTTCTCTGGCTCTGGATTAGTCGGGCAGTTTCTAGCGAAGTGCCCATACACGTGTGTTGTGGTCACCAACAACCCCCCTCTTTGTTTGATATTAGTAATAACATCAAGCAAAGGGGGACCCTTAACCAAAAATCCAAAAAATATTTTTGTTTGAAAAATCTTTTGTATTAACTCCCTAAGAAGCTATATCGCGTCGTAAAGGAAAAAAGGAGCGCTTTCCCAAAGCGCATAAATACACTGAGGAGGAGCGACGCGAGAACTCATCGCATCGCATGCATTAAAAGCGCTCAAAAAGGGAAAACCTAAAGAATCGCCGACGGCCGATATGCAACGTCGCTCGTCGCAATGTCGCATAAAGCAGCACAAAGTGACAAAGCGAAAAACTTGCGACCTTGCGATATTGCGATATGCGATCTGCGACCATGCAAAGCTGTGACCTGCGATCTATGGTGTGCGAAAAATGAGACTATCAATTGCTGCGATGCCACCTATTTACATCGCAATCTTCGATGCTGCGATGCAAATCGCAGAAGCCATTCGTCGCAGGCATTCCTCGGCATGATCTATGAGCCCAAAATTAGGCGCGCACCTTACGGGAAATTAATGATTGTACGCATGTGTATCCAAAAATGATTATGTTGCGTTTTTCGAAGAGTCAAGTCATAATGGGTGACATGATTATGCATTCATTAGAAATTAATTGCTTTCATGTCAATCTTTTCTTCTGTCTCTTTTCATTTACATGAACTATAAGTCAGCAACTGATATAAATCTATATGCAGGAAACATCTAAGGAAAAGCGCCAGAGCTAGAAGAACAGAGAGGAGATGACTTCGCAGATGGATACCGCATACAGCAGGACCGCGGATTCCAGAGTATCACTCAACAAATGCTGATGGAAATAGGCTATCCAAGACTCAGAGTCAAAGGCGCACAAAAGCAAAGCGTTTATGAAAGATCCTGAGTCCCAAATTGGGTAAAGCAAAAAGAAAAACGCTTAAGGGGAAAGACGTCTCAGAAAAGCCTGGAACAAAGAATGGAAACAAGTTTCAATTGAGGAAATCGTTTAGGCAACAAAATCCCCAGCTCATTGAGTCATTCGCACGGCCGGAAACTGAAATAGCAACAACACAATCAGTTTGAAAGAAATCTGAGTTGTACTAAGTATACACGCCGTGAAGACACTCCTCCAGAAGAACACTTTCAAAAATATCTTCTAGTTTGTCAGAAAGAGGTGCCAGCTCTTGTTATTTCTAATTTTCAAGCTTGAACAAAAGGAAAGGACAAGCAGCCGACTCTTTCACGACGAACAGTGCATCGCTTACAGCACTAAGGAGCAGATACAGAAATGATTAGAAATTAGATTCAGTTTTTAGAAATAAATTTGTTTTAGTAAAAGGGCGGTCATTTGAAGCCGTTCCCTAAATTTGTGTAATTAAAATTAGCCGGTTAGTAGTATTTAACCCTTCTCGTTGCATTGGAGAAGGGTCCGGAAATTTGTCAAAAAACTTGTCCTCAGAACATGCACTTTTGCACCCTCGGAGGGGGTTTTTGATGAATGGACGGATCAAGATTTATTTATGTTTTCATTCTAATACCTGCTACTAATGTTGCACTTCTGTACTCTTAGTAGGCATTAGAAGTAAGTAGAAATAGATCATTATTGCTCAAGGTCTGTGAGTATAAAGTCAGTCATAAATGGTACTTTTATTTCTTGACGAGTTTCTGCTTGCATTCTTAGAGTAATATACAACTGATGTTGTTTATATGTTAATGTATGAATGAGTGGACTACCATTTGGCACTTTTGTACGGTGGAGTCATTGATTTGTGCTTAATACATGAATAACTGATTATGCGATATGCTGTTCACAACCGTTTTGCTTAACTTTTTATGCAGGATGGTTCATCTTAATTGATTTATATTCTCATAATAGCTGAATAATCTTCATTACCAGTTATTGTGTGAAATCTTTCTAGATCGCATAATGGAAAAAGTTCTATCCCGGGTTAGCGTAGATTACATGTGTTGTTCTTGATAGATTAAAGTAGTATAAAATTCAGTCTCAGAGTTTAGAATTAGATTAGCTTAGAAATAATTCCATATTTTCATTATCATATGCTACACACACATCACCAAACTCTACACACATACACCCCTTAGAACGGGAAGCTGGTCCCGTTATCCCCAGTCGGACCCGCTACACCAAACGGGCACGGAGCCGCCAACCAGGTTCCCGACCGGGTGGGTATCCCCCTTGTCGTTGACCCGATTTCAGGGCCCTCAATATATTTGGCGCTAGAAGGAGGGCACGAACTATGAATGGCACCTAAAGTAACATCTAAATACCATTCTGAGAGTAATACACCCTCATCAACTCCCTCGACTTCTCCAACACGGTTGAAACCGGAATTTGACGTCGCTCGAGTATCTACCACTGCTACATATTCGAATATATCAGACCAATCTATCATTGAACCCCTTGAAATTCAAACTTTGATTCGTAAACTCCAGGGATTCTCTATTTTTAACCAGAAGTCTGATAAATCTAAAAGTAGCGTGACTTCGCAGTACAACCCTGCTCATCCCCTTACCAGATCAAAGAGTGAAAAATTTGGCATACAACCAAGTGAACTCCCTCTCCCTACCAGGAAAAGAGCAAGGAAAACATCACCAGAGTCTGACAGTCAGACTCCTTCATCCACTTCGTCCATATCAACTCCCTCACCGCGAAGTCAACCACCCACTCTTTCATTCCAACTCACTCACCCATCTTCTACAAACCTTCCTCTTCAAACATCAAAGATCTTAATATCTTCATCTTCTCAGCATCAGAGATCATCTTCTGCACTTCCATTAACTAGCAACTCAGCGATGGCCCAGTCTCCATGGAACAATCCTGGGGCGGTTTTAATGCCTCCACCCCTGAGCCCTATACTGGCCCATCCTGAGAAATGGCTGCCTAAATTCAATCCGGAAGCAGGCATGCTAGCCGAGGAACATATCAATAATTTCATGCTTTCCGTTAATCTCAATGGAGTCACTAACGAAGACGCTGTTGTCCGGCTTTTCCCTTATACAATGCAAGGAACAGCCGGGTCGTGGTACTTTTCGTTACCTTCCGGATCCATCACAAGCTGGGACATTTTTCAAAGTCAGTTCCTCACCAAGTTTGGTGATGATAGATCCACGGTGACATTGATCAATGACCTATCTAATCTTAAGGCTGAGGCTAGAGAACCCATTAAAGATTTTAACTTACGGTTCAATAAGATCCTCAACAAAATCCCCGCTGCCTCACAACCCAGCGAGGAAGTAAGATGTGAATGGTACATCACGGCTTTACCTCCAAACTTGGCTATCTTCGTAGATAGGGCAAACAAGACCACCTTAGTTGACAACTTGACAGAAGCGTTAGCAGTGGAAAAACGCGTGGTAGCCCTAGAAAAGAGATCTGCTATAGAAGAACGCAAATCTAAGAAGATCTCTTTCAAAGAAGACACCAAGAAGAAGCAAACGAAAGACCCTTTCGATTTGGAAGGATTACAAAAAGTGTTGAAAGCCATGTCCAATGAGATGATTGATATTAAGAAACAAGTAGCAGAGACTTCTTCGAAAAAGCCCTTTAGGACTTTTAAAAGAAATCCTCCCATGGAGGTAAGACCACCTAGTGTTGTCTCAAACGTTGAATCTGAAGAAGACGAAGAAGAAGAGAATACCACTGAAGGGCAGACCGACGAGGAAGAGGTCGTAGAACTACAAGGAATGTGGGACTTCATCCTCCCACAAGAAGAGGATCAAGAAGCATTTCCTGTTAGCACGAGAAGCAAAAATCAACTTGATCCTCCCCAAACTACCCCAAAACAAAAGGGCGCAAGCCCTGCAACAAAAGAAAAGGTCGCAACAAAAAAGACAACTGCTAAAGCGACCCAGCTTAGCCCAGTCCAATCTGATCAAACGCCTCCATCAAGAACACTAATAGTGTCGGATGAAATGGAGTATAACATCATTGATGACATGAAGAAGACTAGGGCCAATATCACTCTGTATGAATTGAGTAAATTGAAACACCAGCAGAAAATAATGATGAAAGAATTACATGCTGTGCCTACTACATCTTTACCTACAGCTGTAGCTTCCCACAATCTGGGAAGGCCTCCAACCAACACGATCAATAAAATTGATCCAAATGACATCGCCTTGATTGGAGGAAGATCAAGATCTCATACTCCTCCTTTTCTTCTCACATATCAAATCTTCAATAAAAACGTGCACAATTTCTTGGTCGATTCTGGTGCTTCAATGAATATTTTACCTCGGTCAATATGTGCCAAATTGAATGTGCAACCTCAAAAATCCGCGGTACGTATAGTTCAACTTGATCGATCCCAAGTCGAAGTGATTGGTGAACTCAATCAGGTGACCATAAGATTGTCGTCTAACCCAAAAGTGTGTCAGGTTATCGACATTCTAGTAGCTGATATCCCTGAGTTCTATGGTTTGATTCTTAGCAGGGATTGGTCGGAAAAACTCCACGGATATTTTTCAACCGATTGGTCGCACATGTGGTTACCATACAATGGTAAACCAAATCAGATAAAGGTTGAACGAGAATTGCACCAAAAATACATAGTGACAGAACTGGAAGGAGAAAATGAAGCCATAACGTACAATAGCAGCATTGTAGGCAACTATGCAATAGATTCTTTCCTAGGTAATTTCAATGCTCATATTTCACCATACTTAGAGAATTCAGTTTTATCCCAAGTTGAAAATTTCTCCCAAACTGATGACTCAAAATGTTTTAGTTTTT
The DNA here is from genome assembly GCA_031772625.1 of Pinus tabuliformis. Classification (NCBI taxonomy): domain Eukaryota; kingdom Viridiplantae; phylum Streptophyta; class Pinopsida; order Pinales; family Pinaceae; genus Pinus; species Pinus tabuliformis. The sequence continues at coordinate 290,004,975 of CM062806.1, read as the reverse complement.
TAGATAATTCTGTAAATACATCTTTATTTTGGAAATTATATTTTGACGGATCTAAATCCAATGAGGGAGCAGGAGCAGGATGCGTTCTGATTAATCCAGACGGGAACAAGACTATGCTCACATGCAGACTTGAGTTCGATTGCACGAACAACACAGCGGAGTACGAAGCCTTGGTTCAAGGCCTATACAAAGCAATCAGATTAAACGTTAAGTATCTTCAAGTCTTTGGAGATTCGGAGATCGTCGTAAAACAGGTACGTAACACCATACATTGCCTATCAAGTCATTTAAAGCATTATCAATCATTAGTTCAAGATCTCACTGCACATTTCGTAGCATTCAACATCTCGTCAATTCCAAGAATTCAAAACGCGAGCACAAACCTGTTAGCTAACGTAGCCTCTAGACTTATCCCTTCTGAAGATTTTAGTCCTGATAGGTTTTCAATAGAATTAATCTTTAGACCATCCATCCCTGACAATATCACCAATTGGAGAGTGTTCAACGACGATCCTGACATCGTAAATTTCCTTACTTCTGAAGGATCCTACTCAAATCAGATAATCGATGAAGACCATCATGATCACCAAACACAACAAAATGGCTCTGACAATGCTATACCGAAATCGGTGGTCAAGTTAGAAGATTTATATGATTTGAAAAGTCGGTTTAAAAGGTCCGCCAATGCTAAACTTTGCAGTTCTACCCTGAACTATGAATTAGTAAACCTAGGGACCGATCAGAAGCCACAAAACGTTAACCTAGGTCACGACCTAGCTCCTGAAGAGAAATCAGCATATATCCGTCTTCTGAGACAATACAAAAACGTTTTTGCCTGGAATTACGATGAGCTAAAAACATACAACACTTCTATCATTCAACATGTTATCCCTATGATTGACAATGAAAAACCTGTCCAGCAGAAGCTCAGAAAAATACACCCTAACCTAGAAAATCAGATAAAAACTGAGCTTAATAAGTTGTTGAGAGCCAGAATAATCTTCCCCGTAAGGCATTCTAAATGGGTATCCAATATGGTGCCCGTTAGGAAGAAAAACGGAGACATTAGAATCTGTATCGATTTCCGAAATCTCAACAAAGCCTGTCAGAAAGATAACTTTCCCCTCCCACCTATGGAGCAGATATTACAGGCAGTAGCAGGCTCAGAATTAATGTCATTCCTAGATGGGTTGTCAGGATACAATCAAGTACTGGTGCATCCCAATGATCAGTTAAAGACTACGTTCCGAACCAAATGGGGCACTTATGCATATCGGAAGATGCCATTTGGTCTGATCAATGCCGGAGCTACCTTTCAGAGAGCCATGGACATTGCGTTTAAAGGGTTAGTCAATAAATCAGTAGTGATTTACCTGGATGATATAACAGTGTACTCCAAAAAACGAAACGACCATCTCAAAGATTTGAAGCAAATCTTTCAAAGATGCTTGAGGTATGGGATTTCGCTCAACCCAAAGAAATCTTTCTTTGCGTTAAGCGAAGGGAAATTGCTCGGATTCATAGTGTCGAAATCTGGTATTCATATAGAACCCGACAAAATCAAGGAAATTTCCAAAATATCCATACCCCATAACAAGAAAGCCATGCAATCCTTCCTTGGACAGATCAATTTTGTCAAAAGATTTGTCCCAGATTTTTCACGTATTATTTCTCCCTTACAAAATATGATAAAAAAGAATTCAAATTTCAAATGGGGTCTAGATGAGCATGAAGCATTCAACTTAATCAAACAAGCTATCATCGATGCTCCATCTTTGGCCACCCCAAAATTTTCGGAATCTTTTATCTTGTACACTTTTGCCTCAGAGAAATCCTATGCCGTGATTTTGACCCAAGCAAATCAAGAGAAAGAGGAAGCTCCAATCGCATTCTTTAGCTCGAACTTACAAGGTGCTGAAATTAATTACTCAGACGTAGAGAAACAAGCATATGCTGTTTTCAAAGCGATCAAATATTTCAGACCTTTCTTGCTTAAAGCCCACACTAAAGTCGTAGTACCATTTCCGGCGGTAAGAAACCTTTTGGTGCAGAAAGACGTGGGCGAAAAGAGAGCTAATTGGATTACCGCTTTACAAGAATATGATCTTGAGATCAAACCAGCAAACATCGTAAGAGGTCAAGGCTTCTGCAAGATGTTAGCCAGAGCATCACAAATCCCGGAGAACTCATCTGAAGAGGTACAAGCGTACGAGGTAAGCCTAAACGATGCAGAATCATCATATGCTGACACCATTTATTTTCTTAAGAACGGGTATGCTCCATCACGTTTGGACCATACCAAGAAAAGAGCTCTGAGATTAAAAGCTAAACAATACCAGCTCATAAATGATGTCTTGTTTAAAAGGAATTACGATTCTGTGCTTCTTAGGTGTCTTGAGAAAACTGAAGCCGAAAAGGTTTTGCAGGAACTCCACGATGGACCAGCGGGCGGACACTATGCCGGAGATACGACTGCAAATAAAATCTTGTGTGCAGGATATTATTGGCCCACGCTGTTCAAAGACTCATACAATCACGTAAGGAAATGCCAAGTCTGCCAGACTGCTGCAGGAAAACAAAGGAAACCGTCCATGCCGCTACAACCAGTCATCATCGACCAACCATTCAGTCAATGGGGCTTGGACATAATAGGTGAGATCGTTCCTCACTCTTCTAAGCAGCATAAGTATATCCTTACGGCAACTGATTATTTTACCAAATGGGTAGAAGCAGTTCCTCTCAAGACAGTTCATTCTGAAAATATTATTGAATTCATAGATCAATTTATCATCACTAGGTTTGGATTGCCAACAGCATTAATGTTTGATAACACTTCATATTTTTCTGGAAATACTATGACTGAGTTTGCGCTTAAAAGAGGTTTCAAGCTGAAATATTCTGCCAACTACTATCCGCAAGGTAATGGATTGGCTGAATCAACAAACAAGAACCTAATCAGAATTATCAAAAGAACAGTCGACCAAAACCAAAAGAATTGGCACAAAGCACTGGTAAATGCTTTATGGGCTGATGGAATCACAAAGAAAGCTTCAATCGACACTTCTCCCTTTAATTTAGTTTATGGGAGAGAAGTGGTTCTTCCGACTCACCTAGTCATTCCCTCTTTGTCTTTAGTGCAATATATCGATGAAGTATCTACTTCCTCTTTACAATTAAGACAAATGGAAATAATCAAACTAGAAGAACAAAGAGAACAAGCTAGGAAAACCCATGCTCATCACCAAGCGCTAATAAAATCTTCTTTTGACTCAAGCATCATAACCAGAAAAAACTTTCAGATGGGTGATTTAGTTTTGAAATGGGATAAGGCTCATGAAGAAAAGGGCAAACATACGAAATTTCAAAAGCTGTGGCTTGGCCCTTTTCAGATTGTAGAAGTCGTAGTCCCGTCTACATTCGTGTTGCAGGATCTGGCAGGAAGGAGAGATTCTTTACCTGTCAATGGACTGATTCTTAAATTATATTTTCCATAGAAGAGAATTCTTCTAATTTTTGTAGGATAGATTTAGTTTTTAGTTTTTATTTTGTTTTGTTTTTCTCTTTTTATGAATAAAACCCGTTGTAAATGATCATTTAAAAAGGATTCATGAAAGAGCACGCCAATTCTCTATCAGATTTTGATTTCGCTTGTACAAATAGCAATTTTTTTTGAAAATCTGAATTTTATTATTGACAAATAGAGTTAACTTCACTTTGATTACGATACTCGTTTCAACCTCTAAAAAAAACTTTGACAAAAGCAACCTCTGGTAAAAGAATTGTTTTGTATCAGCACCACGAAAGGTATCATCAATAATAAAATAAGCATTCTCTGCAAAGCTGTTGTTTTCAAAAACTCTATTATTGTCGTCCAGAGCTTTCTTAAGGAAAAACAATGACTTCCTCCCTGCTAAAAGGAAATTACAACATTCAGAGAAACAATCCAAGCAAAACACTATATCTCAAAGAATAAGAGGTCTCATCACGAGCCGGCTTATCATGATCACAGATATTATAACTTGCTGACTTTGCCAATACTGTCTATCAAAACAGGGCAACGACTTAAGATTGTTGCAATCAAAAGACAAGAAGTCTCATCACGAGTCGGCTTGTTCAGCAAAAGTGTAAATCAAGTGAATGACTGTGTCATAATTTGGCCACCAAACCAAGACATTGTTCTTTAGAGAATTAAAAAAGGAAAAGTGTGTCAAAAAGGTTTTTTCTCTGGAATGTTGCGAGTAACCTCAAGCAGGAAAAAGGATTATTACTGGATAACATGGTAACCCTGTCGAGGCTATGGACGCTTGCGGGCAGCAGAGGCTCTACCTACGACAAATGAGCATACTTTTTAAGCCAGTACGCAGAGAAGACCTTATTTTATCTTTAATCAAGACCAAGTAATGTCTGGTGCGAATGCAAGAAAAAGCCTGAGGAAGCAAGCAATTGGGATATGAAAAGGGTTGAGACAAAATATCGTTGACAAGGTGAGGGGTAATCTACTCTATCTGTCCATAACAAAATTTAGACATATAAAATTTTCGCTGTTTCGAAAGTGAACGGTCAATAGAAATGCAGAGATAACTGGTTCTTCACAGTGAATCGCCATTGTTGTGGTCACCAACAACCCCCCTCTTTGTTTGATATTAGTAATAACATCAAGCAAAGGGGGACCCTTAACCAAAAATCCAAAAAATATTTTTGTTTGAAAAATCTTTTGTATTAACTCCCTAAGAAGCTATATCGCGTCGCAAAGGAAAAAAGGAGCGCTTTCCCAAAGCGCATAAATACACTGAGGAGGAGCGACGCGAGAACTCATCGCATCGCGTGCATTAAAAGCGCTCAAAAAGGGAAAACCTAAAGAATCGCCGATGGCCGATATGCAACGTCGCTCGTCGCAATGTCGCATAAAGCAGCACAGAGTGACAAAGCAAAAAACTTGCGACCTTGCGATATTGCGATATGCGATCTGCGACCATGCAAAGTTGTGACCTGCGATCTATGGTGTGCGACAAATGAGACTATCAATTGCTGCGATGCCACCTATTTACATCGCAATCTTCGATGCTGCGATGCAAATCGCAGAAGCCATTCGTCGCAGGCATTCCTCGGCATGATCTGTGAGCCCAAAATTAGGCGCACACCTTACGGGAAATTAATGATTGTACGCCTGTGTACCCAAAAATGATTATGTTGCGTTTTTCGAAGAGTCAAGTCATAATGGGTGACATGATTATGCATTCATTAGAAATTAATTGCTTTCATGTCAATCTTTTCTTCTGTCTCTTTTCATTTACGTGAACTATAAGTCAGCAACTGATATAAATCTATATGCAGGAAACATCTAAGGAAAAGCGCCAGAGCTAGAAGAACAGAGAGGAGATGACTTCGCAGATGGATACCGCATACAGCAGGACCGCGGATTCCAGAGTATCACTCAACAAATGCTGATGGACATAGGCTATCCAGGACTCAAAGTCAAAGGCGCACAAAAGCAAAGCGTTTATGAAAGATCCTGAGTCCCAAATTGGGTAAAGCAAAAAGAAAAACGCTTAAGGGGAAAGACGTCTCAGAAAAGCCTGGAACAAAGAATGGAAACAAGTTTCAATTGAGGAAATCGTTCAGGCAACAAAATCCCCAGCTCATTGAGTCATTCGCACGGCCGGAAACCGAAATAGCAACAACATAATCAGTTTGAAAGAAATCTGAGTTGTACTAAGTATACACGCCGTGAAGACACTCCTCCAGAAGAACACTTTCAAAAATATCTTCTAGTTTGTCAGAAAGAGGTGCCAGCTCTTGTTATTTCTAATTTTCAAGCTTGAACAAAAGGAAAGGACAAGCAGCCGACTCTTTCACGACGAACAGCGCATCACTTACAACACTAAGGAGCAGATACATAAATGATTAGAAATTAGATTCAGTTTTTAGAAATAAATTTGTTTTAGTAAAAGGGCGGTCATTTGAAGCCGTTCCCTAAATTTGTGTAATTAAAATTAGCCGGTTAGTAGTATTTAACCCTTCTCGTTGCATTGGAGAAGGGTCCGGAAATTTGTCAAAAAACTTGTCCTTAGAACATGCACTTTTGCACCCTCGGAGGGGGTTTTTGATGAATGGACGGATCAAGATTTATTTATGTTTGCATTCTAATACCTGCTACTGATGTTGCACTTCTGTACTCTTAGTAGGCATTAGAAGTAAGTAGGAATAGATCATTATTGCTCAAGGTCTGTGAGTATAAAGTCAGTCATAAGTGGTACTTTTATCTCTTGACGAGTTTCTGCTTGCATTCTTAGAGTAATATACAACTGATGTTGTTTATATGTTAATGTATGAATGAGTGGACTACCATTTGGCACTTTTGTACGGTGGAGTCATTGATTTGTGCTTAATACATGAATAACTGATTATGCGATATGCTGTTCACAACCGTTTTGCTTAAATTTTTATGCAGGATGGTTCATCTTAATTGATTTATATTCTCATAATAGCTGAATAATCTTCATTACCAGTTATTGTGTGAAATCTTTCTAGATCGCATAATGGAAAAAGTTCTATCCCGGGTTAGCGTAGATTAGATGTGTTGTTCTTGATAGATTAAAGTAGTATAAAATTCAGTCTCAGAGTTTAGAATTAGATTAGCTTAGAAATAATTCCATATTTTCATTATCATATGCTACACACACACACATCACCAAACTCTACACACACACACCCCTTAGAACGGGAAGCTGGTCCCGTTATCCCAAGTCGGACCCGCTACACCAAACAGGCTCGGAGCCGCCAACCAGGTTCCCGACCGGGTGGGTATCCCCCTTGTTGTTGACCCGATTTCAGGGCCCTCAACAACGTGGCATTTCCTGCATTTGTATGGCAGCTGTTCATAATCCAAGATCTGCACATGGGACCAGCTACCGACTCTGATTTTGATTGCTTCTGGTAAACCCTCGTCTAGATCTACCTCCACACAGATCCTGGCACAATCGTACTGATCCTTGTTGCTTGCCCGATCTATGAATTTCCCGAGGGAGTTGCCAATGTGTTTCAAGGAGTCCCAGTTCCAGCAGTGAACCGGCAGATTTGGTAGACGAACCCATACTGGAACAACCTTGGGAACATCTACCGCTGGATCGAAATCCGGGGTCCATTTGTTCAGGTAGAGACCCTGAGGACCCATGAAATACGGTCCATTTCGAAAGATCAGGTCTTTGTCCTCTCTGGAGGTAAATTCAAAAAGAAAAACCCTCTTCCTAGAAAATAAGAGGTAACGCTTTGACTGATCAGAGGCGCCCAGTTCCTGTTAACCCATTGCTCTGTAGTTTTCGGGGAGGGCCAAAGTCCCGTGAATTGGCCAATAAGACCCCGATCCGCCAATGACAAAGCTACTTGCATGGGAGTCTCCGGAGGCAAGGAGATCTCTGGAATTTCATCTAGCTTCTTGACGAATTTGGAGGCATCGTTTCTTTTTTTCGGAGGCAGACCTGCCAGGAGTTGATTAAATGCGTCTACAGCAGGACTGGAGGGTGGATCTTGGCCCTGAGACTCCATCAGGTTTGATGTCGGCCGCCACATGGGCAGCGCAGCATAGGCCACACCCTAGCCAGAAGAATAGCTGAATGCCTTAGATCCGATCAGATCTAATTCAAGAAGGCCCGCAGGTTGCAGGATCGGCGAACAACGAGGAGATCGCAGGCTTAGAGCCCGCAGAGGGCGGGTCTCGAGAGGAGCCGAGGCTCGCAGCGCAGGCTTGATCGTCGTGGACGCTCAGCGTAGTTCCCAAATTAGTATTGTGAAATAAGCATCATTTTATTTAATTATTTATTTGATTAACCGAAATGAAAAATAAAAAAACAAAAAAATAAAAAAAATAAATAGAAATCAATCAATAATTAATTAACAAAATAAAAATAATTAATTTGTTAATAACAATTTTTTTGGTTATTTTTACTTTAAATCTCATTTGAATCATTTTTTTTTTGGAAAAAATATCATCATTTTTTAATATAAAATTCATAAAAATGTAAAAAAAAATTGTTATTTTTTTTAATTTTTTAATTCAAAATTTTCATAAAAAAATATTTTATTTAACATGGTGTTAATATATATATATATTTTAATTACATCTATATGTAAAATGTGTTTTTTTTGTGGAGTGTTTAAAATTGCTGTTTTTTTAGTGATATTGAAGTATTAATTCATGATATATAAATATATAAAAAATCCCAACCTCAAAATATTAATTTATTATTATTTTTTAAACTTTGCAAAACAAATTAAAATTTAGCATTAGCATTCCCTGGTTATTTTTATTTCTAGAGTATTTTTAAGTATTATTTCATTTATAATTTATGTATATAACCTTTTTATATTCAATATTAATAAGACACCATTTCCTCATATTTATTTTAATTTAATGAACCTTTCATATTAGTTATTATAACGTTAAGATAAAATACTTTCTTCAAAAATAGATTTAGACTTTAATATTTCATAAGAGCTAATTTTAAATAATAATAATAATAAAATTAATATTTAAACAAGTCAATTATTATTAAAAGATATATAATATTAATTTATTCCTAACAACTAGTTTTTAAATAGATAATATTTCAATACATTTTATTTATTTGGACTCCTAACAACTAGTTTTCTAACCATATATATTATTATTTTAATAAACAACTCTTATTATCAATAATATTTTACCTACCTAATTAACTAATTTAATTGATCTACCAACGACTAGTTTTCAAGAGTTGACTTTCGGCAATGATGCATCCATGCTATTTATTCCTTAAGATCGATTGATTCTTCACCTTGTCTTGAGGATGGACCACATTAGTTGGTTCAAAACGTCGACCAAATCCTGATAATGTGATTAATCTGAAAGACATCTATCTACAATTCCATAATCTTCGGTATATAATAACAATCATTGTTTCTATTCATCACATCACATCAAATCTTCTGGGTTTTTGTTAAAAAGTTTGGAGCGATTTTGCGGGGCGCTACATGGGCATCAATAACACATTGAACAAGAGTTTTTCGCATTTGAAAGGTTAGTTTTCCTTCTATTTTGACATTTCAAAGATGAATTTGGGGAAAATATGTTCTTGTATGGTTTTCATGCTTGAAACTTTTTTTTTTTTTTTTGGAAATATCATATTTTATGGGAAAAACCACATAAAAAAAACCTTATTTTTTTATATTTTTATAGTGAAAAAAATGGGAAAAAAACTCAAATTTGTGAGCTTTTTAGGTGAAAATTAGTTTTTATTTTTTAATTTTAGGGTTTTAGGCTCCTCCACCAAAAAAGAAAACAAAAGAAAAACCATTTTCATAAAAAACAGTTATATTTATTTATTTATTTTTGTTGAAAAAAAACAATGTTAAAAAATTGTATATATATATATATATATATATATATATAATGTTTTATTTTTTATTTTATTTTTTTAAATTTGATAGTTTATATATATATATATATATATATATATATATATATATCTATAATGTTTTATTTTTTATTTTATTTTTTCAAATTTGATAGTTTTTATAATTTGTTTTATTTTTTAAAAATTATGTATATTATTTTTTAGTTTCAAATTATTATGTTTTTGTTTTAAATTAAATTAAAAAAACTATTGTTATGTTTTATTAAAAAATTGTTGTTTTTTTTAAAATTAAATTAAAAAAAATGTTTATTTTATTTTATATAATTATATAATTTTTATATTATTATTATATGAAATATATATATATATATATATATATATATATATATATATATTTCTTTAAATATATATTTGTTTTTAATTTGGGGGTTGGAGGTTACCAGGCAGACCTTGCTCGCCAACCTCTGTTTCCAGGTTTGGCGGAGGGGTCGATTCTCGGAATCGACTTCTCAGCCTAGCCAGGAGTTGGAGGCCGACAGGCGGGGCTGTTGGGCCAGAGCAACCCCGCCTGTCAGCCTTTGGCCCTCGACTGGGCCAAGGGGTTGATTCTTGGAATCGACCCCTTGGCCCAGCCAGGGGCCGAAGACTGGCGTGCGGGGCTGTTGTGCTAGGGCGACCCCGCCCATTGGCCTTCGGCCCCCAACTGGGCCGAGGGGTCGATTAGCTGGGGGTTGGAGGTCAACGGGCGGGGTTGTCGTGCCAGGGCAACCCTGCCCATTGGCCTCTGGTCCACGATTGGGCTGAGGGGTCGATTTTGAGAACCGACCCCTCGGCCCAACTAGGGACCGAAGGCTGGCAGGTGGGGTCGCCCTGGCCCGACAACCCCACCCGATGGCCTCCAACCCCTGGCTGGGTTGAGGACCAGAGGCTGGCAGGCGAGGCCACCTTGGCCCGACAACCTCACCCGTTAGCCTCCGACCCCCAATTTATATATATATATATGCAAAATAAAAACATATATATATATATATATATATATTTTAAATAATTATAAAAATAATAAATTAAAATTATATATTAAAAAAATAATTTATATACAATTTTTTGTAATTATATTTTATTTTATATTAAAAAATAATTTAATTGTTTTATTTTTTAATTATTTAATTTATTTAGTTATATATTTGGTTAAAAATTATAAATTTTAAAATATATATAAAAAAATAATTTATATATAATATTTAAAAAAGAATTGTTTTTAAATTAAAAAAAAAATATATATATATATATATATAGGTTTTTTAAAATTTTTTAATTTATAAAGTTAAAAAAAAACATTTATAATTTTTTTCAAATTTTAAGTTATATATTTTTAATTTGGCTTTTTTTTTTTTTATTATTAGGAAGATGGTATCAAAGAAGATCTCAGTGAATGTTTCTAGACCAAGGGTAGCAGTTTCATCAACTAAAGTTGAAGTTGGACGCACTGTGGATACTGCTGAACACACCCAAACTGAGAAACGTAATAAAAGTCAAACGGGTACAATCAAACTTATTTCAGAATGGAAGAATGCACGAGAAATAAATAAAATCAATTTCTCATGGCATCTTAAAGACAATGAAACCGATGATGGTATACATATCTATCTGCTTTGTGGTATGATTAATTTTGGTGAACCATATGAGGTGATGGGTAGAGTACATGAGACATATGTTTGGTGCTGAACACAAACACTGTTTATGTTCTTGCAAGATTGGCTAATACACGTGAAAATGTTAGATATTGTCTCTTAAAGGTCTGGTATGACACAAATGAAGAATCTACACAGTTGTGTGAAGAAATCGCAAGCAACATTGCAAATAACATTGTAAGTATGCTTATTTATATTTGTGTTATGCAATATTGTAAGGATCACTATTTTTTTTTATAAATTATTTATCATTGACATATTGTATTTTGTTTCACAGGATTTTGCTGAGAGTCTTTCAACCATTTTGGAGGGTATTTACTATATGGAGCCAAATATTATGACTGTGATCAATAGTTTCCACACAAAGAAAAAAGAAGAAAGGAGAAAGAAGTAAAGAGCAATAAATCGTGACGTTGCAATAGCACATACAAAATATCATTAAAGCGGGTCAATCTGGTAAAGGTAAACATGTTACTTTTGAAGATGTGGAAGCTGAAGCTGAAAAATATGTTACCATTAGTGAGGAGGACATTAGAGTTGTTGTTACAAAGGAGAACATAAATAAAACATCAAAAAGAAAAATGACCACGGATATCTCTCTTCTAGCTGATGATGAAGAACTTGTTTACCAAGAAGAAGATACGTTAACTGCAAAGAATAAGAAATCAAATGTTGGTCAAACTATAAAAATCATGGGAAACAATGAAGAACAAAGTGAAAGCTCCAAAGGAAGCAGAGAAATCATAACGCCAGGTGCTGAGTTAGAGGATGACATTATTAAAACAAAACAAGATGTCATTTGAGATCAGTTGAGAAAGAATAAATTAATTAATGGTGGACAAACATTTCAGCTTAATGTTAGCCAATTCTATAGCCCAAATGAAGGACAATCTCAATATCAAATTATAAAGGCACATCACCTACATGTGCATAATTTGAAAACATTGTTCAGGTTCAATCCATTTGCGTATGTGGTGGATTATGTGGCTTTTGTTGATCCAAATGAAGTTCGCAACAAATAGGAATTTGATAGGACATGATGTTTTGAATATAGATATTATGTAATTGGAGGGAACCATTCAGGAGAGGAAAAAAGGCAATTGATTGAGGAATATCCCAATAACTATCTTTCTAAAACAGTGAGATGCATCATTTACGCTAGTTTAATAGAACCAGAGGCAAAGTTATTGGCATGGGATCATAATGTAGATAATGAGTATATAATGTCTATGACTTTCATCCAAAGGGTCAGATTTATTCATAATGAATTTGTAAAAAAATGTGGTGGGGATAAAACAAAAGTTAGTATAAGCTTTCAGAAGGAATGTTGAATGGAAACAGGTTATCAAATTGAGGATAAAATGAATTCAAAAGGTGGCAACGTAAATTCACATATATTCAGAGGCATGGATAACATTTTTCATTTGGCATTTAGAACTGGGGAGATATGGGGATTGATTGATGAGATTTTCGAGCAGTGGGAGAATATTTCCATAAAAAACCAGAAGTTTAGAATGTGTAAACCCATAATATGTACCAACAATAAGACAGGTCCTGAAATGAAGCAACTTCCAGATGATATGACTATCACACCTTGGAGAACAATGCAAGGAGTGAAGGATGAGAAACTAATCAAATCAATACTATGTTGTGTGAAGTCAGGTGAATTATCAATGGATGAAATGTGCACAGAATTTCAAAAGTAAGTTTGTTGAATTATTTTTATTTTTTTCTTGGATTATAATTTTCTTTTAAATATAGCATATTGTTGTTGGTAGTATTTGTTATACATATCACTATATTAACAATTTTTACTTTATTTATTCAGTCAGAAGATTTATATGAAAATACAAGAACATATGGTTAAAATGTTGAATGAAGAGAGTTGGGATGATGTTGTGCGCAACTACCCAAAATCAAGTTCTACAACAACACTTAAAGATTTTTATCTTGCATTCAATAAGGTATGTTGATTTATAATGTTCATTTTATTCATATGTAAACTATTTTTATTTGATTACTTATACATATATATTTTTTATTTCATTAAATATGTCGAAGAAGGATACAAATGGAGTATCCAATACTTTCAAAAGATTTATTGAAAAAATTAAGATGGAAAGGTTGAGAAAACAATGTCTTATGAATGTTGAACTAGATCCTACTCTTACTTATTTCATTTGGAATGGGCTCAACACTATCCAATATCAAATAATACAAGGTGATTGTGAAGACATTGTAAAACTCATACCTAAAAGGGAATATGCCCTAGTTATTGCAGATATTCCTCATGGTTTCAATTTCCCAGACATTGAATATGATAGTGAACCTTATACTTATCAAGATTTTAGTAAAATGGTTACGGGCTTTCAAGAAGTCACAACATAACCACTTTGGAGATTTGTGACATTTCATTCAAACACACAGTTTGCAATGTTATTATCAAGCTTCAAGGGAAAAGCAAACTCAAGGATGCAACTTACATGGTAAGACATTAAATTTTATGTTTGATTAATGTTAATTTTTTTTTTTTAATTTATGTACAAGTTAATTAAACTTTTAGTACGTCACATTACAGGCAAAAGTCAAATCTTGTTTCTTCTGAAGACTAGGCTATTACAAATGATTGTGAGTTCATCCATATTGAATGTTGGTTAAAAGATGATAGATATAAGCCTATTCTTCTGAATCGAGTAGATGGAAAGAGTCATAGTCAAGTATTGGTTCATGATGTTGTCGTAAGAAAACTAACATATGAGGATAAAGATGCAAAATGAGAGCTGTCTAACATTTATCAAAAACCACAACCATTGATTAACTATCTTATAGATTTATGTTCAAATGAAGGAGATTGGGTTTTGGATTTATTCTCAGATTCAGGTAGGTTTTATTATATAAAATTCAATTTTAATATTTTATTTTTTGGTTTTCATGTGTTTATACTAATTTACTTAATTATTTCTTTTGTGCTTGATTATTAAGTACAACACTAGCATGTTGCCTACAAAATGGAAGAAATTGCATTGCCATTGAAAAAGACTCACTACAATGCAATTATATTCAACAAATAATCAATTCTCTTCAATTTCTTCCAGATGAAATGCAAGAAGTTAGTTTGAGGAAAGGGGATTTTAATGAACCATGTGTGGCAAAAAAAGCAAAGGAACCTCAACCACTGTTATATGGAATGATTGGAAAATGACACTTTGGAATATTTGCAGACATGAAAGATCCATTAGAAGAGGACAATGACCAAATTGAAGCAAGAAATATTACAGAAGAAGACATTAATAAAGGGCTAGAAGATTATGAACATGGATTAGTTGATATTATTGATTAAGTTTAAGTTATGCTTGCAAATAGAGCTCAATTTTGAGAGTTATTCATCAGTTTTATTTGTAATGTTTAGACTTTGAGATTTTATGAGAAGAATGAGTATTTCATTATTGTTGTTATATGTTTAATATTTGTATTATCTAATTTTCACTTTATTTTTTATGTGAATCATTATTTTTTGCAAAAGAACTATGATTACTATTAATTTTTGACACAAAATTCATAAAAAATGTTATTTAAAAAAAAAAAATTGTTATGATTTTCCCATAAAAATCGTTTTTTTAACATGTAATTTTTAACAAAAAGTCTTAAAATGTGTGTATTTTTTCATTGTATTTATACTAAAAATGTGTATTTTTTGTCATATGTTTAAAAATATTGGGTTTTTGCGACAATTATTTGATGTGCATTGAAATATTAATTAACAATGCATAAACATATAAAAAATCCTAACTTTAAAACAATCACCATTTTATTTTTCTTTAACTATTTGAAAAAATGAAGATTTTATTACAAAAAAGATTGAAAAGAAAAATTAAAACAACACAAATACATAAACACACTTAAAAATAAATATCTCAGGGAAGAATAAGACATTAGAAATGTAAAGTGTCAAAAATAAACTCTCTAGAAAAAGGGAGCTAATGCTGCATTAACACTTTTCAAAATTAACATGAAAATCACTCACATCTAAAAAAAAATCTTCATAAGAAAATTTCAAGTGCCAAAAGTATGCTAAAAAATAAAGGTTATTCTAAATAACCACTTTTCAAAATCAGATGTTGTTTTTGCTACCTTAAAAAAACGGGTACTAGGTAGTTTTCTCGTTTGATAGGTAACAATGTTTGAACATGAATACCCATCTTGGAGCAGAAATTTCAGAATATTTTTAGTCACTTTCCAAGATTGTAATGAATCCTTTCCAAAAGAACAATATCATCAACATAAAGGAGAATAGTTATTACTATACCAATGAGTGTGGGGCCATTGACACAACTTGCATCTTCCAAACACTCTTCTAGCTTATCAATTCATATGCAAAAAAGGGTAGGGGATAAGGGACACCCTTGCTTGACTCCAATATTGCATTTAATTTCTTCTAACCAACTCTTAGTGGTCCTAAAATTGACAATAATAATCTCACACAACCTTATCACAACAACCCTCAACTTGAGAACCATGATCTCTCCCAGCCCCTTTCACAATTTTGTCATAGGAATGCTATCAAAAGTTTTTCTAAAGTCAATGAAACATTATAAGAGATCAATTTTATTACTATAACTTCCTTTTCAATAATCCTAAGAGTAATAAGGTGGTCCATAGTTCAAAGATATCTCCCAAAACTAGCTTGGCCTTTAGCTCTTTTACCATGGATTTATAGCCATAGGCTAATCTTATTTTCCAAAAAATTCCATACAAATTGTATAAATTGTCATAATCATAATGGTCTTATAATAAGAGGGAATGGTTTTATCACCATTTTTAAAGATAGACATAATGAAGCTTTGCTCCAAGGCTTAGGGAATCCTTGCTTCACTTTCCAAATTAAAGAGCTTATGTATGTGAGGTATGAGGATAGGTTCTCCCATTTTAAAAATTTCAAGTTGGTAAACTTCATCACCCTTATCTTTCCCATTAGTGAGTTTCTTACCCTAAACTCATTTTCTTCCAAAGAAAATATATCATCGTGCATAGGGGCATTCAGAATGGTGTTCATGACATTAGGGGATTCATAAAGGTTTTTAATATAGGAATTCCAATTTTTTAAGGGAATTATATATATATTTTTTTAATTTTATTTTACGAATTATAATTTTTCTCCAAAACATTCTTGGATTAGATTTAGATGGGTGTAGTAGTTGCTCTTGATTTCTATTTATATAATATATTTTCTTCCTTTTAATAAGAACTTTATATTTAGTTATGGTATCAAGCTTTAAAGATTCATTAAGAGATTCCCTAATCGCTTTTCTAGCAATTTTACAATCATTATAATGGTAGGGGTATGACACCTCCTTCCTAAAGAGAAAGGTTGTGTGGTGCTAACATGCCAAAGGAAGTTGCCAACTTACTAGGATACTCCTTTGTTTTCCATTGTTTTTTTGTTTTTAGAGTTTTTACAACCTACCATAAGCCATTGATAGTTAGAGTCATTAATGACTTGAGTGGTTGATTGAATATGACCTTTTGACATTTGGTTAGAGAAAAAATAGTTGGATTTGGAAAATCCTTATTGGGAAAGTTACAAATATTGTCATCTTGTCTATAGAAATGGAAGCAAGTTTTGGGTAGATTACTATAATGATCGAACTAATTAGTTGTATTATCCTCAACCTAGAATAGGATAAGTTCTTTAAGTTAATATTTATACATGTTAACTCTCATATAGACTCCTTTTTTTGGTGCTTTGGGTTGAAAAAATAAGTAAAATTGTGATAGATAAAATTATCTATTAGCACACAAATATGCATCACAAATGACAAGAATTACAAAGATAATTGTGACATTCAACTCACACATAACAACAAAATTTAGCAATTTGTTTAGCTGCAAAATCCTCAACTTACAATGAAAATATCATCTAAGTAACATAATAAACCAAATCTCCATAAACAACCATAACAACATATTGCAATTCCTTTAAAAAAAAAAAAAAATCTTTTAATCAAAATTGCAATTTCTAGAATCTTTTAATCAAAATATAATGCTAATGCAACTTCAACCATAAAACTCCTCTTTGGCTAAAGACTTGATCATGTTATTTGAAAATATACCCCAAATAATATATTCAAACACCATTTGCATCTTATACAAATTACAAACATTACTTATTTCAAACATAAAAATATCCATAAAAAAATTCATCAAATCTATGTCCATTACTTCAAATTAAACTTTTAAAAGAAGTTTATAAGATGAATTAAAAACAAAAAAAAACATCGTACTTATAATTACGATTAATAAGACTATTATGAATTACCCTAATTAAGAAATCAAATAACTCATATTTACGATTAATAAAACTATTATGAATTACCCTAATTAACAAATCAAATAACTCGTATCTGAGCTTAAGAAAGCATGATGACTCCTCTATTAACAATAAAGTAAGCAAACCCCATACAAACCACTAACTTGATAAGGAGGAATAAGAATTTAAATACAAGACATACACACCGGCCAGGGATCATTAGTCCCTTAAGAAAAACTCATTCACTTATAAAACTTAAACCAAAACCTAAATTAAAGTCAAAGAAAACTTGTATTTTCATATCTTCATGAGTCCAAAATATGTAAAATTGATATGGTCAAAAATGGCAACAATAAGACCCATGCCACTTTGCAAAACCCTCGGTCAAGTCCACTATCATGGATCATTACCATGATAAAGTTTGGCAAAAGATATGATTACATTTGTTTCATAGTCATTAACATGTTGCTTGGAACATCATAATAATAATAATTGGAGTATGCTTGGGAAAGACCATTTGCTTTTAAGTGAAAAACTAGATGGTCTTCTTGAGAAGCATGCTAACAATTTTTGACTTCATAATACTTTGACAAAAACATGCGAAATATAGATTGGGTAAACAATGATATCAAAAGACCACAATAAAAATGGTAAATGAACAAAAACCGAGAAAACCTTTCTTAGAGCTTGTTACTATGCCTTGTCATACTAGGAGAGGTACCAGAAAGGGTTGTTGTAGCCTTCTGGTATCCATGGAGGTCATTCCCATTCGACGAACAATCCATACGAGCTGGTGTTGGCCTTCTGCTGCGAAGTTTCACCTTTCACATTGTTTATAACAACGATCTTGTTACCCGAGGTTTGTGCTTTCTCAGTAGGGACGAAAGTGCCAGGTCTACCTGGTTGCTTTTCCTTCGTTTTCATATGCCCAAGGATCTCACGAGTTGTGAGGCTTGGATCCTTGAAAGAGTGAGATTGAGTTATCTTATTTCTTTGACGAATTGGATGAAGTTGGAGGTGGGGGAGGAGCAATGCAGGAGCATTAGAGCTTCCAAGTCATTAAGATTTTTGGAGACAAAGCGCCAAACCGAGTTTCAACATGGAAAATGAATTTTATTTCCTTATTATAAATAATTTTAGTTTCTTTATTTCTTAAAGAACTATAGATAGAGATAAGATTTGGTAGATAATAATTTTAAGAAGAAAATTTTCCTTTTAAGGCATCGACAATTTAGGAAATAAATCATGAGAGATTGTAGGAGAAAAAAATATTGGGAGCAATTAGAAAATTGCGAGGATAAGAAAAAGTTTAGAAATATTAGAAACTATTGGGTGTGTTTCTAGGATTTAGAAAAGCGATGGATAGGAAAGATTTTGTCAATAAGGAAAAAACGAGTCTACCTTGAAAAACATGAGTGATTTGTGGATCTAGGGGAATTTATTTTATTTGTATATGTTATTATAAATTTTGTATGCATAAGGGGAAAGCTAATGGCCAAATGAATGTGAAATCAGGCCATAGAGAGTGAATATAGAGAATGAATGCCTCTGAGCATATGTATGTACAAAGCTAGTTTAATGAATGAGGGTTCATGCATCATTGTGAATCTAATAATTCTATATGAAGTGTGATCTGATTATTTGATTTCAAAAAAAGCATGGAAACATGTTTTATGATTGACATATAAATCCAATCCAATAAATTTTAGATCATTGAATTAGCACAAAATTGTGGATTATTAATTTTTTGACTGCTTAAAAAGATATCATTGTTTGTTATTCTTAAGATTGCAGGTTTGTGGAAGTGAACATAACAGGAAAAGTCAATTTTTTTTGCATAAAGAGGGAATTGAATTCCGAAAGCTCCTGACAAGACCCTTATAGCTAGACAAGCTTGGACTAGATGGAGGCCCATGTCTGTAATTCTTCTTTCCACAATGTGAAAGACCTCTTCCTCGTCCCTTAGATGAAAACCCAACAAGTTCCTAACAACCCAGTGACCATTGCCAATATTCTTGAGCTTCCATGGAAGTGAAATGAGCTTGCATGTCTTCGTCAAATTGCTCCACCCCTTGGGCGTGCCAAGGTAGGGGAGGCTGACACCCACGTCCTCGCCCTCCTCTCTTGGCATGACTTATTTCTCAACCGGTCACTGTCAGGTAAAAAAAATTCTACCCACAATTTCAATCTCCTCAACCTTTGCTGCTCAACAAGTGCAACAAATGCCAACAATGTAATAGAGACTGACAACAAAGACTAGCTAATGAAATAGAGATTTGCAACATAATCCAATGAATGTAATAATGGTGACCCACCTCTCGAGCATGACAAGTGCGGTAATGAATGTTCCCCTGGGATTTAACTCCAAATTCCATATCCTAAGCGTGGAGTAAATGCCCACGCCTTGTTCGTATGCCACCCTTCCTTTCTCATTGAATGTGGGTTGCACGAGATACAAAGTGGAATTGGCACCCAACCTTGGCCATTATTGCTCTAAGATGTGCTAGCATGGGTGACAACGATGTTTGCATTGAGCGAGAAGGCACCCGGACCCGATGTAATTATTATTTAGTTTTAATGCTAAAAACATTATTTAATATAATTGAGTTTTTATAAACTTATTGAAAATGCATAATTAATATTATATTAATATGAATTATTGTTGTGAATATTATGTTATATAAAAATAAATAATTAAAATGCATAGTTAAAAATTATTTAGGCGTTGTTTACCAAGGCCACAATTTTACCCGAAAAATTAATTTTAGTCTGAATACGTCCAATTTTTATTTCAAAAACTCTAACCATGTGAGTATTTGTGATAGTGGAAATGGATTTAGTACCATCAAAAACCCCTCGGGCACCGAAAATCCTAAAGTTTGACAACTATAACCTAGATTTCCCTAAATTTCTACCAAATTTTAACCAAAATCATACCAAAATTTCTACAATTCTTTAAATAAAAATATAGCCTCATTAAACTACCTTCTTATTTATATATAATTAAACATTTTATTCAAAATTTTATTTAATATTTTTAATGATAATGAAGTATTCACTAGAGATATTAAATAATTTTAAAGCTATAACCTAATTTAATTTCAAAAATCCAAGCATAAACCTACATTGAAGTGAAATACAAAATATATTTATAAGTTAGCTTTGCATTTGGGTAACAAAAAGAGTAGTGATGCTCTCCCACTGAAATTCAAATCTCTCAAACAACATGAAATGTACTTGAAGCAAAGCGTAATAGATCACTCCAACTCATGATTTGTGAGTGAAAGAAGTTCAAATTGAATATTGTAAGCCTAAGTCTTCTTCATTCAATATATTTCAAAGTCGAAAAGTCACATACTTTGTCGCATTATAATTACAATGTAATAAGCTCCTGCGCTAAAAACACATGTATTTCTCTCAGCTATCCATAATTTTTTTTTTATATTTACTATTTTGTTTTTGTTTATATTTACTAAAAGGAAATTATTAATTTTTTTTTTGTTTATATTTACTAAAAAGAAATTTCAAGGTAAGAAATACTTTAAAACAATCATTAAACTTTAAATAAGAAAAGACCAACATTAACACTTTATAGTGGGTTTTGTAGATCTCAGCTAAAATCGACTTGAAGGGATTGATAGATATAGTGGTTAGAAAAAATAGAAGAGTAAAGAGAATCAGTTCTCGTTAAAATTTTAAGAAACAACTTAACATGTAAAAGGAGTTAGATGGAGTAGAAAAAGGAAGAATATGAGTAAAAAGATTATCTTAGAATATACAACTTCTAGCTTCCTAAAGAGAAGCGTTAATGTAATAATATATATATATTTTAAATCATTTGTTTATATGATTGGATTATTTTGAAACACAGCATGTTAAATGATTTTGGTAGCAAAAATTTGTAAACCTAATATATTGTAACATAATATTGAGATTATTTTAAATAATTTAAAGATAAACCTTACAATTGGCTTAAAAAGATACTCTTGCTCAAATCTATGGTTAAGCAAAATTTTGTATTTTTTTTTAATGTATAAGAAATCATATTTATGTTAAAAGATAAAGGAATATAATTAATAGTTAACATTGTTATGCAGTGTAAAGTTGGATAACTCGTTATAATGATGATTTATGTTTTTTTTTGAAAGAGTTTACTTATTTTTTTTTTTACTTTCTCACCTTTTTCTTTGTTTTTTAGTTAACTTTTCTTTTTGTGTTTAGGTGAAACTATATTATTGTCGTGATATTTTATGGGTTATTTTAAGTGTTTTTCTTTTGTAGTCAAGTGTTTTATTTGTAAGTCTCACGTGGCTCCGCATTAATGATTATCTGTCCAATGGGGAGGTGCACTAGACGCTTCTTCCTCACGACACAAGTGCTTATTTGGGCGGGAATCTGTGGCGAATTTATTTGAGACAACCACTTTTGAGGTCAAAAAGGAAATTCTAAATTTGGAGGCCAAGGAATTTGGAGATCGCAAATATTTCTCTGATTTTGAGATAAGTGGAAGCAATCTCAAATGGCTATTAGATCCAGAAAAGTTTCGGGGAAGAATAATTCATTTTCTTCACTCCATCACTCACCATCATCAAAGGGAGACATTGCTTAGCATGTATATATGTGATAAGCAAGTTGACAACTATAATCTCTTTGCTGGCCAGGAGGAGATCAAGAGCATACTGAGGGGCATCAGATACAACGTGGATGATATAGTGGTAAGGTTGAATTGAGTGGAGCGTCATATAATGTCATATTTTGATACCAATTCAAATGGCCATCAGGAAGAGGCTACAGTCACCAATGTTGTACCTCTCAACACTATTAACACAAATTCTGACCTACCATTGCACAATTCCCATGCAAATTCATCCCCAAGCCCACCTGTCATCATTTTGGACTAAGTTTCATCAAGCAACTCTTACAGTCTTCAACGTGGAAGGGACCTACATGTCTGTGTGTTTTATATTGAAGTTTTACTATACTTTGTGGTTTTTGTTACTTTGTGTTACAATTCATATGTTCACACTTGTCTCGTTTTCATGTCTACAAACAATAATATGTTCAATATGCTATTTATACAATCACCTTTTGTAATAGTTTTTGTCAAGGGTGTCCTAGTTCATGCAGTGGATATGGTGGACTCATCCTCAATCATTTTTGTTAAGTCTATGTCTATTGTGCTATGCTCTATGCAACTAGAATGGTGACCTCAGATTATTCTAGAACTGCTCAAGTTCTGAAGAAATGTCATTGTAATACTTTATGTAATCTTTTCAGCTATCAATAGAAATATTTGGACATATTTACAAAAAAAAGACGATTCATGTTCAAATTCCAATAAAATTGTTTTATATGATATTAATATTGACCACCTCTTCCCAAGGTGTAAGGTTGTGTTATACAATATTAATTCTGTATTAATGTCAAGCTATTGTTAATTGTGATACTCATACTATGCATGGTTTTTATAGATGAGTTCAGGTGCAAGTCCTAAGGTGCTTTGATGTAGTAAATAATCCATCACATTATCATAATAAAAAATCAACATGTTTCAATTAGGGTTGTCTCAAGTGGTTGGGTGGAATGGTTGTTATCTTCCCACCCAGGTTGAAATCCCCACTAGTGATATGATGAGCTATAATGCCTTTATAAATATTGTTGTATTGGCTTCGGGCCTTCTGAACTCTTAAGTGAGTATAGTTATGAGTTGGCCTAGTACCAACAACCTCAATCTAGCCATTGGGATGTGAGGGAGGTTGATTTTTTTCATAAAAAAAAACCATAAATCATCATGTCACTTACATAATATTGTAAAGTGCTTTTGTTAGTTGGATTGGGACATACAAATAAATTAATGAAGGTTAACTACAACTAGCATAGATTTGATTTCTTGATTCATCACCTCCCTAATGAAGGGTTTCACTTGAGAATCTCTACAAAGACACATGTTAGAAGGTCATTTTTTTATTTTATTTTGTGAATGCTTCAAGCTAATGATTTAAGGCGCACATTCCTAATAATATTGTGGGTTTATAAAAAATAGTTAAGAATGATGTCAAATAGAATTGACTCAAAGTTCTCACTTCCAATAATTTTCTAATTTTCTAACTAGGTTGAGCCTAGGTCGGGGCCAACCCCAATGTTGGATGGAAGAATGATATGCCCACTAGTGGGATGCTATCACCAGGATTGTGCGAATATTGGTCGAGCTTGGATACCCCTTGGGATATTTTAATTCCCCCAGAAGTGGCTCCCATCCTCAACCTCTCCCCATGAGATTTGAACCTATGACTTGGTGGGACTACACCCCACACAAACCAATTGGTTTACGCCTTATATATATATATATATATTCCAAGGAAAAAATGTAATTTCACTGAAAGTATAAATAAAATTACATTTTGTATATACACATCAACCGACCACAGAGATCTACAAAAATAAAACAGTCCAAGAATACAATGATAATAAGAAATACTTTTATCACTGTCAAACATCTGTATCAAATTTGTGACTAAACAACAACCAAAAAAATATTTATGTATTGACATCAGTTTAATATGATGATATGAAAAACTAAACTAAATAATATCAGGAAAATTGTGAATGAGGAAGAGGAACGCCCACGAAAGGTTTATGATAATAGCGGAACTGAGCCCTTACTAAGTATCTTCAATGCTCCAAAGCCCCCCAACTAGATGAATAACCTCTTTAGAAAGCCCACCAATTCCCTGTTGTGTTCCCTGTAAATGTGTTTGCAAGAGAAAGAACCATATAAAGTTTGATACACTGTAAATACTCCAGAATATGAATAAGCTAAATACTGCGACACTATTGAATCTCATTTATCCAGTTTATAACCAGTAAAGAATCCCCAAAAACTTGTACGTTGTTGCAACCTTTTTTTATAGAAAAAACCAATAATGAGCGATAAGACAACAATTATGCCCAATTGTTTGTATCCCTCCCCAGACCCATACTGACATATAAAATATATATATCTATATATATATATATCTCTCTCTCTCTCTCTATATATATATATATAAATAAATAAATAAAATTTATTAGATATATAAAGGATGAAACCCCCTCCACACAACATATCTTCCACTTGGGCGGCACTATTAAAAAATCCTTGTAACACCCCCCTCCCACATCTACCCAAGCAATCAGCCAGCCCAGGTAAACATGTGACGAGAGGCCACTATGATAAGACTCAACCTCCTAGGTAACCTTAAGGAAATGGAGTCAACAAAACAAGAACTTACAAACCTCCCTTAGGTGCTTCAGGACCCCCAGGAGCTAATCTACCACTCTAGGTGCCCAACCCCTGTGTTAACCTAACATTTCAAGGAATTATACCCAAAGTCACTCCCATGACAAGGAATGCATGTGAATCGAACCCTATAGTCACTTCCACAATGCCTGCAAGGGAGAGACTGCAGTCTTTTTCATCCAGTTTTGGGTTAGAGACTGCGAGATTTAAGCCACTTTTTCATGGCTAGTCTCCAAACCAATGCCTAGAACTTGATGAGACTTTCCAAGACAATAAATGAAACCAAGGCAAAGCCTCTAACACAAAACTTGATCAAGGGCTTGACCTAACCAAGCCTAACCATGACAAACATTTTTTCAAACACTTGGTAAATATGCAACCTACAGGTCTTGGATACAAGACAAAGCATGGATGAATGAAAGCACTTATGAAACATAACAAGAAGGATCACCACCTTCTCCATGGAATTGTTATAACATCAATTAGATCTTGTATCCATCATTTTAACAATTACAAATAAATACATGAAATAACCATGACATGAACCAGTCATATAACCATGCTTATAACCAACATTAAACCATGTACATATCAGAGATATGACAACCATTAAATCCACCTATAAACAAGTGCAAAAGTAAGAGAACTTAGCTTTCATTAATCATAGGAAAATTTGACCAGGTTCGAGACTTCCACGTACCACCCGACTATAGACATGGCTGAACCAAATCTTTCTTTCATCCAGTCACCCCCATGCCATATTCCAAGCATGGATGTGGGATCTCATAGAACAACTAATCCAAAAACAACCAAGGGAATCCAAAGGTTAAACCACCTCCACCCTCATCAAACCATGATCACACCAAAACTGGTGCTCCGATCACAACCGAATCGAACTTGGAATGCCATCTGAAATCCATCACCATCTTTGAGGAATTTTCCATCTTTTTGTCTCTCAGGCTATACAGCAATCCAATCCCGGATCACTAGGCCCTAAACTGAGACTAGTCTCTTAGGATTTACCGCAATCCAAGCTTGGATCACTAGGCCCTAAACCGAGACTTTTTACTCAGGCTTTACCGTGTATCCCGCCAAAACCGGTCAAGGGACTCTCAGGCCTTTGGGAATGAAACTTGAGACCATCTTTGCCCTGGATTTTGAGATCCATCCGGAAAACCAAAGCTCAAAACCAAAATAAACATCCCAACACCATGACATCCACAAAAAGGAAGGGTTAGGCTGAAAACCATTGTCATAACCGGACAAAACCATGCCACCGACAACAAGAGAACCATACACAAACATGAAAATCCATGCATGTCCAAACCAACTACGAAATAACACATGCAAAAATTTACATGCAAGTTTTCATGCTGAAGTTGCTTGAATTTGTTTTTCTTTCCTCATTCCTGCTTTCCTTCCTTCCCATTTTCTTGCTTTTCCTTCCTTAATCCAAAGCTAGAATGCTCTAAGGAAACTCTAAGTGACCAAGAGAGAGAGAGAGAGAGAGAGAGAGAGTACTGAGAGAGCTCCAAACTTGATCTGACCAAGCTTAACACTACCTAAGATCTTACATTGAGAAGACTTGCCAACTAATCCTCAGAAGCCTTTTTATCAATGAGGCCTTTGTTTTCTTCATTTTCCATTATTTGCCTTCATTTTCCTCCTCACACCCAACCTGTGACCTCTCACCTTAATTTTCTCCTAATTTTCTTTATTTTCATAAATAAATGTGCCAAAAATGCTCTTTTTTCTTTCAATGCCTTTGCCTTAGCCTTTACCAATTTTCCTTAGCCAAAACACACATCCATTAATGCCCACTTGGATATATTTGCCCAACATTCATCTTGGAATAAGTGTCCCTTACCCATGGTCTTATTTTGCATTTATTTACTTTTATTACATAGAATTTTCACTAGGGCTATTACAATCCCCATGGACTAGATTTGTCGGGTTCCTCAAAAGACATCAACCTGAGTCGAGAAGAGATTGTAGGCTAGGGAAAGAAGGATAAAATTGCTGATGATTCAACAACAACACAATCTAGAAATGACGATTTATCTTTGAAATGTTTTTGTATTTCAAGCGAAATAGACTCCCCAACATAAGAGAAGGGGCAAAGCTCTAAAGGATTTTGTGTTTTTAATTTGAATCCATAACCTCCACCTCTCCCCAAAGTTTGGTCCTGGCCAAACACAATCTGGGCCTAATATAAAGCAACATAAATTTCATTCCTCACCGATAAAAAGACAATTAGCAAAAAGATGATCAATGGATTCACCATTTGACTTACATAAGAAATACCAACCATAGTCAATCTTGTGGTGCTTTTGCATTAAATCCTAAGTAAAAACTCTTTTGGAAAGTAAGCAACACATGAAAATGTGAGGATTTTTCGGACACTTAACGTTCCACACTCCTTTCCATCACCACGCCCCCTCCGCTTCAATTTCAACCATATTTAAAAAAATGTACCCCATAAGGGACTGAGCCTAAACCAATTCATCATCATTCAAAGAAAGTTTAATATGAGCATTAGTAAGAGCATTTATATATCCAATCCAGTGCTCAAGAAAAACCTGATCAATCTGTGAAGATTCATCAGATAACTAACATAACTAACCTTGACGCTAAATAACATTGCCCGACAAATTTTTAATATGGGCTAAATGCAAAATGCCTCTATCTCTTAGTTGATTAATAAGCTCCCACAACTTTCTATATATATATTAATTATAAAATTATTACTATTTAATACTTATTAAATATTTTTTTCCACTGGAAAAATCGTAATCTTTCATTGATTAGAAAAATTACATGTTGTAGATGCATTTGCATATGCTGTATGTTCTTCCACTACACATGTGGGTATCTGTAGATTCCATTACTGTCTATCAAAAAACAAAAATCATCTCGCAGGATGTTTTACATCGCCATATATACATATTGCCACACAGGGCTGTCAGTTATAATATTTATCAGCTATATACAAAATAGTTCAAAAATATCAGTTCATGTTTGTTCATGGGCTGGCTGCCCTATGATATTGTGCATCTATGTATGGGCGGTGATAGTACTGATATGCATTTGCGCCCCGCTGCTCCTGTATCATCCACTCGCCTCTGGGAAGTACCGTAGCCTCCTTGGATAGTTGGTCGGCACTGTTGTTGTGTTCCCTGTAGATATGATTGCAAGAGATGTTATTAAACTGTTCCTTCAGTAAATTTATTTCATCCAGTATACTGCTGAGTGTGTGCGAGTGGCAAGCAGAAATATTATTGAACCAATCAATGACAATCTTTGAATCCCCGAATATGTTTAAATGCAAGCAGTTATGGCTCAATGCAAAATGAATGAGATGGCAGAGAGTGATGATCTCTGCAAAGTTGTTAGAACCAAAACCCAAACCCAGCTTTGCTTTATAGAAATTAATACTTATTAAATATATATCTTTAGTATATAAATTTGTTGATAATTTTTTTTAATAATAACCTCATATAAAATTATGACACTTTCCTCATCATTTTTTTTTTTTTCCGTGGAAAATAGAGTGCGCAATTTCTATTAAAAAGTTGTTAATAGTAATTACATGTTGTAGATGCCAAGGCATATGCTGTAGGGTGGCAGAAGCCACGTTACAAAGTAGAACCTGGATATAGGAATCCAAAAGTGTCAAGTATTACATGAGCTGTGTTCACCAGTACATAGTCCCCAAATTTCAAAATAATAATAATGTCTCAAGTCTCATATAGGAATATAACATCTATATGTCTATACATTCTATAACCGATTATAGATACTGCTATACAAAAAAGAAGCTCCCAAGTAGCCGCTGAAGAGGAACTAGTGGGGGGGAGAACCCCCAATCCGAAGGCCGTCGACGTAGGGACGATGATAGAACCTGTGTATCCCAGCTGGTGAATGCTCGTCAACCTGCCAATCTCCTATAGGGCGATCCGCCGCCTCTTTCGAAAGCTGGTCAGCAATCGCATTTCTTTCCCTGTAGATATGAGAAACAGTGATCTGGTCAAAATGTGTTTTTAGAAAAACAATTTCTTCCAAGATATGTTCCAAAGAATATGCATGACAGGTAGTTTTATTGTTTATCCAATCAATCACAATCTTAGAGTCCCCAAAAATTTGAATTTGTCTGCAATGTTTAGTGAGGGCAAAATAGAGAAGGTGTCTCAAAGTGATAAGCTCCGCAAAATTATTCGATCCCGACCCCAGGCCCATTCTCAGGTGAAAATAATGTGTCTCAGATAGATAAAAAACAACCCCTCCACCACATCCTTGTGGCGGAGCAGCCCCGTCAAAATATGCCCAAGGCATATCCTTATTAATATTTTCAGACTGAATGAGTCTAGGTCGGGTGGGCGTGCACTCAAAGGGGATTTCATTATAAGCGGCACATATGGATGCCGAGAGGAGCTGATAGTCGACTCTACGGTTCTCAAAGATGTAAGCGTTCCTGCTCTGCCAAATGAAACTTGTAACCACAGCTGGAAGATTTTGAGCTTTTTCTGTGGCATACGCAGCCCACCATATTGCCCACGCAGACGGTATGTCCACGCCCTGCCAAATCATTCTGACATTCAGGGTCTGTGTGACCTGTTGCCAAATTCCTTTAGATGCCTCACAGTGTAGAAAGAGATGGTTCGAGGATTCCTCATTGGATTGGCAAAGTACGCACCAGGATGGACCTGCAATGGCCCGCTTCTTGAGGGCATCCCCTGTAGGCAATTTGTTTGCAAGTATGTTCCATAGGAGAAGCCTATACCTGGGCTGCGCCTGCAACATCCACACTACTTTCCACCAGCCAAGCAAGTTCACAGGTTTTTTGGTTTCCATAAGTTTGATATATCCCAGCTTAGGTGAGTATATCCCAGATTTAGCAGGGGCCCATATAAGCTGATCATCCTCATCCCGAAGTTTGATATGAGATTCAATAAGTGCACGAATATATCCTTGCCACTGTTCAGTCCATGCCTCCGGGATCAGACCATGCCCGTCATTATTCCAAGCTTGGGAGAATATGGTGGAGCGTTCCCGATCTCCAATCTGAGCTAAGAATTTGATGCCTCTGAGATTTAGGTGTTGGATCAGTTCTCTGGGCAATATGTGTGCATTCCCCGAACCAGGCCAAGGGTCGAGTCCAATACGAACCTGTGCCCCATTTCCCACCCTCCAGAGTAGATTATCTCTAATAAGGGGCATCGCTTTGAGAGTAGCACGCCAGATCGCTGAAATACCCTGTAGATTCCAAGAAGGTCTGCGGAGCCACTCCGTGAAGCAGGAGGGCCAAAAGTATTTGTGGTGAATAACTTTAGCCCAAAGACTGTCCATCTTGGTGAGAGACCAGCCCTGCTTGGCCGTGAGGGCAAGTGCAAATTCCTGTAGGGATTTTAATCCCCAACCTCCCCATTGCTTTGGTAGTGCAACCGTGTTCCATTTGGTCCAGGCAAATACCCTTCCTTTTTTGTTCCCATTCCAAAGAAAGCGAGTGCAAATTTGTTGAATCCTGTTCATAATGCCTTTAGGGATCCAGGTCAGAGACATCCAATAAACAGGAGTGGCCTCAAGAACTGTCTTGATCAGTAGGAGCCTGCCAGCTTTAGACAATAGACGGTGTTGCCAACCCATAATCCTTCTTTCAATTTTGTTAATAAGCCACAACCAGTGAGTATTTTTATACCCATCCGGCTTCAATCTAAATCCCAAATATTTAAAGCCGTCTATCATCTGGCTTTCTAAGAATGGAAAGAATTGACCAGCAAGTAGGGCTTCCTGCTGTGAGCAGTTCATCATGGACCTGGTGGACTTCTGTTCGTTTATTTCCATGCCTGTGGCTTTACAAAAAAGGAGTAGGATGTCATTGAGGGTAGTGCTGTCCCTGATACTGCCATTCAGGAAGATTAGTATGTCATCCACAAATAATAGGTGGGTGAGAATAAACTGCTCCGAGATTTTGAGGCCACTTATGTCTCCTGTCCTTCTAGCTTCCGCAATGAGCCTGCTTAAACCGTCCATTACAATGAGGAAAAGTAATGGGGATAGAGGACATCCTTGTCTGATCCCTCTGGTGATATGAAAGCGTTCCGAGGCCGCACCATTGATAAGAATAGCAAAGGATACCGAAGTTACACAGCCCATGATCCAATTAATAAGGATGTGAGGGAAACCTAAGTGTGTAAGAATCATCTTCAAATAAAGCCAATTAACTTTGTCAAAGGCCTTGGCAAGGTCAATTTTTAATGAGATGCCCTTCAGGTTCTTATGCTTGATAGAATGTAAGGCTTCTTGGGCGGTGCCAATAGCCTCATGTATATGTCGGTTCCTGAGGAAGGCAAATTGTTCAGCAGATATATGAGTGGATAGGATTGGCTTTATGCGATTGGCGATGATTTTGGCTATAATTTTATAGAGACAATTGCAGAGGGAAATAGGCCGGAAGTCATTGTAGGATGAAGGCTCGTCAGATTTGGGGATCAAGGCTATGAAGGTCTGGTTCATGGGTGGGTGAATATGACCCGAGATTCTGCTTTCCTCCACCACTGCCAAGAGGTCGACCTTCATCATCTCATAGAAAGCCAGGTAGAATTCCACAGGCCATCCGTCTGGTCCTGGGCTCTTGTCCTTTTTAAACCACTTAAGCGTGCTTTCAAGCTCTTGTTCGCTGACCGGAAGGCAAAGATCCTCGGAGTCCTCCTGCGAAACAAACCTAGGAAAATTGCCAGCAAGTCTGATGATCTCTGGGAGGTTTACTGAATTTGGGGCTGAATAGAGACTTTTGAAGTGTGCGATCCCCAGTCTGGCCAATTGTTGATGGGTGGTTGCCCAACCATCAGGCTCCATAGGAAGCTGCCAAATAGTGTTGGCAGCCTTCCTGCCATTGGCAATATTATGAAAAAATTTGGTGTTGTTGTCCCCTGCTTTAAGCCAAATGGCACGACTCTTTAAACGCCAGAGTTCTTCTCTTTCCTTAAGGATCTTCGATTTTTCCTCAATCAGGTGGCAGAGTTCAGCTTTCGTACCATCCGATTGATAACCTATTCCCCTTTCGTCAGTCAATCGACCAATTCTATCTTCCATATCCTTCAGGTTCTGATCCTCCCTGTTCCGCTTCAGTCGAGCCCAGGTTTCAGTCAATTTATTGAGCTTCTTTAGCCTGTCACAGAAATCCGAAGCTTTCCTCCCTTCCCTCAACTGTGACTGAGTGGTCCAGAAATCCGTGACCATCTTGTTGAAATCTGGGTCTTGTAGGTGGCCAGCAAAAAATTTGTAGGGGGATCGCGGTTTTGGAGTGTTACCACTAACTTGTAGAAGGATGGGATGATGGTCGGACAAGCCCCCGTTGCTGACCCACTGTCTGTATAATGGGAATTTCTGTATCAGCGACTCATGCATCATGTACCTGTCCAGCCTCCTTCCTAAAGCTGCCTCTCCAGTACGCTGGTTGTGCCAAGTAGGTAGTTTTTTATTCATGGGAATGTCCACAAGCAGCTGGCCATCGAGTAGTAAAGACATTTGATCCGCTATAGGATCCCCTTGAGATGATGATCCCCAAGTCTCCCCAGCACCCAAAGAGAAATTGAAATCACCCCCAATAATAGTGTTCTGTGTAATATGTCCTTCTGAGAGAAAGTTTTGCCAAAATTCAATCCTGTTCTGATTGGGTCCATAGATGTTGAGAATTCTGATGGGTATGCCCAATTCACCCATAGTGATGTCCATGCCAAGGAATCCTCTTCCACCCCAAACCGAGAGAGGTCTGTGAATTCTAGGGTTGATACCAATGAGTAGTCCACCAGATCTACCACAGGCGTCCACCCCCTGCAGGAACCATCCAGGAAGGTAGGAGAGAAGACATCGGACTGCAAGTTCAGAGGAGCAAAGGGTTTCTTGAAGAAAAATAATATCACATCTAGATTCATGTATCAGTCTCTTGAGGGCCAAACGTTTTTTGGGGCTGGCGAGACCCCGACAGTTAAAGGAGAGGCAAATCATGGGGTCACCCTGTTCTGGGGCTCATTCGCTCTAAGTGCCCTCTCAATAGTTTTCTGTCGACCCGATGCCACATCTGCAACCGCAGATAATTTTGCAGAAGAAATTTGGGATGGCCGGCCTCTCTTCTGTTTGCGGTGCCGACCTGGGGATGAGCCTAGCCCAAGTATTTTAGGCTTAGTTCTGGATCTCAAAAGATAATGATGCCCACCGGATGCCATCAAGGAGGTCGGGGAGACTGGATCTCCACTCTCCGGGAAAAAGGAAGGGGGAGTAGTGGAGATAGTGGGCAGGGGGGGGTCAATGGGGCAATGGATGGAGGGTAAGGATACGCTTTCAGAAAGGGAGGTTCTGAATGCAGAGTGCATATTGGAATGCAATTCATTCAAATTAGAAGGATGACAAAAAGGAGAGGAGTTAGCACCTGAATGTGAAGAGGCCGGCTCCATCGGCTTTGCTGCGGCTTCAGCTGTCTTGGATCTGGTACGCGGCGGCTCAGTTGAAGGCACAGCAGATTTCCTGGATGTTCTCTTTTTCCCACCTTCGCCCGGCCCCTTTGTAGGTGGATCCTGTTGCCTCGGGTCATTCTCCATTGCATTGACATCATCCTTTGGATTGACAGAAGGTTGATTCCTGGGACCATGAGTATTCTCCTTACCCCCTCCTGTGATCAAAGGGCAATCCTTATAGAGATGTCCAGTCTTGTGGCATCTGTGGCATCGAAATGGTACGCCTTCATAGTCCAGTAATTGCTTCCTGGTGACATGATTATGATAGATTTCGATAACCTCCTCCAGACCAGGCCTAGTATCCATGTGAACCAATATTCGAGCCATGGAACGCTTACCCGACTTCTCATAAGTGCGGTCATGCTCCAGGTAGGTGCCAAGGGTGTCGCCGATTCTTTTAAATACATAGGGGCTCCAAAATTGCCAGGGCAAGCCTGGTAAGCGCACCCAGACAGGGCCAGCTCCAAGTTGTTCGCGATCAGGATCAAATAAGGGGTCCCAGCGTTTCAGTAGAACAGGCATGAGCTCAATGTGCCAATATTTGCCCAGAATCCATTCGGCGAATTGATGGTGGCAGAAATGGAGCGCGAACCATCCTTTTGAAAGAACCATCACCTCCGGTAATTCTTTGAGTAGCGGACCCCATATCTCCTCCACCCACGCCTTAAGCCTCTCCGCCGTATAATTGCGTCCACGAACACGGCCAACAAGAACCTTTCGCGCAACATCCATAATGTCCGGCAGCGGAGCTTCAGGTCCCAGGCTTACCTTAAATCCAGAATTATTAGCTTTGAGGCATCTTCCCTTTGAATACTTCTCCGAGCGTTTCCCCGCAAGAGTCTCTCGGAGTAACCTGCGACATGGGTCCGAGGAACTTTGTTGAGCTGAGTGAATCGACTGAGCAGGAGTAGGCGTGGAAAAGCATCCAGAGCGTATAGGGGATCGAGGGGCCGAGGAGCCAGTACCCAGTGGATTTGGTCCGGCAGAAGGGGGAGGAAGACGCTGATTCAGCGGCATAAAAGAGACCGAGAGGGAGTGGGAGCTAGATGGAGGTGGAGGGGTCGGAGGAGGAGGGAGGGAAGGTCGGATGGGTTGATGGAGAGGAGCATCCAAAGATGGCGACGCGAGGAAGCCTGGACCCAAGAGCTGAAGAGTCGCCGGAGAGAGTGGAGGGCAGTCAAGAGCGACGTCCAGAGGGGGAAATACCGAATCCTTGCCTTTCCCAGTTGGCAGCTGTTGCTGAGGTTGAGTAGAAGTGCCAGCCGTTCCCCCAAGAGCCACGCTACGCGGAAGCAACAACGGCCTGGTGGAGTGAGCCCATATTTCTTGGTTGGGCATGGGGTCCTCCCCATAGTCTAAAAGGTCCTCTTCGTGCATAGGAGCTGTCGGTGGGGGTAAGTAGGAACGCGAGGTCGAGTCCGGCAGTTGCGGAAAACGGATAACGGCAGAGATGGTTCAAAACCGGGTCGGCAGCAACAGTATGGATGGCGACCGCAGGTGAAACAAAGAGGGGAGGGGAACCCCAGGGGAGAAAATAGTTAACCCCAGAAAATACCCGCCGCGAACCCCGAGCGAAACGAGATTGAAGTTATTCTGACGGTCGGCCCTGCCCTATGGCAGTGGCCCCATCTGTATCACCAAGGAGGGCCCAAGTGTCAGTTAACAGTGTCGACTAGCGCGCCATCAGCACAGGGAATGCAGGTTCCGAGCTAGGGTTCCGGGTCCGCCCTTTAGTCGTATATTATCAAGGCTTGCGGTCACCCTTTCCTCATCATTTAATACTTATATAATTTCTTTTAATAAAATATATATATTTGAGAATGATTACTATTTAGTCCATATTAATTTATTATTATAATATTTTTGATTTTATATAACAAATTATATTTACTTATATTATTACAATATTTTCAATTTTATATAATATATTATATTGAGTTAATATATCATTGTTATAAATGATGTACATTATAATCTCTTTAATATTTGGTTATAAAAAACATTTTATCCTTTTTAATACAATGAAATGTATTTTATAAAAAATAATATAACACTAAAGAATTATAAATTGGTGAATATTAATTTCATTATTATTACTAAAAGTATTTAGTTAATTAAATTTATTTAAAATTTACTCTAAATTTACACATTATTAGTATTGTATGAATTTAGTATAAATTCATTTTAATCACGGATTTAACATGAGTTGAGAGGGATCAAATTTCTTCATTTGTAAACTTATTTTAGAGTGCAAAAAACAACGTGTAATTATTTATTGTTTAAGTTGTATTTTTGAATGTTATATAGATTACATAATATGCGCACTGAGTCATTTTATTAATATATTTTTAAGTATACATTAATATTAATTCATATTAAAATATTTTATTCATAATCTATGTTGGATATTTTATTCTATATAACATTAAAATATTTTCTTTTAACATTTTTTTTCTATACATGAATAAATATCAAGTGTTAAAATAATTTACATCAATATTAATTCATATTAAAATATTGTATTCATAAGCCATACTGAATATTTTATTCTATAGAACATTAAAATATTTTCTTTTAACATTTTTTTTTTCTATATATAGATATATATCATGTGTTAAAATATTTTACATCACGTGTTTAAACATCTTACTCACATACTTTTTTTAAGAGGGACATACATACTTACACATCACTTTCAAATTGGGTTGTAGAATAAGCCTCTCGACTCAACCACTGAAATCACATAAAAACAAACACAATACTCATAAATATTAAATTTTAATAAACTCAATAACAACACCTCAATTTTACAAATCAAATAAACCATTCACGAATTCAAAAAAATAAAATAAACATTTCATCCAAAAATAAATATTAAATAAATTACGACAATGTTATAACATTTTAAAAACTAATTCAACAATGGAAATTGTGAGCGAGCGAGGCTCTAGAGATTACAAAAACTCAAAAAATAGGTTTTATTTAGGTGAAGCCTATGGGCCAAATACCACGGGACAAATTATTATTAATACCATGGACCAAATACCATATTTATAAAAGAGATATGGTAAATAAATGAATATAAAAGAGGCATAAAGAGGTATGGTAAATAAATATAAATATATCAAATAGGATTAGAAATCAACATCTAATTATATACCAAGCCTATGGGCCAAATACCATGGACCAAATTATTATTAATACCATACAATTTTTTTTTATTAACCCTAATATTAATATTAAAAAATTAATATTAATAAATTTAATAACTTTGGATTAATACAATATTAAATTTAATATATATCTATATATATATATATATATATATATATATATATATATATATATATATATATATATAAACTCTAGATATATATGGGAGGGAAGAACAAAAACATAGAGTGATAGAGGTGGAGAAATAGGGGGAGTGACAAGGGAGAGATGGAGATAAACTGAAGGAGAGGGGAGAGGAGGAATGAAGAGCGAGAGAGGGAGAGGAGTGATAGAGGTAGAGAATAGTAAGAGAGGGAGAGGGAGACATAAAGATGGTGGTGGGAGAGAACGGGAGAGAGAGGAGGAGGGAGGGAGATAGTGAGAGGATTGGAGGTCAGAAAGAGAGAGAGAGAGATGGGGGGAGAGAAAGGGGGGTAGGAGAGAAAGGGAGAGAGAGGAAGGATGAGAGAGAGGACTTGAGAGAGAGTAGAGAGGGAGGGATAGAGAAATGGAGTCAGAGGGGGAGAGAGGGAGGGATAGAGAAATGGAGTCAGAGGGGGAGAGAGGGAGGGATAGAGAAATGGAGTTAGAGGGGGAGAGAGGGAGGGAAGAAGAAATACATAGAGAGTGAGAAGTGGAGAGAGAGGGAGTGACAAGGGAGAGATGGAGAGAGAGTGTGTATGTTTAGGGTGAGATAAAGAGACATAGAAGGAGAGATGGAGGCAAGGGGGGAGAGAAGGAGAGATAAGGAGAAAGGGAGGGATATAGTAATATAGTTGGAGAGAGAGAGAGTGATGGGGGAGAGAGAGGATTGGAGGGAAAAAAGAGAGAGAGAGCGGAATTGGGGAAGATATAGGGAGGCAGGAGAGAAAGGGGAGAGAGCAAGGACGAGAGAGAGGACTTGAGAGAGAGGAAGAGAGTGATGGGGGAAGATATAAGATTGTAGGGGGAGAGAGGAGAGAGATGGGAGAAGAAAGAGGAAGGTAAGAGAGAAAGGGAGAGAGAGGACTTGAAGAGAGGAGGGGAGAGGGAGGGTTAGAGAGATGGAGTTGGAGGGGGAGAGAGGGAGGGAAGAAGAAGTGCATAGAGGGTGAGAAGTAGAGAGATAGAGGGAGTGACAAGGGAGAGATGGAGAGAGAGTGTGTATGTTTCGTCGTGAGATAAAGAGACAAAGAAGGATAGATGGAGAGAAGGAGAGAGAGATGAATATAGTAACAGAGTTAGAAGGTGACGAGAGAGAGAGAGGTGGGAGAGAAAGGAAGAGAGAGAGGATGTGAGAGAGTGAAGAGATGTAAGGAAAGATAGATGGAGGTGGAGAGGGAGAGAGAGGGAGGCAAGAAGAAAGACATAGAGAGAGAAAAGTGGCGAGAGAGAGAGAGAGAGGGAGTGATAAGGAAGATGGAGAGAGAGGGAGAGAGGACAATAGGAGGGAAGAAAGATAGAAGCGGGGGAGAGGCAGAGAAGGGAAAGAGAGACGAAGAGAGAGGGAGAGGAGGAGGAAGTGATAGATAGATATATTGGAGAAACAGAGTGTATGTTTTAGGGGTGATATAGAAAAACTAAGGGAGATAAAGATATAGATGGAAGGTGAATAGAAAGAAGAGAGACATGGAAACAAGGAGGGAGGGACAAAGAGATTGATAGATATGGAGTGAGAGAGAATTTGTGTTTGGGTGGCTAAGATAAAGAGACAAAGAAGGAGAGATGGAGGGAGATATAGATATAGATGGAGGGGGGAGAGAGGGAAGAAGATTTATTGCACTAGATGCATTGATTTCAGTGTAGATGGTGATTTATAATCCTATTTGATTTCTTGCACTAGATGCATTGATTTTAGTGTAGATGTTGATTTCTAATGATATTTGATTACTTGCACTAGATGCATTGATTTTAATGTAGATGATTTCTAATCCTATTTGATTTCTTGCACTAAATGCATTGATTTCAGTGTAGATGGTGATTTCTAATCCTATTTGATTTCTTGCACTAAATGCATTGATTTCAGTGTAGATGGTGATTTCTAATCCTATTTGATTTCTTTCACTAGATGGATTAATTTCAATGTAGATGTTTATTTCTAATTATATTTGATTGCTTGCACTAGATGCATTGATTTCAATGTAGATTATTTCTAATCCTATTTGATTGTTTGCACTAAATGCATTGATTTCAGTGTAGATGGTGATTTCTAATCATATTTGATTCCTTGCACTAGATGCATTGATTTCAGTGTAGATGTTGGTTTCTAATCTTATTTTCTTACTTGCACTAGATGCATTGATTTGAGTGTAGATGTTGATTTTTAATCCTATTTGATTACTTGCATTAGATGCATTGAATCTAGTGTACATGTTGTTTTCTAATCTCATTTGATTTCTTGCATTAGATGCATTGATTTCAGTGTATATGTTGATTTCTGATTTGATGTAATTAGATGTATGATGGTACATTAATTTCAAAGTGATTGGATTAATAGTGTGCATTGATTTTAGTGTAAGCATAAAAATTTATTGACAATGTACATTGATTTTTTTGTTATAGTAATTCAACCTATTAATATTGGAGAACAAAAGAGACAATGTATGATGTTTAATACAAAAACTCGAGTCAAATATTTAAATGGTTTACGACTTTAACTGTCATTTTCATATAATCGACATGAAAATATGACAAAACTAACAAGGGTGACAATAAGAATAGTAGAAAAAAATAGTCTGAGATTGATCACAATGGAGACTATTTGTAATTGACTACATTTTTATTATTCACATTTTCTATCATTCAATACTATTACATTGTCACTTTGCATTCAAAAAATTTTATTTCATAATTTTCCATCATCAAAGTTATTGGAAATATGTACCATCTCAAAAAACTGAGGTAACTAAGCAAATTAAAAATTAAAATGTCTAGAAAAATCTCAGACATATTTAGCATATTTAAAATGGTAATATTAATATTAGATGTATTTACATATTATTGATAAAATTAATCATATGTTCGATAGATTTTCCTTGGCCACACACGACTGAAACCAACCGAGATCCATCTAAACTTTGGATCTATCAAGTGCTAAGAGGGATCAAATCTCTCGAGGTGCAAACCTCTTTTTTGAGTGCAAAACTTTGGGAAAGGTTTGCACCTCGAGAGATTTGATCCCTCTCAGCGCTTGATAGATCCGGAGTTAAGATGTATCTAGGCTGGTAGAGTACCAATGCACTCAATATGTGAATGATATAGGTTGATCGCTACTTATCATTTCACTCTCATAATTAATTTTTGATTTCTAACATCCACATTTTCCATGTTATAAATTCTTATGTGCAGCTCATACTAATGATAATTTAAAATTTGGTTTTTATTTTAAATTTAGAAAAGTATGGTTCATCGAGGCTTGATCAGGGGCTTTGTTAAGGCACTCCTTGTTGTGAAGTCACCAATTCAATTCTCTGCCCCTGTCGAGGTGATATATTGGACATGGTGAAGATTTAGTCCCCCCAAGCTTACAAAACAAAAAATTAGAAAACTATGGAAAAAATTATTTAATATTATTATTTATTTTTATTTTTAAAATCTTGATATGCATGTGTATTAATATGTATAGCAAAACTTGGTTACTTAAAGTAATTTATTGAGGACCCATAAAGGGTCGACTTCCACCTCTAGCAAAGACATTGGGGTTTTGAGCTATTAATTTGTTTCTTTAAATGTAACGAAGACTAGTTTTTAGCTGGTCATAAATATTTTAAGAACATATTCTAGGATCAGAATGTTATTTTAGTGTAAACATTATTAACAAGAAATTTAATCGCGGCTATAAAACTAAATTAATATGATTTCAAGTAACAAGTATCACTTATTATCATTGTTGAAGTTATAACACAAAATTCATATGATTTCAAGTAACAAATAACATCTAGCCTTAATATCACACATAAAAGCACACACTACTCCTAGTAGTGATGACTATTCGAGTTATTTGCATTAAATGCAAAAGATTATGTATTTATTTTTTATAAATACTATAATTTTTATTAATTTCATTTTATGAAATTGTTATTAATATTTAACTTTTCTTTAACTGATACAAAGTTTGGGGTTAAGTGACTCTTAAAATGGAAAGTTAAGGATATTGAAAGCTACCAAGTAGAAATCCTAAAATTGGAGGGCCAATCCTCATCCCTTACATTCACAAGCTCTTCAATTTAGTAGTCAAGTAGGGTTTCCCTAAACTCTAGACTGAAAACAACATTGTTCCTATTTTTAAAAGTTAATCCTCTAATTATAGGAACAATATATTTAATAGTTTTTTAATCTAAGTTATCTGGAATTATTTTGGAAAAGAAGATCCACGTATTGGTAGAAAGCAACATAAAAATAGCTAATGACCGAGCTAGATTTATGAGTTAATTTTCAATTGTGAACCACCTTGTTACACTTAGGATCACTGCAAAGTGTTTGCAATAATAAAATCAACATTCTATATTACTTTGTTGTTGACATAGTGCCTAGAACTAACCTCTGGAATTGATTAGAAGAGGTTAAGATTTCTTTCAAAGTCAATAACTGTTATAATAAGGTTGTATCAGAATGTCATTGCCAAAACTTTAAAGGTTGGTCAAAAGGAATTTAATTATAATATAGGACTTAAGCAAAGGTTTTCCCTTGTCTCCTACCCTTTTTGGTATTCATATTGACAAGTTAGGAAATTGCTTGAAAGATGTACGACGTGTCAACAACTTTAGATTGAATAGTCATTATTTTTATTTTTTATGTTGATGGTATTGCTTTTTTAAGGAGTCTCTTAATTTTTACAAATAAAATTTCAAATTTTTTTGTTCTAATATAAATATGACTGTTAATAATGATAAAAAAAATAACTATAATAATCAAATTACGGGTGAGCCAATGCACACACCCATATATTTTCTTGGGAAAGAAATCAACTTCCCTCTCAACATGATGGCTAGAGTGAGATTGGTGGTACCAAGTTAACCCACAAGTATACTCACTTAATAGTTGAACAACACTTTAAGCCAATACAATAATATTCATAAGCAAAAAGCCAATATATCAACATTTATCCAGAGATTATAACTCATGTCACTAGCAAGAATTTGAATCTAAATAAAGGAGATAATACTCATTCCATCCAATCACCTAAAACAATCCCAATTTTCAAATAAAAAAATATATATTAATTTTATATGTTAATAAAAATATTTTATAATTGGAGTTTTAGATCAATATAGCTATGACTAGAATTGCAACGGGGGGAGACAACGAAACGGGAGCCGAGAAGAGCGATGGAGAACTAGGGTTAGGGTTTAGGAACAGGAGCCCCCAGGCGGACTAGCTCCTGGCCAGGAGCAGGGGATCCCGTGGCCACCTGTGAAACCACATAACAGATCAGCGTTAAATAATATAAGGGAAGCAGTTACTGAGACCAAGCCAGACTGCGAGGAAATGACGGAAGTAGGCGGGGGGAGGGGAGAGATCCCCTCCTACAAGGAGATCACAGCAGGGGAATCAAGCCGAATCGGAGCAAACGACGGACCTGGAAATCATGGCAAGATATCGCCAGTGATGGGAGAAGTTTGGCAGGCAAGGACATCGAACAAATGTTTACCAAAGGCAACCAAAAAACCCAGGTTTGTAATCCCAAACAATAAATTGGAAGAGTACAGAGGTTATATGAAAGACCATGCACTTATATGCAAGTTTGTAGGAACATGGCCGTCTGAGAAAGAGTTGATGAAATGGATACAACAAAAGTGGAAACCCAAAGGTCATATAGATCTTAAACTAGGAGCAAAGGGTTTTTTCACAGTAATATTCACAAATCTGGAGGATAAGGAGAGGATATTTGAGGAAGGGCCATATTTTTTTAACAACGCAGGTCTATTCATGAGGCAATGGGAGGAGTGTTACAATCCGGAAAAAGAAAGGATGTTAGTGGCACCAGTTTGGGTCCGGCTATTTGGACTCCCGATAGAGTTTTGGGACCCAGAGATTTTAGAAGGAATTGGGAACTCAATTGGGACTTTTGTGAAGGTAGCAGAAACCACCAAGAGAGGAAGATGTACATCATATGCCAGGATCTGTGTCTACATGAATATTACAGAACCATTGCCGGAGCACATTGAAGTAGAATATCATGATGAAGTATGGCAACAACCAATCGATTACGAACACATCCCATTCAGGTGCAGACGGTGCCATGAGTATGGCCATCTGTTTAAACACTGTCCGATGAATGAAGGAAACATCCCATCAAATCAGGGGGAGGAAAAGAAAAGGACAGAGCAAGAGAGGAAGTTGAATGAAGAAAACAGAGAAGGGTTCACGGAAATACAGAGAAGAAAGAGACCCCAAAAAGGAAAGACCAAACTAAACCCTTCTTATCCAGAAGGCAACCAGAAAAGTCAGAATCAGTTCGAGATCCTGCGAGATCTAGAAATGGAGGCGGAAGGAGCAGAAGAGGAAGAGGAAATAAGAGAAGTCCAGAAAGAAAACAGGAAGGACAATAAAGAAATGAATAACATAACATTGGAAAAAGAGGGAGAAAAGGAAGATAGGGAACAAGAACAAACCCAGGAACAGATCCAAATGGAAATAGACCTGCAGCAGGAACAAGAAGGAGAGGAAGAACAGATCATGAGGAAACTCCTACAGGAGTGGAAGCATCTGGATGAACGG
The DNA here is from genome assembly GCA_031772625.1 of Pinus tabuliformis. Classification (NCBI taxonomy): domain Eukaryota; kingdom Viridiplantae; phylum Streptophyta; class Pinopsida; order Pinales; family Pinaceae; genus Pinus; species Pinus tabuliformis. The sequence continues at coordinate 289,961,881 of CM062806.1, read as the reverse complement.
TTTATACCAGAGGACCAGAAACAACTCTATAAGGACATGTTCCAAAGATACAAGGAAAAACGAGGACGATGGACAGCAAAGCAACCAGAGCAACTTGGATCACAAGGAGATCAGAACGCAGAAACAGGAACCACAGGGAAAGGTGGATGGAAAAGAGGAAGGAGGCCTATGAGTGAGACCATTCAAATGGTAGGAGAGATGCTGGTGAACTCAGGGAAAGTTGTACCATTGTCAGAGGTCTTCCAACAACCCTCAAAACTATTGAAATGATTATTACAACCTGGAATATCAGAGGGCTGAATAGTAAGGGAAAGCAAAGATATTTGAAAGAGAGACTCAAAAGGGATAAGCCAAATATAATGCTAATCCAAGAAACAAAATTAAGGGAAAGCAAACTAAGAGAAGTGATGAAAAATTTCAAGCCGCATTATGAGATCATGGGTCAAGATGCGACAGGTAGTGCAGGGGGAGTAGCAATCCTGTGGAACCCAGAGGAAGTCCAATTTGAAGATTGGACCAGCATACCACGCATCCTCTCAGGGAGATTTAGAATTTTAGGTTCTCAAGAATGGATCCTTTTATCAAATGTATACGGGCCCCATATACAGACTGAATGTATGGTTTTTCTTCAGAACCTGGCAGTCATGCGGTCCTTCTATCCTGCTTCACCTTGGATAGTGGGAGGAGACTTCAATATGATAAAATCTCTAAACGAAAAAAAGGGCGGGCTTAGAAGAACAGAGACAAACATGGAAGCCTTTGGGGATTGGATAGCAGATCAAAGACTTGTGGACATTCAGACAACAAATGGAATATATACTTGGAATAATAGGAGGGGAGGCAGACACCAGATCGCCTCCAGACTAGATCGATTCCTACTGTCAGAACAGATCATGAATTGGGACATTTACATTGAAGCTGCGATTCTGCCTAGGATGGGATCGAATCACTGGCCGGTTAAAGCTGAACTGGACATAAAAGCCAGCCCTAAGAGAAAGCCCTTCAGATTTGAAGCCTTTTGGCTCAGGGACAAAATTTTTATGAAGAAAGTAGAAGAATGGTGGAAACAAAGCAGTCAGAGAGGAAGAAATAAAATGCAGACATTTCAGATGAAACTAAAAGAGTTGAAAGGAAACATAAAGAAATGGAATAAGGAAGAATTTGGACATATACTCAAAGATCAACAACTGCTAGAATAGAATATGAAGCAAATCCAACAAGAAATAATAAATACAGGTAGGAGTGAAGACCTGGCCAAGGAGGAAGGGATCCTGTTAGGACAACTAGAAGAGAGACGAAAACAAGAAGAAATCTTGTGGAGGCAAAAATCCAGGGTAAACTGGTTAAGAGAGGGAGAATGGAATACAAAGTTCTTCCACCAAGCAATGATCCAGAGAAGGCAAAGAAATAGAATTTTCTCCATTAAAAATGAAACAGGGACAAGAGTTACGCAGCATGAGGAAATAGAGCAAGTCTTGACGAAGCATTTGGAGGATCTACTCACGGAACCTAATGTCGACCAAGGAGAAGCGATTGAGAGAATATGCAAGGAGATTCCGAGCAGGATCACTAGAGAACAAAACCTAGCTTTGATGAGGGCAGCCACCCTGGAAGAAGTAGAAGAGATAGTGAAGGGAATGAAAAAGAATAAAGCCCCAGGCCTTGATGGATTCACAGCGGAATTCTATCAAGCTGGTTGGGACTTCCTCGGCCAAGACATCCTGGATGTTGTGGAAGAATCACGAAGGAACCAAAAGGTAAGTACAAGCCTAAACTCAACCCTATTATCTCTAATTCCTAAGGAAACTAAATCAGAAACCCCTCAGGGCTTTAGGCCTATTGCCCTTTGTAATGTGATATATAAGATCATAGCTACCTTAATGGCTAAAAGACTCAAACCCCTCTTACCTAGCATTATCTCCCCGGAGCAAACAGGCTTTGTTGAAGGTCGGCAAATATTGGACGGGTTGGTGGTCTCCCAAGAAATAGTGCACTCTCTAAAAGTTAAAAAGGAAGCAGGTATGATGATCAAACTGGATCTCTCAAAAGCTTATGATCGTTTGAACTGGAATTACCTGAAAGAAGTTTTAAGAGCTTATGGCTTCTGCAATAGATGGATTGAATGGATCACATCCATGATCTCTTCAACCAATTTCTCTATCCTGGTGAATGGAACCCCCTCCCAGACATTTAAAGCGTCCAGAGGTCTCCGTCAGGGGGATCCTTTGTCCCCGTTCTTGTTCATCATAGCTGTAGAAGGCTTAGGAAGGTACATCCAAAAAGAAGTTAGAGAAAAGAATCTCAAAGGAATCCAAATTTGGGGTAATAACCTTCCAATTACCCATCAGCAATTTGTTGATGACATCATGCTATTCTGTAAGGTGTCCCTCAGAGAAGCCAGAAGAATCAAGGCAATTTTAGATCTTTTTATGACAGCTTCTGGTACCCAAATCAACAATGATAAATCCTGCACGTATTTTTTCAACACTGCTGGAAATATCAGAAACTTCCTGACTAGAACTTTAGGATTCCGCTCAGGGGAACTCCCTACCAGATATCTTGGAACTCCGCTAGCCCTAAACCCCCTGAGGATGTCTAACTGGCAACAAAATCTTGAGAAAATTGCTAGGAAATTAGCAAACTGGTCTTTCAGAACTCTGAATTTCGCGGGTAGAACAATTTTAGTTAAAGCTGTACTCCAATCAATACCAATATATCAACTTTCGGCTACGGCAGCCCCAAAAGGAGCATGTGCAAAGATGACAGAGATCTTCAAAAAAATTATATGGGGAGGTCAGAAGGAGCAAAAGAAATGGTCCTTGGTATCCTGGAAGGATGTTGTAAAAATCAAGATGGAAGGAGGATTAGGCCTTAGAGATCCTTATGTTTTGAACCAGGCATTGGGAGCTAAGCTATGGTGGCGGTGGCTAAATGGAGGAAACGACTTGTGGAAAAGAATATGGACAAAAAAATACAACATGCCTACAAAACCAGAGGAAATTCTAAGGATAAGGGACACACCGAAAGGGTCGACAATATGGAATCTCGCCAGTCTCAATAAAGATTTGATAGCTAGGCATGCTTTCTGGGAAATCAGGGATGGCAGCTCAGCAAAATTTTGGGAGGAGGCCTGGCAGCAAAGAGAAAGAATGAATGGAATACAAGGCCTAATGGATATAGGCCAAAGAGCAGCTGAGAAAGGAATGAATTTAGTCAGGGACTTTTGGAAGAGGGAAAGCCAAGATGAAGCGTGGAGAACCTGGAAGAGTCCGGAAGAATGGATGGATCAAAAGGAAATGCAAACAAGGAGAATCCCCATAAGATCGGGACTGGACATTCTAAGATGGGGACATACAACCAAAGGAAATTTCTCAATTAAGGAAGCATACCATCTTCTAAACACCAGAGAACCAGAGGATATGACAGGTACCTGGAAGCAAATATGGAATAGCAACTGGTGGCCGAAAGTGGCCCATTTCATTTGGTTGGTTATCAAAGGTCGTATTCTGACCTGGGACCAACTCCAAAAGAGAGGCATATATGGCCCTTCCAGATGTCCTCTCTGTAAACATGAAAGGGAAACGCAAGAACACCTCCTAAATTCATGCACAGAAGCTCAGCAACAGTGGGAAGAGGTTAGGAGGCTTTTCGGAAAAACCCACAGAGACCAACAGAGCATCAAAAACACTATTAAAATCTGGGGAAGAGGGCAATTTATGAGTCTGGTGGTAAGACGGGCTTGGAGCCTGGCAGTTGGGATGAACATGTGGATGATCTGGAAAGAGAGAAACAGAAGAATTTTCCAAAATAAAGAGATGACAAAGAACCAAATCTGGGAAAAAACCTTGAGCCATATACGAGAAACTATACTTGCAGATACTTGGAATGGAGAAGACTGGGAAGTGACGCAGGAAGAAGAGCAGATTCTAAAGAAACTTAACCTGAATCAAGGGATGGTAGCCCCTCAGTTGTGGAAAGAGCCCAGGACGGGATACAACGGCCCCCTGCATTTCACACAACCATCGGCTGGATTCATAAAGCTAAACTTCGACGGTGCCTCTAAAGGGAACCCAGGCCCAACAGGGATCGGAGGTCTGTTTAGGGATGATCAAGGAAGAACGAAATGGATATATGCAGACAGAGGAGGCATTATGAGTAACAATGAGGCGGAACTGATGGCAGTTCGTCAAGGTTTAAAGATAGCAATCAGAAATGGGTACAATAATCTGGAGGTGGAAGGTGATTCTCTAATGGTCATACAAGTTCTCAAAAAACTAAATAATGGGACCTCATGGGACAAAGTCACGCAGAGCTGGAGGACAGCCAGCTTAATCCAAGAACTGGAAATTATTCTACGTAGATTCGAATATATGATTATCAAACATGCTAGAAGAGAGGCTAACAGAGCAGCAGATTTCCTTGCGAATTGGGGTTGCCAGGAACAAGGAAGAAAAATGGATAGTATATGGATGATGCATTCAAAAGACTCAGGATTTGAACAGCTAAGTATGATTCTCAATCAAGATAATCATGAAGACACGACTCAAAGGTAGTAGCGACAGATGGCTCCCGATCGGGATAAGGAAGAGGGTAGGTGAGGATGGCAAGAGCGATCATGAAAAGGGAAGGACAGACAGGCGTGATTGCAGGGATGAGGCTACCCTTCCAACAAAAGCAATGATTAATTGGCCAGCTCTAGTTTCAAGTAACCGGAGTGGGGAAGGTGGACTGCAGATGATTAGCAAAAGTGGTGGTGGTAATGGCAAAGAGAGAAGAACGACAAAGGGGTATTATATGAAGGTGGCGGAGAGTAAAGGAAAGGGTAGTTCAGACGGATTGAAGGAGGAGTGTAATGTGGTGTAGCTAGGAAGCATCATCAGGGTGGTCTGCGGTCTTGGGTATGTTCAACCTGCATTCTCTGTCTCCATATTAAACATTACTATAGGTAGAATGGATAGGAGTCAGTATTGTGAAGATCTTGATGTTGAAAAGAGCCTGAGAGAGCTTGGATGTCCCTCTGTGTTTCATTGTGAGGATCAACCGGATTTGTCTCGAGGTGGGTACCCCGAGGAAAAGGGAAATTGCAGCCGGGAGCATAGTCTGAGAAGTAATGTGGAAAACCAAGGAGAGATCTCCACAGTAAGAACAGAGGGGCGGTCAGGTAGTGGGGAGCCGAAGATAGTGCCCTTAGCCCTCCATCTGATCCGCATGACAGAGGGCTTAATTCATTTCTTGTACCCGGAGAAAGGATATCAGTGCCAGAGTCAAAAAAAAGAAGGGGAATGCAGTAGGAATAGAGAAGTAACCAAAGGGAAATTGGTAAGAAACGACGACAAGGAAAATGTTTATAAACTGACACCTGTGATTACTGATTGTTTACAGGAGAAGGAAGGTGGGAGGATGGCACAGTCGGGTCGTGGAAGAGGTCACGGTAGCAAAGGCCGTCCAAGGTAAGAAATCCCGGGTGTTAGGCCAATGGAAGAACCAGGAAACCAGTGTAGAGGGAGACGGTCCACCCTGTCAGCGGTGCAGGAGGCGGCTCGCGCTTACCAGGAAGGAACAGATGAGGACATCCGCCGTATCATCCAAAATATGGAATCTAGTGTGTTAGAGGAACAGTCGGAATCAGAGACAGAAGAATGGGCAGCAATGGTTAGTGACCCAGGAAACACGAGGGGAAGGCTGACACTCTACAGGAAATCTTTGCATATTTACTGGGTCCTAAAAAGCCTATTGGCAAAGGCACTGGAACAGGTAGCAAAGGAAATGGTGGATATTGCCAATGGGCTGCCAGACCTGCAGAAGGAAATGAAAAATTTCCAAGTCATTATGATCAATCAAAACAATAAACTGGAGGAGATGTCTCAGATTCTGTCCAGGATGGTAGGCTCGCACCCGAGCCAGGAGGAACATATGGATATCCCCATGGATATGGACCAGAATAATGGAACCAGAAAGGCATGATTCACTTGTGGCTATGCTGTGGGCTTTTTGATCTTCTCCTATTTACAGTTTTATGCAAAATAGTAGCTTGATAGATAGTTTTAGTTGTATAGTGCATATAGCCAGTATGGAAAGACTTGTCAAATTTTGTTTTTGGAATGCTTATAGTAAACTCAGGTGGCCAATAGACCTGGTTTCCCTTCGGGGCAGGTTGAGGCCACCAAAACGATGTATATGGTCTCTTTGTTTAGCATAAATAGAAAAGAATGGTATTACCTCCACTTACAAAAAAAAAATAAAAAATAAAAATTTATAATCAAATCTTAAATAAACAGTAATAACAAGACCCTATTGACCCCAAGGACATGAAAGGTGTCTATGTTATTCTTTGTTCTTGTGAGACTCCCTATGTTGGTGAGACAAGGTGTTCTATTAATCAAAGGATTCATGAACACTCAGCTGACATCAAGCATAGAAGGACCCAATCTTCCGCCTTGGTAGAGCACACGGAAAAAACAAAGCATCACATTTGTATTGAGGAGGCCCAGGTCATTGCCAAGATTTCTCCCTTTCATCACCGTAAATTTAGGGAAGCCATCGAAATTGAGAAAAGGTCGAGGAATCTCAATAGGGATGATGGCTGGAAGATTAGTAGATGTTGGATTCCTGCCCTGTCCTCCTAGCTACCCCCTTCCTGCCCCTGCCCTTTGGGTGGTTCTTCTATACGATCTTCTTTGTCCTCCCCCTCATCTTTGAGACCGTCTGTTTCCTTTTCTTCCTTCTCGACTTTGCCCCCCTTCCCCCTCGCCACCCCCTTTTTAACAGTGTCTGGGTTTGATTTTAGTGTTTAGATTCCTTTTAAGTGACCTAGCAAGGTACTGTAGCAAGCATTGTCCGTTCCTTCTCGTGGATGGAAGAATTCCAATAGTATGGTTTTTCTTTCCAACCCTTTAGATATAAATAAAATAAAACTAATTAACTAACCTATGGTAAATTCTATATTCTTTCTAATTGAATTACCATATTAATTTTATTAAGTTAAAATCAAATTATGTTGATAGTTAGTATGAGGTAATTATTTAACTAATTTATTAGGTTATCTATATTTTTTCTTATTTCATATAAATTTAATGCTATAATAGTATTAATTGGATCTAGTAATAAGATTATGGTTCTTGTTAATTAAATTCAAACTTTTACTTTTTAGGATAATAAATATAACATACTAACCCCCAAAAATAAATTAACGAACTATTTACATACCTAGTTTTAACTAAAAAGCTTATTAATAGATTATTGCTCTACCTTAAGATAACAATTATTACAAACCAACTTAACTTTTTTTATTTTCTTGTAATTTTTTTTTTTTTTTTATAATTACTTATTGACTTTCATGTATATATATATATTAATTATAATACACCCCAACATTGTGCATCGTATATTTCATATATGAGATCATGTAAAGCGTGATTCAATGGGTCAGTGTATACTATCCCATGGCTCACAGATGTCTAACACATCTAATCGTGGGCGGGGCTCACCATTTCCCGCTGACGTCACGCGGGGAAGTCCCCACCGAAACATGGGCCGATGATTGCCCAAAAGTTATTTGACTGTCTAGATTTAAGCTGGGTTTCCCCTCCCCATTTTTGATGTCGCAACGGGAAGGCCCTGCAGTCATCATGTCCATTGATTCCACAATTTAATCTCCATCGTTCAAGAGAATTCTCCGCCTTCGGTCCATACTTATGCGACTCGACCCTTGGGGCTAGAGTCCTCCCCTCCGCCCGACTTATCATGCCACGACAGAAAATTCCTGTAACCAGGTCTTGAGAGACCTATTAAACACATGCGTTACAATCATAATCGAGGAGATTATTCGGTCATTACATGAAATGCTTTACAGTGAGAGATTTTTCCAAGACTGTGAACGATCAACCAATTATTTGGTTCAATATAACCAAAGTTGATTTACTGCACAAGTAATGGCATTCAACCCCATTAGATCCCAGTTTTAAAGAACATATTTGCCTCCACTAATTTGACCAGAAAGGAAAAAAGGAATATCAGTGACTATAAGCAATGAGGTTGGTATGAAACTTTCCTTCAAAGGTCTTCAAAGGTATTCCTGTTGTAGTAAGAAGGAAATGCAGTAGGTGAATGTAGTCACCTACAGTCTCACCACTGTAATTTTGATTTTACCATGGAAATTGAGCCTCCTTCCAGGCTTGACTTATTAGTGTAATTAACATAATACATAGACCACAACTGTCTCTACCCAAAATGAAGCATATATATTCCAGAGCCTTTCATGAACATAAAATATGTGGTTAACAACCTACATTCCATTACTAACACAACATCAAAGAAACTTGTCTAGTTGAGTACTTATCAATGAGGAAATTAATCTCATCTTACATATAGAAAAAGTGTAAAATCATGCCTAGTTTAGGAACAAAAGAGAAAGCCATCAAAGAATATGAGTTAGTCCTGCCAATAGCACATAGAACAAGGTTTATTTATGTGCAAGTTTAAAAAAATTAAAATATAGACCCATAACCTAGGCGTGCATTACTAGAAGACTTGGATGATCATCCATGTGAAATAGACAAGCCAATAGGCCCATAGACGAAGAAGTCATCAATATTACTACTCAAAAACATGAACAATGTTGGTAAGAGCTTCCAACAAAATCAAGAAGTGTGCCAATATAATTATGAAAGGATTTCCATGCTGGTTACTATTAACTGATGACCAACACCCACACACTATTTGAAGTATAATATTAGTTGAGGATTATAAATAAAACAATCTCCTTAATCAAGAACTCACCACTTTGTTCCAACACCTTTTAAATAAAATCAACAAAATATCAATAAGCTTATATAAGAAATAAAACTTAAACCAAGCCTCATGCCATAATATCATCAATTCAGATCATAAATGTAAACACATATTCATTATTATTGAAAATACATGAGAAACACTTATCTTGAAATATTCTGGATAGCTAAATCTGGGGACTATAACTCTCCTCCCAACCATATACAAGATTTAGCTAGTTCTCACTTGCAACTGTCACCTTTGAGCAAGATTCCAGAGTTCGATGGAATTTTTACTCAGGGATTTAAACTCAACCACCAGTTGAACCAAGGGATCTAGAGGTTCTTCCACCTCCACCCACCAACTGATTTGTGATCAACTAAGTGCACAAGGAGTCTAGAGACCCATTGTCTCCACCCTTCATAATTCAGCATTGTGGTTCCACCAAACTTGGGGACTCTAGAACCCACAATGAAATCAAACTACATGAAGGAAGCCTCCAAGAATAGTTCCTCCACCCCAACCCTCAGGGATTTTTAAGAAACACCGTTTCCATCCTCTGGGCAATTGGGAACTCTAGAGGTAATTAATTCCTCACCTGGAAGTGATTTCTTCCTTCCCCCTTTCCAACCGACACATTATTTCTCTAGTGTTCAACGTTCTTCCTAGCTTTTCGATTTTTTTCTCAGTATTTTGTTACATTCTTTATTTCCAGATCTTCCTTTATGTTCTCCTCCCTTTGTTTTTATTTTTCCCTTTTTCCTCTTATTGTTCTAATTCCTTTCCCAATAGTTCGAATGCATCCTTTTTTCTTGCTCTACTGCATTTCCCCAATAGTTTGAATTCCTCACTCCTTATCTTCTTTGCTACATTGTCCCCCAGCATATTCAATTAGTCTAGTCCCTCCTGCTGTGTTGTTCCAACAATTTGACTTCTCCCTTCCCTGCTTGTTGTGTTGTCCCTAGTTGTTCGAATTGTCTCCTCTAGTCAGTGACCTCTGCCACCAAAATATTATCAACGAATGAGGAAGGTAACACCTTCCTGCATGTTTCCAGGTTGTTAAATGTTGTTTAGTTTGTTGCAGTGGGTGGCCAATATGCGATACCATATGGCAACCTATCCATTATTATTTATAAAAAAATTCCTAGCTGCTTGTTAATTCCTCCAAGGCAAGAATGGCCTGCGTACTTCTCTTGCATCTCCGTCAATTCTGAGAACACCAGGTCATTAAAACACACCAACCAACCTTTAATGGCTATCATAATCGGTCTATATTTCCTGCAACAAGAATACCTTCAACATCCTAAGAAAGTAACCTCCCCAGCCTCTCGAATTTGTGTCCCTTGACTTAGCGTAGTTTTTAGTAACTAAAATGCATGACATATTTACAATGCATTCATAATTTGGAAAAATGACCAAGGCTATCACAACCCCCTCCTGCCCTCCCTCCTCCTTGGGGAAACACCATCCTCATTATTCAATGACACATATACAACATAAAAGGCACACTTGAAAAAAATCATACTATTTCATGGAGCTTTATATACTTAACTCTTTACAGTATGTACATTGTTCTATGAATTTGCTTCAACCAACAAAGAAAAGGTATGATCAATATCGATTTATAACTCAACCATCTTCAAATTTACAGCGCCGCAATACTTGTGCTTCTTGTTCCTTCAGTGAACAATCACCAACTCATTGTTTCCGAGCACACTCCAAATGTGCTTATGATTCCAAACAACGATGCTAATGACCAAAAACAAATTTATTCCTCGACCTTCCCTTATGATCTTCTTCTTAGTCCCTTGGGAAATCTGGTTACCCCCTTCCATGTAGTCACTCACCTTCTAAGTTCAGGCATGTTGGGTGTGTGTTATATTATTTCCATGACTAGCCCCAGGTGCGAAGCTGGGGGGTTAGATGGGGAGCGGCCAACCCCCCTTTCGTTATGCCAGGCGCAGTGGGCGGATCACGGGTGGGGGGCGGCAATGCCCCAAGAATTTTTTTTTAGACCCTATATTAGGTGGGTGGACCTACCTATGGTTTTGTGCATGGATTTCACATATGGTTTTGGGCATGATGGTTTTTTGCCCATGGTATTTTGTAGATCCGATCAAGGGAATTACAACTATGTTCTAATTTAGGGTTAATGGATTGGGGTTTATGGATGCTTCGACATATATATATATATATATATATATATATATATATATATAGATATATATATATTGAAAGGAATATAATGAAAATCAATCTGGTAGTCCCAGTTTTGGGATCTAGGGGAAAATATTTGTGTATATATGTTTTATGTTTTATGCTCTCGCTATTGTTTATTTTTTGTTTTTAAGAATTCATTTGCAGGTAATTTCTGTACAGGGCTAAAACCTACATTTGGTATCAGATCCATGTTTCAGCTTCAAGGGGATGCCTTTACCACTAAGGGATTTTTCTCAGGCCTGTGGTAGACCCTATTCAGTGGGAGATCCAAGGGATCGATTCTTATGGTGAAAGAAGATGGCGATCAATGGAAAGATAGAGATCAAGAAATTTAATGGTCATAGTTTTGAATTGTGGAAACTCAAGATGGAAGATTTGTTGGTGGATAAAGATAGTGGATCACGGTAGATCCTGGTACTAAACTAATGATAATGTCAGCTAAAGACTAAGAAATGTTGGATCATAAGGCAAAGAGCATAATACGGTTGTGTATCTCGAATTCAGTATTATTGAATGTATCAGGGGAAGCTTTGGTGAAGGCTTTGTGGGATAAGTTAGGGACTTTGTACCAATCTAAGTCTATGGTGAATAAAATATTCCTACGAAAACAGATGTATAACCTAAGGATGAAGGATGTAGACTTGGTGCATGATTAGATCCATCAGAACAACTCCCTATGGGGAGTGAAGTGAAAGGATAAAGGATGTTAATTGACTTAGGTGCATCCTTTCACTTCACTCCCCATAGGGAGTTGTTATGTAAGTATGAGAAATATGATGGTGGTGATGTCTTCCTAGGGGATGATAGGAAGACTAGAATCATTGGACGAAGAAAATTCAAACTGAAGTTTCAAGGTGGAAGGATTACAACACTTCTAGGTGTTCTGCATATTCTTGCATTGGCCAGAAATCTGATTTCTGTAAGCAAGATGGATGATGCAGGTGTAACAACAATGTTCGACAAAGATACCTACTATATGGTTCGAGGAGCATCGGTATTGATGCGGGGAGTTCAGATTGGAACTCTGTACAAGATTCTAGGTAGTACTATTATTGATGGGTGCAACAGTCCTGTGGTTCCTGAAAGTGGACCAGAAAATCCAGTGGTCTTTGGAGAAAAGACCATGCTATGGCATCAAAGGCTTGGACATATTGGAGAGAAGGGCCTTCAAATACTTCATGGTAATGGTATGGTAGAAGGTATGTCTAAATTCTCTCTAGATTTCGATTTCTGTGAACATTTTGTATATGGGAAGTAGAATCGGGTGAGTTTCCCCTTTGCTGCTAAGAGGGCGTAATGGATATTAGATCTTGTGCACAATGATGTGTTTGGACTTGTGTCAGTTCCATCACTGGGTAAGTTTGTGTACCATGTACCATTTATATATGACTTCTCAAGGAATACATGGATATATTTCCTCATGAAGAAATCTAAAGTCTTTGACAGGTTTAAAGAATTTAAGGTTCTGGTGGAAAACAAGACAAAGAAGAAGATAAAGGCGCTGAGGATAGATAACGTTGGAGAGTTCTATAAGAAGGAATTTGAAGAGAATTGTAAGAAGTGTAGTATAACATGGGAGGAGAATGCTCCATACACACCTCAAAAAAACATAGTTGCAGAAAGAATGAACATGGTGTTGATGGGAAAGGCAAGAAGCATGCTCAATGGTGTTGGGTTAGGACGTGAATTTGGGAAGAGGTGGTGGAGACTGCAACTTACTTGGTCAACAGATCACCTTCAACAACGTTGGAAAATAAGACTCCACAAGAGGTATGGACTGGTAAGAAACCCTCTCTTACACATCTGATGGTATTTGGATGGGATGCATATGTACATGTTTCAAAGGAGAAAAGAACCAAGTTGGATAGTAAATATGAAAGGTGCATCTTTATTGGGTACAAGGATGGTTTAAAAGGTTATAAGATTTGGAACCCAGAAACAAGGAAGGTTATGTACAACTGAGATGTGGTGTTTAGAGAGGTGAAATATGTTACTAAACATGACGTCATACCAAAGTAACTTGAGAAGATAGAGTTTGAGCTAAAGGAGAAAAATCAAACTCTACAAAAAAAGAAGAATCATAAGATGAAGAGCCATAAACTCTAGCTGTGAGAAGATCAGTTAGAGAAAGAAAGCAACCAAAAAGGTATAGTCCATCTGCTTTCTGTTCAAATTTTACATTATCTATTACTGATGATGATCCTAGAACTATCAGAGAGGCAATAGATTCAGAGGATGGAAAACTTTGGAAAGAGGCCATGGTTGATGAAATGACATCTTTGGACAAAAATGAGGCTTGGGATCTGGTGGAGTTTCCGGCTGGAAGAAACCCATTGGAAGCAAATGGGTGTTTTAGAATAAGATGAATGCATAATGAAAGGTGGAGAAATACAAAGTCCAGTTGGTAGCAAAAGGTTATTCGTAGGTGTTGGGAATTGATTTTTGTGATATTTTTTCTCCTATTGCCAAGGTAGCTTTTATTAGATTACTTTTATCTGTTTCTGCTGCTTTTTATTTTGAGGTAAAACTAATGGATGTGAAGACAAAATTCCTTCACAGGGATCTGGAGGAAGAGATCTACATTAAGCAACCTGAAGGCTTTGCTGTGAAGGGTAAGAAAGAACAGGTATGCAGGTTAAAAAAGTATCTGTATGGGTTAAAATAGTCACCAAGGATGTGGTATCATAAATTTGATACATTTATATGGGGACTTAGCTTCACTAGAAGCGAAGCGGATCATTCTGTGTATTTTAAATTAATTAGTGAACGTGTTATTTATCTGGTCTTGTATGTGGATTATATGTTGCTGGTTGGAAATGACAAAGAAATTATCCAGGATTTGAAGACCCAATTGTCCTCCAAATTTGACATGAAGGATTTCAATGCTGCAAACTATATTTTAAGCATGGAAATTAAACGAGATCAGGCAAAGAGGAAGCTCTGGTTAAACTAGAGGAAGTATGTCGAAAAAATAATGTAAAGGTTTAATATGCATGATAGTAAACCGATGAAGGTTCTTATTCTTGTAGTTGTAAAGTTGTCTGTTGAACAGTGTCCCAAGACACAAGAAGAGGAAGAGGACATGTCCCGTGTTCCATACGCAAGTGTAGTCGGAAGCCTAATGTATGCAATGGTCTATACTAGACTAGACATTGCACATGCAGTGGGAGTATTGAGTAGGTTTATGTTAAAACTAGGGAAGGAGCATTGGACATCAGTGAAGTGGGTTTTCAGGTATTTGTTTGGCACTAGTGATTATGGTCCATGCTACCAAGGAAGACCAGGATTAATAGAGTTTTGGACATCAATGGATTTGTTGATGCAGATTGGGCTGGAGATCTGAATCAGAGAAGATATACAAGTGGGTATGTGTTTAACCTATTTGGAGGTGCAGTCAGTTGGATGAGTAAGAGACAGTCTGTAGTGGCACGTTCAACTACAGAGCCAAAATACATGGAAGCCACTCATGCAAGCAAGGAAGAAGTTTGGTTACAGAGATTGTGTTTAGGTATGGGGTTAGTACAATGAGATATAAGGATATACTATGACAGCTAAAGTGCAATTTTCCTAGCAAAGAACACTGCTTATCATTCAAAGAAAAAGTGCATTGATGTTCAGTATCACTTTGTAAGGGATATGGTTGAGGACAAAAAGGTGTTACTGGTAAAGGCGACACTTTGAATAATATTGTAGATGTATTGACAAAGTTTGTGAGCACAAAGAAGTTCTCTTGGTGTAGAGAAATAATGGGCATTGCAGGGTTGGACCAATGACTAATCTCTCCTATGGGCCCCTATGGAAAGAAAACAACAAGTGGGAGAACGTTGGGTGTGTGTTATATTCTTTCCACGACTAGGTGGGCGGACCTACCTTTGCATTTATGCATGGATTTCACACATGGTTTTGGGCATGATGGTTTTCTTCCCATGGTATTTTGTAGATCCGGTCAAGGGAACTACGATTATGTTCTAATATAGGGTTAATGGATGGGACTTATGGATGCTTGGACATATATATATATATATATATATATATATATATATATATATATATATATATATATATATCTATATATATATATATATATATATATATATATCTATATATATATATATATATATATATATTGTAACATTGAAAGGAACATAATGAAAAATAAATCTGGTAGTCCTAGTTTTTGGATCCAGGGGAAAAAATCTATGTATATCTGTTTTATGTTTTATGCTTTCGCCATAATTATTTATTTTCTGCTCTTTAAGAATTTGTTTGTAGGTAATTTCTGTATAGGGTTAAAACTTACAAGGAATCCCCTAATTTTCTTCTCAGTCCCTTGGGAAATCCATTCCTTGGAAAGGTTTCCTCACATTAGAAGGGTCCTAAAACCAAGGCATACCCCTACCTTAAAACTATCCTACTGGTCATAGAATGCTTCATGGTAATCAATGGACACTATTTGGTACTAGTGTCCCCCAATGGATTTGTTCTTGAAATATTTTACCAACATGCTACTACATGCTTTAATTCCCTTTCTGTAGTTTCTATAACTCTTGCAACCAACTCTAATCACCCAAACCAATAAGTTCCATGATTTCCTACATTGAAACACAAAAATTTCCATTAGATTCATCATAAGGAATTGTAATAAATTTAGATCATACCTCATAGGTAGCTTATCAATGAGATGACATGGCCATTCTATTTTGGTTCCTATCACAACAAGTCAAATTAGCCCATAGATAAAATCAGCATGCATAAAAATATCATATTCCGTTAGCTCAAAACCCAACCATCATAAATCAAAACCATAATTTAGAAATTCAAAAACTGAATGAAATACTGATACTTGTCTTATTGGTTTATGTGGCTTGTTTTACCTTCACTGGGTCACTTGCCAAACCTGAAAAGCGTCTAATGGCCTTTCTCCTCCCATGCACACACTAGATTGGTTTCCAAACCTGAGAAGCAACCAACGCCTTCTCTTCTCTTTGACCATGTAAGCACACTGGGTTTATTTCCAAAACCAACAAACAACCAATGCCTTCTCCTCTCTTCGTCACTATATAGACATTGGACTAGTTTCCAAACTATTGCAATCAAATTTACATGCAAGTAGCTATTGATCTTCGATCTCATGCCTGATTGAGATCACCAAACAACAAAAGAGAATGAATAATACAATCTAATAAAAATCCCCAATCTAGATGGCCATGCATGCAATTTCGATGCAATTTTTAATGCTACAAAGTACGAGAAAGTACCTTGCCTCCTCGCAGGTTGGTGAAGGTTTTTGGTCCTAACGCAAAATCCTTGCACTCCAATCAAGCAATCTCTTTCATCCACTCCCAATCCAAAGCCTGAACACAAACACAACCAAACATAGACGACAAGTGATCTTTTACAAAAGATCTTCAACTCAAAACATCTAGAAATAACACATACAAATTACTGAAAAACTTATATAAGGGGAAGGAACATAGATTTTTATTAATCATATAAGTGAAATATATCAATGTATACCTTCTAGCTAATAAGATTCTCTCCTCAAGCTTGTATTATGGTCTCCTCTCCCAATCCAACAGAGCTCTCGCACTATAACGTGGATACTTGATCTTACGCCCTTTCCTCTTGGTGAGATTATATAGGTTCATACTATCCTCCCCGGGAAATGTATCTAGACACCTAGGGGCTCTAAAAGTTAGGAAAATTTTACAATAATGGACCCCTAGCCAACTCATACACAAGTGGGTCAAGTTGATCTCCTTGGGAATGGAAAACTCTAGAAACTTTTATCATAATTATGAGTTTTTTCTTAATTATCTCAATTATAAAATAATTATTATCTCATAATTATAATATTTTGGCAAATTAATTATGAGAAACAAATCAATCATGTAATTTCACCCTTTTAACATGAGACAAATCTCACATAAGTAAAAGAAAAGTTGAAAAGGGATGCAATTTAGCCAAACAACTGAGGTACATTTATATTGGGTTTATCTCACTATAATGGAGTGGCAAATAGGGTTATAACATATGCCTCCTAATGCATGAGGCCAAAAGAGAAACTGATGGCTAAAATGCATTACAATAATACTCAAAGCTCAAAATGGGAGAAAGGAGCCAAGATTACAAAGCTTGATCGGAGGAACTCAAGTGCTGAAGTCTCAATTCTACTGATAACATCCTAAGGTGGGCATACCCATGCTCAGTCATAAGAAGATACTGAACATGGCCGCCATAAAATACACTGTGGATCCATGACATGAAATGCTAGAACATGGCCACAAAGACATACATAATGGATACATGTGACTCGACAAATAGAGCATAGCTTGAAACAAATACAATGTGGATCTATGTCACAATATACATCAGTAGGACTATGGACACATGATAGATAGAGAAGTGTCTCAAGATAGTCCTCAAAGTACATGAATGATACATAACTCCAACACAACCTGGAAAGGATGCCATATAAGAGTGAGATGTCCCTAACCCATGTCTTCAATATAATCCCAATGGTATGAATCTACATCATGAGAATATATGAGCTGATGTCGAGCATGGTAGAAACCTCTTGATCACCAGCTAATGAGGTAAACCAGTAACAGATGCGAGGGAATTCACCAATAAGGAAAATGGACCCTAACGTACCTAGTACATTCCACTAAGTGTGAATAAATGAGCTTATATTGAACACCAGTGAACTCGACCAATCAAGAGCCAAGGATGTAAACCCATTGTCGATCGTGAGGAAGCCTGCCACTGAGGTCTGCAAGCTCCAAGGTACTACTAGTTCTTAGATCAAGATCCTGGATAATGAGTTGAAGTCGACATGAGAAGATCTGTCGAATGAGGGCCTTGTTGTATCTCCCATCAACTGACATGGAACAAAACAGGATGATGTGATGTATGGATGAAGTCATGAGATGATGAAGTACAACTTATACAGGGATGAACGACTAAAAAAGGTCAACATGCTACTGCAGATGGCCGACATAGGTTGAGACTTCCCTTGAACACATAGTAACACAACATGAAAGTGACTTGATAACATGACTAATGAACAACATGTGATATCACGCAAACGCAGGAGGAACCGAGGCATGCTCCATATGACTGGAAGAGTAACTGACTGGAGGAGTAGACAGACTCATATTTATAGCAGGAAGCTTAGGAAATCTAAACCCAACTGTGAAACAAACAGGTGCCATGTTCAAGAGAGACAGAAAGGATGCTTCCATTTGATGACTAATGGAAATAAATGTTCCCTTCCTTCTCTTTTTATAAGTTCATTTTTCGTAAAGTTGTCCCCCAAGCTCGAAAAAAAAGATAAAAGTATACAAGGGAGAACCTTCTAGCCATAGTAGACTAGGGTATTTCTTTTTTGTAACTAGACTATCCTAGTCCATAAAAGGGTTAAATTATACTGGGTAGATGATCCTTAAAGTACTTTAATGAGTGTGAAGGAGAGAAGTTTACTCGACAATATTTTCTATTTCAAGGAGTCTGAAAAGACCTTAAAGAAAACTCCTCTTGGAGGAACGAGTGTTATAGTGGATAACAACTGGTTCCGGTAAGGATGGAAATTCTCATGACATAATGAAGACAAGAGTCTGGCTAATAGGACCACTCATCACAGCAGTTCCTCCAAGAAAGGGTAAAACATCAAGTGAGAGCGAATGATAGGCCAAATAGATGGTGAAGATGGAATGAAGAAACCAAGGCTCATCGTGCAGAAGTAGGATGATAAAATGGAAATTACAAGGGATAAAGTATGGAATCTTCCTACGGTATAGCCATAAAAAAGATGAAGAAGAGGACATGAGGCTTAAATTCTATGTCATGGTGGGTCAAAAGAAGGAATTATGAAATGGGATTAAAAAATGATTGCATGGATAGTAGGACGACAAAGAGGTGCTATCTAGGTTATCCATGATAAGTTGATTTCTACCACCAAGTGACAAGATGCAAAAAGGAGAGTGGCTAAAGTTGAAACTTGACAGGGTCAGACCTAAGGCATAAATGTGGCACTGACGATCAATAATGCATCAAACACAGTTATAGATCAAACGTGAACTATTACCTCAAAATGATAACTCTAGCAAAAAAACCCCCAAAAAAATGAAAAAATAGCTCGAAAACAAAAGTGTTGATTCTGCATCACCAATTTTTTTTTAATTAATTAATTTTTTTTATTGATTTTTCGGAGTAAATTTTCAGTATTTTTTAAAAAATAACAATAAAAAACAGTAAAATCCATTTTGTTTGGTGCAAAAAACACCTTGAAATCGAAAAGTGTTGATGCTGGAATATATATATATTTTCGGGATAAATTTTCAACATTTTTTAGCAATGACATTAAAGATAAAATATCAAGACTCCAAAAAACCTTAAAATTGCAACAATTTCCAAGCATGTTACTAAAAATAAAATATCATGTCTCTGAAAAACCTTAAAATTTTGACAATTCTTCAACTATGGAATTAAAACCAAATACCACGAGTGCAAAAAGCCTTAAGTTTTAAATATATTTCAACCATAGCATTATGGAAAAATTATATGACTAAAAATTCTTTAAAAATGAACTGCGAAATAAAAGAGTCACTATACCAAGAGTAATTTATTTTTTAAATGTTAAAAATATAACTATTTTAAAATCTTAGCCTAAGACAACTTGACACATTGCAACAAAAATTTAAAAATCAACCATCAAATTGACATGTGGTGTAGGCGAACTCAACCTATTGCAATGAAATCTTAAAAATCAACCATGAAATTGATACGTTGTGGGGCAGACTTGTCCATTATAATGATAACTTTAAAATCAACTATCAAATTGACACATAATGAGGTCAGGTTGCTAGTTGATGATCGACATGAACCCTACAAAAAAATAAAATAAAACAAAATAATAAATAAGTAGATAAATAAATAAAAATGAAAAATACAAAATAAAAAATAAAAAATTAAAGGTTGAAAAAAATTAAAAGTAAAACAAAAAACAAAATGTAAATAAAAAAATATATTAAAACATAAAAAGATAATTAAAAAGATAAAAAATGACAAAAAAATCAAACATAAAAAAAATAAATATAAAATATCTTTCAAAGAAATCATAAAGTAGTTTTAGTCGACATGCTTCTAACCAATTAAGCAATGACTTTCAATAGAAATGACATAAGAGTAATTTTTGGCCGACGTGTTTCATCATTATGAGATATATATATACATAAAATTTCTGAAAAAAATTAATAAATAAAAATAAATAAATAAATAAATAATTTAAAGAAAAATTTTAAAAATTTAATACCAAAAACAAATAAATAAATGTGAATTAAAAATAAACAAATAAAAAAATTAAATACAAACAAAAACAATTATATATATAAAATAATTAAAAAATATAAACATTGTAATTTTTTATTTTTTTATATTTTAAATTTAAACCAAAACCAATAAATAAAATAATAAAAGTGAATTAAATAATAAAAAATAAACCAATAAAAACTAAATAAATAAAAAATAAAAAACTATTTTTTAGATAAATAAATAAAAATATATTAAAAAACATTTAAAAAATAAGAATAAAATAAAAAACCATTAAAAAAATAAAAAATTAAAAGAAAATGAATTAAGTAAAATTTTTTAAAAATATATATATTAAAAAAAACATTGAAAAACTATATAAAATGATGAGAATGATTAACGCCTATTAAGACCAATGTGGTCTATCATATCTCAAGAATAGAAAAAGAATCTAATTGTGATTCTTCAAAATGTTGTTTATATAATAAAAAAGAAGAGAAAGAAGCACTCCAAGATCAGTATAGTTGGGCTGGTTTAATAAGTCAAGAAGATTGTGGCAGCTGTTACTGAAGTGAGAGTGGATGTGAGTAAGAACCAGATAATCTAAAATATTATTATTATTATTATTATTATTTTGTTAATTTGAAAAATTGTGCATGGTGCCTTGGATAGAGGTGACCGAACGCTTTGTTAAGACACTCCTTGATGTGATGTCATTGGTTCAATTCCTCGCTCGATCGAGTGATATATTGGACACGATGAAGATGTAGCCTTGCCAAGCTCACAAACAAAAAATTTAAAAATTTAAAAAATTTAAAGAAAAATTTAAAAGAAATTTTAAATTTTAAAAATTTGAAAATTATATTTTTTTTAATAAGAAATTATAATTTAAATTTTAAAAAAATTATAATTTAAATTTATTTAAAAAAATAAATAAATATTTTTTTTTAATTAAAATAAAAAAAATTGGCCCTCGGCCCTCACGTGGCCGAGTCAGCCAGGCAGGGGTCTGAGGGGAATTCGAGCTGGCCTCCCATTTGACTAGAAAAAGCCAATAATGAGCGACAAGGCAACAATTCTGCCCAATTGTTTGTACCCCTTCCCAGACCCATATTGGCATAAAAGTAATATTAATCAGATATATAAAGTATGAAACCCCCTCCACACAACAAATCTTCCCCTTGGGCGACACTATTGAAAAATCCCCATGGACTAGATTTGTCAGGTTCCTCCAAAGACATCGATCTGAGCCGAGACGAGATTGTAGGCTAGGGAAAGAGGGATAAAATTGCTAATGATTCATCAACAACATGGCCTTGAAATGACGATTTATCTTTGAAATATTTCTATTTTTCAAGCCAACTAAACTCCCCAACATAAGAGAAAGGGTAGAGCGCTGAAGGATTTTTTGTTTCTGATTTGAACCCATAACCTCCACCTCTCCTCAAAGTTTGGCCTTTGACAAACACATTCCAGGCCTAATATAAAGCAACATAAATTCCATTCCTCACAGATAAAAGACAATTAGCAAAAATATGATCAATGGATTCACCATTTGATCATTTGTGGTGTTTTTTCAATAAATCCCAAATAAGAACTCTTTTGGCAAGTAAGCACCACATGAAAATGTGAGATTTTTCCAAACACTTAACCTTCAACACTCCTTTCCACCACCACGCCCCCTCCGCTTCAATTGCAACCAGATTTAAATGTACCCCATCTTAGGAGTATAAATGCTAATAAGAGAGTGAGCCTAAACCAATTCAACATCATCCAAAGAAAACCTAATATGAGCATTTATAAGAGCATCTATATATCCAATCCAGTGCTCATGAGAAACCTAAACAATCTGTGAAGATTCATTAGATAACTAACCTTGACACCGAGTAGTAGTGCTCGACGAATTCTTAATATATTAAGATATTTTCTTTTAACAATTTTTTCTATATATAGATATATATAACGTGTTAAAATATTTTACATCAATATTAATTCATATTAAAATATTTCATTTCACTATCCTCATTTCCCTACTCATTGGTCAGATGAGAGGTACTTCCCATGAGTCCCAGACTGCATGGGTAGGATGTCTCAACAGGAGAAGGATGAATCACTCATCCTGCCTACATGTCACCACGGGGTATCACAGGGGAAGGTTAAATCATTCACCCTATACATAGTGCAACATTAGGGGAGGGTGAGTCACCCTATGGTCGCTCATCACTCCAAGAAGTACCCCAAGCCCCCCAGAGCTCCCAAAGCTCAATGTATGCATCATACAAGACCCTCATAAGAGGGTCTCTCCAAGACTTGTAGTCGTTCTCGGAAAGTCAAGAATTTGACATTTCCCAGGGGCTTCGTTAGAATGTCGATGACCTGCTCATCAATCCCAATATGATGGAGCCTTATTGCTCCTCGTTGTACCATATCCCAGATAAAGTGGTACTTGATATCAATGTGCTTGGAGTGATCATGAAATACGAGATTATATGATAAACGAATCCCACTCTTGTTGTCACAGAGGATCACGATAGTATCCAACGTGTGAACAAATATTTCGCTAAAGATCTTCCACAACCAGATAGCTTCACAGGAGGCCATACTCACAACAATGTACTCAAACTCAACAGTGCTCAAAGCCACTGACTTCTGCTTCCTACTCATCCAAGAACTATTCACCAATCAAATAAACTATTCATTTATTCAAAAAAATAAAATAAACATTTTAACAAAAATTAAATATTAAATATATTACAACAATGTTATAACATTTTAAAAACTAATTCAACATTGGAAATTGTGACCCAGCCAGGCTCGAGATTTATGTGCAATTAACATTTGACCAACAAAATCGCTTTCAAAGTATTCAAATTCTGGGCTCATTAAGTACCAATGCACTCAATATGTGAATGATATAGGTTGATCACTACTTATCATTTCGCTCTCATAATTAATTTTTGATTTCTAGCATCCACATTTTCCCTATTATAGATTCTTATGTGTGGCTCATACTAATGATAATTTAAAAAATTGGTTTTTATTTTAAATTTAAAAAAGCATGGTTCACGGCGTCTTCGAATATATGGTGATCTAGTATTTTGTTAAGGCACTTTTGATGTGAAGTTACCAATTCAATTCCCCACCTCGGTCGGGGTGATATATTGGACATGATGATGATGTAGTCCTTCCAAACTTAATATTATTATTTATTTTTTATTTTTAAAATATTAATATGCATGTGTATTAATATATATATCAAAACTTGGTTACTTAAAGTAATTTATTGAGGACCCAAATGTCTTTGTTAGAGGCGGAAACCTGGGCTATTAATTTGTTTCCTTAAGTGTAATGAAGACTAGTTTTTAACCAATCATAAATAATTTAAGAACATATTCTAGGACCAAAATTTTGTTTTAGTGTAAACAATATTAACAAGAAAGCTAATTGAGGTTATAAAACTATATTCATATGATTTCAGGTAACGCGTATCACTTATTATCATTATTGAGGCTATAACACTAAATTCATATCGTTTCAAGTAACAAATAACATCTAGCCTTAATCTGACACATAAAAGCACACACTACTCCTAGTAGTGATGACTATTGAAGTTTTTTTTGCATTAAATGCAAAAGACTATATATTTATTTTTGATAAATACTATGATTTTTATTATTTTTACTTTAAGAAATTGTTATTAATATTTATCTTTTCTTTAACAAATACAAAATTTGGGGTTAAGTGACTCTTAAAATGAAAACTTAAGGATAGTGAAAGCTACCAAGTAGAAATCCTAAAATTGGAGGGTCAATCCTCATCCCATACATTCACAAGCTCTTCAACTTAGTAGTCAAGTAGGGTTTCCCTAAACTCTACACTGAAAACCACATTGTTCCTACTTTTAAAAGTTAATCCTCTAATTATAGGAACCATATACTTAACCATTTTTCAATCCAAGTTGTATGGAATTATTTTGCAAAAGAAGATCAACATATTTGTAGAAAACCACAGAAAAAGAGCTAAAGGCTGAGCTAGATTTACGAGCTATTTTTCAATTGCAAACCACCTTGTTACACTTAGGATCATTGCAAATTATTGCAATAATAAAATCAATATTCTATATTACTTTGTTGTTGACATAGTGCCTAGAACTAACCTCTAAAATTGATTAGAAGAGGTTAAGGTTTCTTTCAAAGTTAATAATTGTTACAATATGGTTGTATCATAATGTCATTGCCAAAACTTTAAAGGTACTTTAAAGGTTGGTCAAAAGGAATATAATTATAATATAGGAATTAAGCAAAGGTTGTCCCTTGTCTCCTACCCCTTTTGGTATACATATTGACAAGTAGAAAATTGCTTGAAAAATGTACGATGTGTCAACACCTTTAGATTGAATGTCATTAATTTTTGTTGTTGTTGTTGTTATTCATATTGTTTTTTTAAGAAGTTTCTAAATTTTTACAAATAAAATTTCATTTTTTTTTGTTCTAATATAAATATGACTATTAATAATGATAAAACAATAACCATAATAATCAAACGCACACCCACACACATTATATTTTCTGAGGAAAGAAATCAACTTCCCTTTCAACATGAGGGCTAGAGTGAGCTTGGCGGTACCATGCTAACCCACAAGTATACTCACTTAAGAGTTGAGCAACGCTCTAAACCAATACAATAATATTCATAAACAAGAAATCATTATATGAACATTTATCAAGGGATTATAATTCATGTCACTAACAAAAATTTAAATCTAGATAAAGAAAATAATACTCATTCCACCTAATCACCCAAAACAATCTCAATTAATAAATAAATAAATAAAATTATATTAATTTCATGGGTTAGTAAAAATATTTTATAATCCAATCTTAATAAACACTAATAAGTATTATAATTATAAAAAAATCTTTATCTTAATAATTTTTTTACTGGTGGGAAAAATCCTTATCTTAACTTATTCAGGTTATAAATCTATTTAAAATTTAATATAATTTAATTTTAAACGTAACTAATACGGCAAGGAAGTGCACGAGATAATGACAACGTCAACAAAACATGAATTAATAATAATATCATACTTCCTCCTTAAGACACGTGATAGTCATAATTGCATACAAAAAGGTGAAAACATTGGAAAATTATAATATTCTTATGCTCAAGATGTACACTCGTTAATGCATGTCATGTTCATTAAATAGTACGTTATTTATGACACAATATTGTTTCCACTTTATTGCATGTCATGTTCATTAAATAGTACGTTATTTATGACGCAATATTGTTTCCACTTTATTGTATGTCATGTTCACTTTATTTCAAATTGCACAACTCCCTTGATTATTTTCTTAATTAACTTTAGTTTTATATATACATATTATTTTCAAAAAATAATTTAAATAATAAAATTCGAAACTATTAAAAAAATATTCATTATATAATTTCTTTCTAAACTATTTAAACTAATGAATTTCATATTTAATAAATTATTTTTTAAAACATAATAATTAAAAAAATTAAAAATAAATTTTATATTTAGATTATATTTTTAATTAAGCATTAACTTAATAGGTCTGGATTAAAATGAAAGAGATTCTCAACTCAACTCTAAATTGAAACCAAACTTTTTTTTATTAAATGTGAGTTTAGAGATATTGTATCTAACTTAAAGTGTCTCATCTAAATTCGTAGGTGGAGAACCAACTTTCCTATTAAATATATCATAGGATATATATTTAAAGTGCACGATTATAATTAATAGTTTTAAACGATTTTTTTAAAATGATTTTAACTAATATTTATTTTAATTTAATTAAGTAAAATTTTTATTTTAATTTAATTAAGTAAAATTTTTAAGGTAGAAATCACATATGGATTACAAAATACTTAAAATATTTATTTTTTAAAATTTAATAAAAAATCTTATTATTATTATTTATTATTTAGAAAATAAAATTATGAAATAGTTTTTTTTTTTACAATTTAATATAAGAAATGTGATTTTTTTCCATGTTCAACATAAAATTGTGTAATTCTCTTAATACATGGAGTTCACACATTGTTACTTTTAGGTATGTTCTATGCTTAGAGCAATTTATTTCAATTTTCACAGTTAACTCTATATCTTTTCCAGATTAGCAATCACATTAGCATTAAAGTACATTGTAGATAGAACATAAACATAAATCACAGAAGACAAGCCAAGACAAGAGGACACAAGATGTGGCGCTAGCTAGGGACAAACCCCAATGTGGGGAAACCGTTGATCAATTCTTCTTTTATGTTCTTCAAAGTTCAACAGAGAGAGAGATAGATAATACATTTACAACAGAAGTCAACACTTTGACTTATCTAGATATGAGCATAGATCATCTCCTATAATGATGATACATGAGATCAGTTGAAGACATCTTGCTTCAACTGATTATCCAAGGTGACAGCTTCACTTAACATAGTGTTGCCGCTTGTACTCATGTTGCACCCGTCACTGTGCTACACCTACTCGTTGAGTTGCTCCTATCTTCTCCCATCATCATGCTGCTTCTTATTAACATGCCCATCATGCTGCATCATTCATCATCATGCTGTCTCATTCATCATCATGCTGTCTCATTCATCATCATGCTGCCCTTTACTAACATGCCCATCAT
The DNA here is from genome assembly GCA_031772625.1 of Pinus tabuliformis. NCBI lineage: Eukaryota > Viridiplantae > Streptophyta > Pinopsida > Pinales > Pinaceae > Pinus > Pinus tabuliformis. The sequence goes on along the minus strand of CM062806.1, from coordinate 289,934,924 downwards.
GCTGCATCTTTCATCATCATGATCTGAGACTGTTCATCCTTATCATTCTCATTATGTTGAGACTGTAACCATCATAAACATTACTACTTATGATCCTTGTCATTGTGACTGCATATTAATATGCTGAGCAAGTGTACGGTACTGATATTCAGATTGAGATCACATATACGAATACACTGTCATCATGGAAACTCATCCCATCAACATGGTTCTACAGAGATAGTATACCGAGAGTGTAGATTGCAACCCTAACCAATGTAGTTCATTATGTCGAGGCTGTTATAGGGATACCATCTTTAGGATCAATGTGATCTTCATTAAGCTGAGACTGAGATTGTAACTGTAGAATGTCAATACTGTACCTCCGAAAAAGATCAGAGACATCTTTATGCCAAGACTGTCCATCCATCCGAGGTTCTTTCTATTCCATTCATCCGAAGTTCTGACTTGACTGCACCTTATACCCATCCGAGGTGCAGTCAAGCACTTAGACAAAAAGGTGCCCTAATATAATGCGGATCTGCTTCTTATACACGCGAAATTTCAGAGAGACAATGTGAGATCTGTCCCTTCTTGATTGCGGATCCCTGCACCCATCTTCACACAAAAATTCAAAGATAAAGCCTGAGTTTTGTTCCTCCCTTTATGCGAGCTTTGTCCCTCTTGTATAGCGAATACATGTATCCAAAATTCACGTGGAATTTTAGAGAGGAATGTGAAGTTCTATATCTTCTTTGACTGCGTGAACATGTCTCCTTTGACTGCGTGAATAGGTCTCCTTGCGGTGTTTAGATGTCTCCATTGACTACGTATAAGGTGTCTCCATTGACTGCGTTTTAGGTGTCTCCATTGACTGCGTTTGATCATCATACTGTGGCTAGGGCATCATACTAGGCTAGCATATACTCTTAGTGTCTCTCCTTCACCAAAACCCAAAGACGTGGAGAGGAGGAGATCACATGAAGAGTGTGTCTCCCAAATGACTTCAAGTCCTCTTCTATTTATACTAAAACGTAGATGATGAATATACACGACTATTTGGGCTTCTGATCCTACATAAGTTGTTGTCCGACTTGACAATTTGTCTTATAACACAAATAAATTATAACCTCATGAATACTTATCGGAATCGGATGATCTTTAGATCAATCCTACACCTCTCGATGAGAGGGGTCCAAGAAAAATATCAGCTGCCATAAATACTTGATCCACTTGGAGTTTGGCCCTAGTTGCCAATTTTAACACTCGCTCTCAACTAGGGAGAACTCCATCTGCCGATCCATATGTCCAACCGTCCTATCTCTGCCATCAGTGCCCTGCACTGCTCTACTCTGCTCTGATCAGCTCAGCTCTGCTCAACTTAACCATGAAGAAGAAGAATTGATCGAGAAGGTCTCATACCATTCTCCACTGACCCGAAGTCAGTCTCAGAGTGTGTGCCACTGGTCCCAGACCAGTCCTCTACCGACCCGAAGTCAGTGTCATAGTGGGTACCACTCTCACTGGTCCAAGACCAATATCATTAATCCCAGATCAATGGAGGTCATCCTAGCATAGGGAGTACAGTAGATATGACGATGCGTCCATTGATAGATCTACTATGGTCCCTATCCTCATTTCCCTGCTCATTGATCAGATGAGAGGTACTTCCCATGAGCCTCAGACTGCATGGGTAGGATGCCTCGACAGGAGAACTAATCATCCTGTCCATAGCAGAACGAATCATCCTGTCCAGTGGATGCCACAGAGAACTAATCATCCTGGCCTACATGAAAACGAATCATCCTGATCCACAATCGTCGTGGAGAACAAATCATCCTGGCCCACAGGAGAACTAATCATCTTGTTCCATAGTCACCATGGGAGAACTAATCATCCCGGCCCACAGGAGAACTAATAATCCTGTTCCATAGTTGCCACAAGAGAACTAATCATCCTGGTCCACAGGAGAACTAATCATCCAGTTCCATAGTTCACCACTAGGGGAGGGTGAGTTGCCCTGTGGTCGTATGTTGCTCCAGTAAGTACCCCAAGCCCCTCAGAGCTCCCAGAGCTCAATGCATGAAAAAATTTAGGACCCTTATAAGAAGGTCTCTCAATGACTCCAAGTCCTTCAAGAAAGTCACAGATTTGACTTTTCCCTGGGGCCTTGTCAAAATGTCTGCGACCTGTACATCAGTCTCAATACGATGGAGCCTCCTTGCTCATCGACTTACCATATCCCAGATAAGGCAGTATCTGATTTCTATCTGGTGGAGCAATCATCGAATACGGGATTCCTTAATAATCGAATCCCACCTCTGGTTGTCACAGAGAATCATAGTAGTATTCATCATGTTTACAAACAACTTACTTAAGAGCTTCTGCAACCATGCAACTTCACATGAGATCATACTCATAGCTATGTATTCGGTCTCGGCGGTGCTTATAGCAACCGATTTCTGCTTCCTGCTCCTACCTGATATCAAAGCAGAATCCAAAGAGAACTAGCACTAAAAAGTTCTCTAGTGATCCTCCACACTGCCTGCCCACTCAGCATTCGAATAATCATGCAGTTTCATATTTCTTGCAGTGTATCTCAATCCACGAGAGATTATGCCCTGAAGATATCTCAGAAGATTCTTGGCACCAATCCAGTGAGGCTCAACCAAATATGAGCTCACCATGCTAACTGCAAAACATGTGTCTGGACGGAAGTTCACCAAGAACATCAACGCGAATGAGTTTATGAAACTCAGAGGCATTTCACACATCTGGTCCGACATCACTACCATATAACTTCTGAAAGTTAAAATCCTCGAGGTAGTCACAGGCTTGCAGTTTATCATTCCACATCCAAAATCCAACTCCCTCTTACTTCTGCAAATGAGAGGGTCTGCACCTGTGAGAAATAGGTCGTCCTCATAAGGCGCCGGTATGAGAGGTCTATCATCCACAACCTTCAAACAATGGTTTACATCGACTTCATTGTTAGTGAATCTCAGCTTCATCAGATAGCTATCAATCCTCTCATATTAGGTCCGAGGTGTTTTACTTCAAGCCATAGTGGGCTTTCTTCCACCTGCATACATGAGATTCCCGATCATGAATCTCAAACTCCTCGGGTTGTTCGAAACCTGTGGACCTGCTACATAAGGGGAATGGTCCCCTTGTAAGATTTTCCTTCGGTACATCTCAGACATGTACCTTCACACTCTTCTTGAATTCAGGCATCTGAGTCACCATCTGACTCACATCGGGTAGGGCCCCATAAGTAGACATCCGGTGCTATAGATGAGATGTGTTAAGTGATATGGTCCCCAATGGACCATTTTGCAACTTGATACAAATTTCCAACCCTGAACTCAAAAGCATCTTAGAAAAATTTATTTTTAAACACGTACCTTTCCATCGATGAATGCCACCTTGTAACCTTTGACTTCCATTGCCGAAATGGACACCGGGTTCTTCTTGTGATCAGGTACATAAAAGAGATTTAGTAAGTGAATCGAGTTACCCTCATTCAATTGAGGGGTAACATTCCCTACACCCTTTCCAGGATAGGTGGCATTGACTCCAAGTATAATCCCATGATTGTTTCCATCTCTACCAAATTAGAGAGAGCACCCTTCTATCTAATGAAGTGCCTTGAAGCACTATAATCCATAAGCCAGATTCCCAAAGAATCTGAAGAAGAGGGCCAATACAAGATCTTATCAGAAACAACATTTGATTCTTCATACCTGGGGTTCCTTGCTTTCTCTGAAGAGTCGGTCGTGTCCTTGATGACCTGCATTACCTATCATTCCTCTGATCATTGAAGATGTCCCTGGAATCAAGTGATGTGTCCCTGCCAGCCGGACACTCCTTCGCATAATGGCCGAACTTATTTCCATCCAAGGCATCTGCCTTTCCTTCCACCCTTAGATCTAGACTTCCCAATGAAGTGATCTTTAGGTAGGCAATTAGAAACTTCCGCTGCACCATTCTGATAATATTCTCTGCTTCGACTTCACCCTCAGTGAATTTGAAGAGGGATGAGGAATCCACTGATCCTTTTGTCCTTTCCCAACTGTCTTTGGTGATTGCTCTTTCACTCTTGCTTGGGCATTGTCTTCATCTCATCTTTGATACCATGTTAATTTTAGGTATGTTCTATGCTTAGAGAAATTTATTTCAATTTTCACAGTTAGCTCCATATCTTTTCCAGATTAGCAATCAAATTAGCATTAAAGTAAACTACAGATAGAACATAAACATAAATCACAGAAGACAAGCCAAGACAAGAGGACACAAGATGTGGCGCTAGCTAGGGACAAACCCCAATGTGGGGAAACCCTTGATCAATTCTTCTTTATGTTCTTCAAAGTTCGGCAGAGAGAGAGAGAGTACATTTACAACAGAAGTCAAAACTTTGACTTATCTAGATATGAGCATAGATCATCTCCTATAATGATGATACATGAGATCAGCTGAAGACATTTTGCTTCAACTGATTCTCCAAGGTGACGACTTCACCTAACATAGTGTTGCAACTTGTACTCATGTTGCACCCGTCACTATGCTGCACCTAGTCACTGAGCTGCTCCTATCTGCTCCCATCATCATGCTGCTCCTTACTAACATGCCCATCATGCTACATCATTCATAATCATGCTGTCTCATTCATCATCATGCTGCTCTTTACTAACATGCCTATCATGCTGCATCTTTCATCATCATGATCTGAGACTGTTCATCCTTATCATTCTCATTATGTTGAGACTGTAACCATCAGAAACATTACTGCTTATGATCCTTGTCATTGTGATTGCATATTAATATGCTGAGCAAGTGTACGGTACTGATATTCAGAATGAGATCACAGATCCGAATACACTGGCATCATGGAAACTCATTCCATCAACATGGTTCTGCAGACATAGTATACCGAGAGTGTAGATTGCAACCCTAACTAATGTAGTTCATTATGTTGAGGCTGTTACAGGGATACCATCTTTAGGATCAATGTGATCTTCATTAAGCCGAGACTGAGATTGTAACTGTAGAATGTCAATACTGCACTTCTAGAAAAGATTAGAGACATCTTTATGCCATGACTGTCCATCCATCCGAGGTTCTTTCTATTCCATTCATCAGAAGTTCTGACTTGACTGCACCTTATACCCATCCAAGCTGCAGTCAAGCACTTAGACAAAATAGTGCCCTAATATAATGCATATCTACTTCTTATACATGCGAAATTTTAGAGAGACAATGTGAGATCTATCCCTTCTTGATTGCGGATCCCTGCACCCATCTTCACACGAAAAATTCATATATAAAGTCCGAGTTCTGTTCCTCCCTTTATGCGAGTTTTGTCCCTCCTGTATAGCGTATACATGTATCCAAAATTCACGTGGAATTTTAGAGAGGAATGCGAAGTTCTATATCTTCTTTGACTGCGTGAACATGTCTCCCTTGACTGCGTGAACAGGTCTCCTTGCGGTGTTTAGATGTCTCCATTGATTGCGTATAAGGTGTCTCCATTGAATGCGTTTTAGGTGTCTCCATTGACTACGTTTGATCAGCATACTGTGGCTAGGGCATCATACTAGGCCAGCATATACTCTTAGTGTCTCTCCTTCACCAAAACCCAAAGACGTGGAGAGGAGGAGATCACATGAAGAGTGTGTCTCCCAAATGACTTCAAATCCTCTTCTATTTATACTAAAACGTAGATGATGAATAGACACGACTATTTGGGCTTTTGAGCCTACATAAGTTGTTGGCCGACTTGATAATTTGTCTTATAACACAAATAAATCCATAACTTCATGAATACTTATCAGAATCGGATGATCTTTAGATCAATCCTACACCTCTCGATGAGAGGGATCCAAGAAAAATATCAGTTGCCATAAATAAGATGACCCACATGGATTTTGGCCCTAGGTTCATTAAAAAATAATAATAACAAAAATAAACATTTCAACTTTAATCATATATAAAAATATATAAATATTAAACATTCTATGATAATAATTCCAGCCAAAATTCCTAAGCTAGCTTTAAATTCCAGCCAAAACCACCTAAGGCTCAAACGAGGTCGGTATAAAGACACCAGGGTCTGGTTAAACCATTGGGAGATCGACGAGAATGTTGCATTGCAAAACATTAATAACATTAAAAATATTGTTACTTCTAAGTTCAAAGAAAAAATGTGGTGTGAGAAATATTTAGCAGCGAAAAGAAAATTAAGATATTATAAGGAGTTCATCAACCCCACCCTAGAAGATCAAAAGTGTCTCTTTGTTTTAATTAGATCAAAGAAGAAAATTAATATAGCCAAGATCAAAACGAACTCTCATGAGCTCCATAGTGAAACGAGTCATTGGGTAGTTCCTAAAACATCATGGATGGAAAGGTTTTGCCATCTCTGTGAGAATACGAACATCGAGGATGAAAATCACTTCCTCTTAGAGTGCCCTGCGTATAACCACATTAGATCTCAGTTTCAAAATCTTTGTTGCAATACTGACCTTCCCTTTGTTGCAATATTGACATTCCTAGCCTTTTACGTTGTCAAAATTACAGTGAGCTTGGGAGACTTCTCTCCAAGCTTTTTGAGCATAGGAATAAATCTTAAATCAAACTAAATAATTCGTTTCTTTAGATCTGATAGACCAAAGTTTGGTCTCAGTGAACGTTAACCATCATCATCATCATAATTAATTAATTAATTAAAAAAACTTCTGTGAATTTGTGAAATAAGAATGAATTTTTGTGTTTTTTTTTACTTTCCTTCCGGTACTTAAAACTCATTTTGAATGTCACCATTTCACTCATTTGAGTGTGACGTTTCCAGTGATATAAATTTTTTCCCTATTTAGACATCAAGATCTCAAGTTATACCTCCTAAATTTTTTATTTATTTAAAATTGCCATTTTCTTTATTTTTCCGCGTGGTGCCCACGTGGCATATTGTCTCGTTGTTACTTCGCTGAGACTCATGGAAACCCAAGGACATATCCCTATATGGCATATCCCATGTGGCATATCCCACGTGGTGTTCCCATTTTCATAACTATGTAAGTTTAGTTTTGTGCTTACGTACATATAAATACATGTATGTCTAAGTATTTAATTGTCTTGCACTGAAATACCCTAGCCACATGGTCACGCCCCCCTTATACATTGATGGACATTATATAAGAGAGAGATAGTACGCCCCACAATTACCATAACACATTAATTTGTGACATGCATTGTATATATCATTTATGAGATCATATAAATATATCAAGCCATACACAATGTTATGGTGAGCGTGATTCAATGGGGTCATCATATACTATCCAATGGCTCACAGATTTCCAACACATCCAACGGTAGGCGGGGGCTCACGGAAAGAGCTAACCAGGCATCCCTAGGGTATTTAATGCCCGGGGATATGCACGCCGCTTAGCCCGATAACACGCAAAAGCCAAAATATTAGTTAATGCCGAAACTTGGCTTTCGCGTGTTATCGCGTTAACCGGCGTGCATATCCCCGGGCATTAAATACCCTGGGGATGGCTGGTTAGCTCTTTCCGGGCTCACCCCTTTCCCACCGACGTCACGGGGGAAGTCCCTACCGAAACATGGGCCGTTGGTTGCCCAAAAGTTATTTGATGGTCTAGATTTAAGCCGAGGTTCCCCTTCCCCTTGTTGATGTCATAGGGGGAAGGCCCTGGAATCATCATGTCCGTTTAATTTCACAATTTAATCTCCATCATTCAAGACAGTCCTTCGCCTTCGGTCATGGAGTATGGACTTAGGTCATGCGACTCGATCCTTGGGGCTAGAGTCATCCCCTCCGCCCGACTTATCATAGTTGTACACGTTCTAATTGGTATAGAGCGTTGATGTTACTATTCATTGTGTGTTATAATAACATGTTTCTTATATCTGTAGTCTAAAAATGATGTTTTTTTGCTTTGAAAGTTATGGAAATTTCCATCATATTTTGAAAAAATCTAGAAGGGATTTCTGTAAATCCAAGTAAAAGCCGTCAAAATTCACAAATTTAGGTGTCTTAGACGGTTTTTATGGTGCTGAATCCATTTCCACCATAAAAAACATGATTCAAACACTGCATCTACAAGATTTTTTGAGATTTTTTTGCTCGGATTCTGGCCACTTTTTACCGTCAAGCAATTCCTCTGCCTCCGTAGAAGACTCCTTTCTTATATATACTAACACACGGTGTTCACACCTAATGTAACGGAAGTTTGGTCAACTGGTCCAACTAGAACCCGACCCTTGCAATCCACCCTCATCTCATAAAATTAGTATCCATAAAGCGATGAAATCGCCTCACGTTAACACAATGTAGAGTATATCATGCCACAATAAAAAAATTCCAATACCCAAGTCTTGAGAGACCTATTAAACACACGCTTTACTAGCATAATCGAGTATATTATTAGGTCATTACATGCAATGCTTTACAGTGAAATATTTTTCCAAGACTGTGAACGATAATCCAAATAATTGGTTCGATATCCTTGACTAACCAAAGTTGATTTACTACACAAGTAATGGCATTCAACCCCTTTAGAGCCAAATTTAATAGAACATATTTGCCTCCACTAATGTGACCAAAAAGGAAAGGAATATCAGTGACTATAAGCAATGAGGTTGGTATGGAACTTTCCTTCAAAGCTATCCTTGTTCTAGTAAGAAGGAAATGCACAATCACCTACCGTTTAACCACTCTTACCACTGTAATTTTGATTTGAGACTCCTTCTAAGATCGACTTATTAGTGTAATTAACATTGTACACAAACCACAATTGTCTCTTCCCAGAATGAAGCACACACACACACACACACACACACACACACACACACACACACATATATATATATATATATATATATATATATATACATATATATATATATATATATATATATATATGTATATATATGTATATGTATATATCTATATATGTATATATGTATATATATATATATATATATATATATATATATACATATATACATATATACATATATATATACATATATATACATATACATATACATATACATATACATATACATATACATATATATATATATATATATATATATATATTCCAGACCCCTTCCTGGACATAAAATCTGTTAGGGTTAACAACCAAGATTCCATTACTATCACAACACCAAGAAACTTGTTGAGTTGAGTATTTACCAATGAGGAAATAAATCTCATCTTACATATACACGTGAAAAATTATTCCTAGTTCAAGAACAAAAGACTAAGTCATTAAAGAATATGAGATAGTCCTGCCAATAGCACATATAACAAGGCTTATTTATGTTTGGGCTTAAGAAAATGAAAATATAGAGCTAGAACTTGGGCGTGCATTATTGGAAGACTTGGACGATCATTCATGTGAAATATGCAGGCCACTAGGCCTAGAGAGGAAGAAGTCATCAATATGACTACTAAAAAACATGAACAATGTTGGTAAGAGCTTCCATCAAAATTAATAACTGTGCCAATATAATTATGAAAAGATTTCCATGTTGGTTACTATTAACTGATGACCAATACCCACACACTGTTTAAAGTATAACCTTAGTTGAGCATCATAAATAAAACTATCTCCTTAATCAAGAACTCATCACTTTGTTCCAACACCTTTTAAACAATATCAATAGAATACCAGTAAGCTTATATAAATAGTAAAACTTAAACCAAGCCTCATGCCATAATATCAATAATTCAGATCATAAATGTAAACATATATTCATTATTATTGAAAATACATGAGAAACACATATATTGAATGCTTTTGGGCAACTGAATCTGGGGACTATAAATCTCCACCCAACCATATACAAGCTATAGTCAGTGCTCACTTGTAGCTGTCACCCCTGAGCAAGATTCTAGAGACTGAGAGGCCTTTTACTTGGGGATTTAAAATCAACCACCAATTGAACCAAGGACTCTATAGGTTCTTCCATCTCCACCCACACACTGATTTGTGGTCAACTAAGTGCACAGGGAGTCTAAAGACCTTCTTCCTCCACCCTTTAGAATTCAACATTGTGGTTCCACCCAACTTGGGGACCCTAGAACCCACAATAAAGTGAAACTACAACAAGGAAGCATCCATAAACCCTCCAGAATAGTTCCTCCACCCCAACCCTCAGGGATTTCTGAGAAACACCATCTCCATCCTTTGGCCAATTGGGGACTTTAGAGGTAATTAATTCCTCACCTGGAAGTGATTTCTTCCTTCTCCCTTGCCAACTAACACATTATTCCTATATTGTTCAATGCTTTTCCTAGCTCTTCGATTTTTGTCTCAGTATTTTGTTGTGTTCTTTATTTCCTGAGCTTCCTCTCTGTTCTCCTCTCCCTGTCTTTCTTTTTCCCTTTTTCCTCTTGTTGTTCAAATGCCTTCCCCAATAGTTCGAATGCATATCCTTATTTTTTTTTGTGTTACGCTTCCCCAACAGTTTGAATTCCTCACTCCTTGTTTTTTTTTCTCGACTATCCCACAACAAATTAGATTACTCTACACCCTCTTGTTATGTTGTTCCAACAATTTTACTTCTTCCTTCCCTGCTTGTGGCGTTGTCCCTAGCTGTTCGAATTGTCTCCTCTAGACAGTGACCTCTGCCACCAAAATCTTGTTAGCCAATGAGGAAGGTGCCACTTGCTTGTGTGTTCCCATGTTATTAAATTTTGTTTAGTTTGCTGCAGTGGCTGGTCAACACACCATACTAGCTGGTGAACTATCCATTATTCTTTTAAAATTTTTGTCCTGGATGCTTGTCAATTCCTCTAAGGAAAGAATGGCTTGGATATCTCTCTTGCAACTCTATCAATTTTGAGAACACCAGGTCATTAATACAAACCAACAAATCTTTAATGGCTATCATAAATTGTCCATATTTCCTACGACAAGAATACCTTCAAAATCCTAAGAAAGTAACCTCCCCATCCTCTGGAATATGTGTCCCTTGACTCAACCCATTTTTTTGTAATTAAAATGCATGATATATTTACAATGCATTCATAATTGGGAAAAATGACAAGGGATGTCACAAACCCTTCCCCCTTAGGGGAAAACCATCCTCGATGTTCAATGACACATATACAACATAAATGACACACTTGAAAACAATCATACTATTTCATGGAGCTTTATATACTCAACTCTTTACAATATTTGCAACGTTCTATGCATTTGCTTCAACCAACAAAGAAAATGTATGATAAATATCAATTTATAATTCAACCATATTCCGATGTCTAGAGCTACAATACTTGCGCTCCTCGTTCCTTAAGTGAATAATTATCAAATCATTGTTTCCGTGCACATTCCCAATGTGCTTTTGATTCCAACCAGTGCTGCTAATGATCAAAAACAAATTTATTCCCAAACTTTCCCTTCTCTTCTTCCCAGTCCCTGATGTAATCCGTCACCCCCTTCCATGATGTCACTTACCTTCTAAGTTTAGGCATCCCCTTCTTTGCTTCTCAATCCCTTGGGAAATCCATTCCTTGGAAAGGTTTTCTCGCATCTGAAGGGTCCCAAAACCAAGGCATATCCCTGCCTTAAAACTATCTTATTGGTCATAGCATGCTTCATGGAAATCAATGGACACTATTGGATACCGGTGTCCCACAATGGCTCTGTTCCTGAAATATTTTACCAACATGCTACTGCATGCTTGAATTAATTTTATGTAGTTGCTATCACTCTTGCAGCTGGCTCCAATCACACAATCTGACAAGTTCCATGCTTTCCTACATCAAGCACACACATTTCCGTTAGATTCATCATAAGGAATTGTAATAAATTTAGATCATATCTCATAGGTAGCTTATCAATGAGGTGACATGGCCATTCTATTTTGGTTTTTGTCACAACAAGTCAAATTAGCCCATAGATCAAATCATCATGCATAAAAATATCATTTCTGGTTAGCTCAAAACCCAACCATCATAAATCAAAACTATAATTTAGAAATTCAAAAATTGAACGAAATAATTATACTTATCTTAATTTGGTTTATGTTGCTTGTGGATCAATTTCCAAACCAAACAAGCATCTGATGACATTTCCTCTCCCATGCACACACTGTATTGGTTTCCAAACCCAAAAAACACTCAACACCTTCTCTTCTCTTTGACAACGTACACACACTAGGTTGATTTCCAAACCCAACAAACACTTAGTGCCTTCACTTCTCTTCGTCGTTGTACACACATTGGATCAGTTTCTAAACCGACAAGAACCCAACAATAAGGGAATCTAGAGGCTCACCTCCACCCTCAATCATCAAGGGAATCCAAAAGCTCCCTCCACCTTGTGATATATATATATATATATATATATATATATATATATATATATATATATATATATATAATCCCATTCGCTACCTCGTGAATATGGGCACTACTAAACATGGTAGTCACTACCAAAACAGGTAGTCTTCTATCGTCAAAATATGATCAACGAGAATCCAGAGGCTACCCCACCTCGACCCGACCCATTACACAACACAAGGGCCCAAGAAATCCCATACCTAACTACCCCAAACACATTACACAAAATAACATAACATACACATTACATGTACACATAGCTTAATACACGAGCATATGGCACAGTACCACATACAAATAACACATGCACATATACACATGGCTTAGCACATTATAACATAGAATCCAGAGAGAACACTATCTCTATTTATGTGAACCAGGTCATACTGCCTCTAGTGTCTTTCCCACCCTTCACCGTGTGCATCCAAAATCTAAATACATGATATGTGGTGTTTTTAATTATCCATGCTTGCCTCAGCATGCGTAGATCACACTACTTTCCTTTTTGTTGATATATCCTTCAACATTCCATGTTCATAATATAAAGAAGAAAATTATGTTAGAATCATATTCACATGATATTAAAATCATAGATCAACCAAGGCTCCATTTTCCCAATTGATTCCTCACATAATGTAGGAATTTACAGGGTAAGTTCCTCAGAAAGAACACCAAAAGGACACCGCTCACAACCAGATCTCAAATCAATACACCAGTATTTTTGACGTGGTTAAAACCCTCAAAGTGCAAGGAGGGAAACAGTCCACGGCCTGTCCCAACGTGGGTACTACAGGCAATTTATTAATCAAAGAATGAAAATTTACATAAGCTTCTCTCATGCACGGATTACCCGAACAATGACCCTCCATGCGCTTTAAATAGAACTCATGGACCAATCGGGTGTCAAGCCACGGATCAAGTGTCGGTAATACCGAGGTGAGAGTGAACCGTCGGATCACTACATATCGTGACCATCGGATTGTAAGTTACAAAATGTACAACGGTAAAGAAACACACTTTACCTAACTCTAACCTAACTCTATACTAGACCAAGTTGAACTTAACTATATCCTATGTGTCGGAATATCCTAACATCCCCCCTTAAGAACAACTTGGGATAGGATTGAAGGATTTACAAATATGACACAATAGGAGAAGGAAGGAGGCACTAGAGCCTATCCCCCCTTAGTGACAACTTCCTGAACTCCAAGCATATATCGAAGTTTAGTGAACTTCGCCTCTGTGAGAGCCTTTGTGAAGATGTCTGCAACCTGATCATCTGTTGGACAATATTGCACTTCAAGAACATGGTCATGAATGAGCTTTCTGATGAAGTGAATGTGTAGTTCAATGTGTTTGCTGCGCTGTTGCTGGACTGGATCTTTGCATAGCTGAATGGCACTTTGATTATCACACCAAAGTGTGGTTGGATGCTGCTGCTCAAAGCCAAACTCTGATAGGATCTGACGAAGCCACAAGGCTTCCTTACTAGCTTCCACGGCACCACGATACTCTGCTTCTGCTGACAAAAGAGAAATGGCAGCCTGTTTCTTACAAGCCCATGTAATAGGTCCTGAACCAAGAGTGAAGACATAACTGGCAGTAGACTTCCGATCATCAGGGTCACCAGCCCAATCAGAATCAGTGAAACCAACTAACAGAGGAGCTGCTTTGGCACTGTAATGAATCCCAAACTGTACTGTACCTCGAACATAACGAAGTATTCTTTTAGCTGCTTTCCAATGACTTTCACGGGGGTTTTGCATAAAATGAGCAACAAGGCCAACAACAAAAGAAAGATCAGGACGAGTATGGGTTAAATACAAGAGTTTTCCGACAAGTTGACGGTATAAGGTAGCATCAACTTCAGGAGAAGTACAAGAGACTGAAAGTTTGACTCCAGACTGAAAGGGAGAAGGGGCTGGCTTACAGTCTTCCATGTGAAAATGACGAAGAATATCACAAGCATACTTGGACTGGGAAAGGAAAATACCCTCCTGGGATTGCAAGACTTGAAGACCGAGAAAATAGTGTAAGTGTCCTAAGTCTGTCATTTCAAATTTCTTTTTAAGGCTGGACTTCACATGGTTTATAAGGTTGGGATCACTACCAGTAAGAATAAGATCATCAACATAAAGAACAAGGATGATAAGAGAGTTGCCCACTTTCTTGGTGTAGACAGTATTGTCAGAATGACACCTAGAAAAGCCAGATTCTAAAAGAAAGCTATCCATTTTGGCATACCAAGCCCGAGGAGCTTGCTTGAGGCCATAAAGGGATTTCTTAAGTCGACAAACAAGGCTGGAGTCTGTTTGTATGAAGCCAATGGGTTGTTCCATATAGATTTCTTCCTGCAAGTCCCCATGCAAGAAGGCAGATTTAACATCCATCTGATGGACTTCCCATTTTAAAGAGGCAGCAAGGGAAAGAACAAGGCGGATAGAGTTCATTTTGGCAACAGGGGAGAAGGTTTCAGTGTAGTCAATGCCTTCAACCTGTGAAAAGCCCTTAGCAACGAGACGAGCTTTATGTTTATCAACTTTCCCATCTGGTCCATACTTGGTTCTGTAAACCCATTTACATCTAACAAGTTTGCGTCCCTTTGGTAGAGGAACAAGATCCCATGTATCATTTGTCATCAATGAATGATATTCTTCATTCATAGCTGCTTCCCAATGTGGATGGCCTGAAGCTTCTGCAAAAGTGTTAGGATCATGATTTACTGGAGCTTGAGCCAGTAAAGAAGAGGCTCTTTCAAACTGAGAACGTGTACGTCGCTGATCTGTAGGATCACCGGCAAGATCACCTGCTGCATCCCGAGTAGCACGGACCCATCGTGGAAGTTGAGGATCCTGAGAAGGTGGGGGAGGATTATCATCCTCGCTTTCATCATCTGAAGAAGAAATGTTTTCAAAAGTAGAAGAGATAGGAAGAGGTGGCACATCCGCCGGACTAGGCTCGCAGGCCGATTTATTTTCATCAAATTTTACATCTCTTCTAATGATAACATTTTTGGACTTAAATGGAATAAGTCTATAACCTTTTACATCTTCAGAATATCCAGAAAAAGTACATTTCTCACTCTTAGGTTCTAAAGCTTTATGCTTTTCATCTGGAATATGGGCCCATGCTTCACTTCCAAACACACGAAAGTGACTTACATCTGGTTTAATGGAACTCCAAGCTTCTTCTGGAGTGATATTTTCTAGAACCTTAGTAGGAGTGCGATTGATTATATAATTTGCACAATTAATTGCTTCGGCCCAAAAACTAAGACTGAGTCCTTTAGATTGCAGCATACAATTAGCCATTTCCTTTAAGGTGCGATTTTTCCTTTCAGCTACACCATTTTGTTGTGGAGTGTATGGAACAGTATGTTGCATTTGAATTCCATTTTCGGTGCAAAAGTTGATGAATGTGTTTTTAACATATTCTCCACCATTATCAGTTCTTAGCTTAAGAATTTGATGTCCAGATTGTTTTTCAACAAAGGCTTTGAAGGCCAAAAAGGTGTTAAATACTTCGCTCTTGAGTTTTAAGAAGTATACCCAAGTGCGTCTGGAGAAATCATCAATGAAAGTTAAGAAGTACTTGCAGCCAGAGAATGAAGCAACAGGAAGAGGACCACATAAATAACTGTGCACAAGCTGTAAAGGGGCTGAGGCGTGCCAAGAGGCACGTTTGTCAAAACTGTCCTGATGATGTTTTCCGAGTACACATCCGGAACAAACACCATCTCTGCAAGATACCATAGGAAGACCTGTCACCATATTTTCTTTACATAGATGCTGAAGGGAGCGATAGTTTAAGTGACCAAATCGCTCATGCCAAAGTTTGCTCACTTCATCATTATGAGCAATAAATACTGAGGGAAGATTTGATGACCCAAAGTTGTGAAACTTATACAACCTTTTGGAATCATCAGCAAGACCAGTAGCTAGAATCTGTTTAGGATCTTTTAGATCCTTGATTACAACATCATGAGGTGAAAATTCAACAATTTTACCTTCACCTGAATGAGTTATCTGATAGACAGATAGAAGGTTGCAGGATAAGGTTGGAACACATAATACATCATTAAACTGACCATTGTCTAGATGAACAGTTCCAGTCCCTACAACATTAAGAGATCTATCATCACCAACATATATATTTTTGGTGTTACAATCATTTAAAGAAGAAAACATGGCTTGGTTTTTGGCCATGTGACAAGAGGCTCCAGAATCAATGAGCCACTCATGAGAATGAGAAGAAGAAGAAGATACATTTAATGCATAACCATACTGAGATGATTGACAATGACATGCAGAAAGTGCCATTCCGGAAGTTGAAGTTGAAGTAGGCTCCACATGGATGTTATGTTTCTTCATTGCGGCTTCCAAGGCTTCCATCTTCTTAAAGCATTTAGATTCTAAGTGGCCATCTCGATTACAAAAGTTACAATGTCTATCAGTCTTCTTCCATTTGTTTTTATTGGTCTTATCATTTTGCTAAAATGATCTTTCATTTTGAGGCTGAGATGGTTTAGGACCATTTTTTTGAGGATATGACTTCTTAGGATTCTTTGAATTTGGTTGCTGCTGGGCGGCTAACGCTTTCGTGGAAGAGTTTCCAAGATTAAGAAGACCAAGGTGTAAGAGTTTTTCTTGTTCTCTTATTAAGGAATCACAAAAGGAGTCAAAGGAAGGGGCCTTGTAGTCTTTTCCTTGACAAATGAAAGCTTCCCTTGTAGAATGGAAAGTGGAAACAAATACAGAGTAGGCTGGTCCCAACTTAGTAAGGATGGAATAAATAAGGTTACCATCTTCTTTCTTAACTTTAACACCTTCCAAGAGATATCTAAGGGTCTTGAATTTGGACAAGAAATCTTCAATGCAAGAAAAATTATTAGGATCCAAAGTAAGCAGCTCATTTTCAAGTTGATGGGCTCTAATTTCATTTTTAATCCCAAAAACTTTAGCGAGTTTTTCTAATGCTTCATGAGGAGTCTCAAGGTCTGCAATGTGGAATCTAAGATCAGGAGAAATAGACATCCCTATCAAACCACGTGCTTGATCTTGTCTATTTTCCCATTTTGCAACCTTGTCTTCATCTTTTGGTTTCTTCTCTTGGTCTGTGGCTATTCTGAAGAGACCTTTACTTCTAAGTAAATCTTCCATGTAGGCTACCCATTGGAAGTAGTTAGTGCTGTCAAGAATGACTTGGCATGGACTTTCCATTTTTAAAAAAACTGAAGCTGAAGATGCTGAAAGTAAGTGTTCCAATGGATAGATCTCGAAAAAATAGGCGGTTTTAAAAAAAACGGCTCTGAAAAAGGCTTCCGGATGAAGAAGTTATGGCTTTTTGAAAAAAAATTGTTGAAGTTGCCGGCAAAGTGCGCGAATGTGCGGGAATGAAAAAATCCGCCCCCACAAAATGGAGACTTGAACCCAAGACCTCTACTCTCTTAAAATAGCTTTGAACCAATTGATCTATACAAAAAATTTGAGAGAGAGAGAGAGAGAGAGAGAGAGAGAGAGATGGGGGGGGGGGGGGCCTTGGTTTGCGTGCTTGCCTTGAGAAAGCTCTTTTTCCCTACAAAACACAAAACACAAAACCCAACACGAATATGCAAAGAAAAACGAACCTTGTGGCTCGAAGTTAGCTTTAGCCAAAAAACTAGAAATTTTAAAAAAAATCTCAAAGTTAGCTTTAGCCGAAAAACTAAATATTTTTCTCAATGTTTCTGATTTTCCCAGATCACACTAAGGTGCAGGGAAAAGAGCATACGCATGAGAAAAATCCTTCCTTTCTGTTTCTGATTTGCCCAGATCGCACAGAGTCGCAGGGCAAAGAGCATACGCAGAAATGAAAGGTATAGATCCGGTTAAAAAAAAAGGCTAAATAAACCGAAACCGAAATACGCAGAGAGAAAATAACAGTAAACTGCAAAAAAAACACTGTATACCTCCCGATCTGAAAAATGACGCAGCTAGGGCTACCGGAAACCTTTTCGCATGAAACGAAAGGGGTTCCTCACTGGAACAGATGCTCCGAACGCAACAGAGCAGTCCTCTCGGCCCGAAAGCAGTCAAAAACAACAGATCTAGGAAACGACAGCCGCATGCAATTCTACCGGCTTCAGATTTGGATCACCAATGGACGCGGCCCTCAAATTGCTCTGATACGATGTAGGAATTTACAGGGTAAGTTCCTCAGAAAGAACACCAAAAGGACACCGCTCACAACTAGATCTCAAATCAATACACCAGTATTTTTGACGTGGTTAAAACCCTCAAAGTGCAAGGAGGGAAACAATCCACGGCCTGTCCCAACGTGGGTACTACAGGCAATTTATTAATCAAAGAATGAAAATTTACATAAGCTTCTCTCATGCACGGATTACCCGAACAATGACCCTCCATGCGCTTTAAATAGAACTCATGGACCAATCGGGTGTCAAGCCACGGATCAAGTGTCGGTAATACCGAGGTGAGAGTGAACCGTCGGATCACTACATATCGTGACCGTCGGATTGTAAGTTACAAAATGTACAACGGTAAAGAAACACACTTTACCTAACTCTAACCTAACTCTATACTAGACCAAGTTGAACTTAACTATATCCTATGTGTCAGAATATCCTAACACATAATTGGGAATAAAAAACATGCCATTCATTAATATGCTGAATTCATAAGCATAATCAATCATTCTTTAACAAAAATGATCCAGAAAATAACCTGTTAATCACAATGGCATCATATACATTTATTTAATCATCAACATGATCATGAACACAACACAATTACCTGTGTCCATAAGGCCAAGGTTAAGAGAAATTCCTTTATCCATGCAAGCATGCACAACGTTGGGAACAACAATTCCCAACTTGGCCAAGGCATTTGTTACCTCAAGCCCATTTACTTTACCTTTCCTTAAAACCCTTTTCATTGTTATCTTGCCACTGTCCATTTTGTCCCTATGGAACCAACCAACCCAACTGGCTGTCACATTTTTCTTCTTGCCTCCTATTTCCCTTTATTCATGTGTTGGGATTCATCCAAGTCTTAAATGTCCTATTGGGTTCCAATCAGCTCTTCCTGAGCTCCATAGTTTCCTATTTCCCCAACAATTTCCAAGAACCCCAAAACATAGAAGGCAAGAACAAGAAGAAAAGTGAAGGAAGCATAAAATTCTAAACAATAATACAAAACCATAAACAAAGTGGCATGACCATGCATCAATCAACAGCGAAAAATGACATATCAAACATAAAGCCAATAGAGGAACACAAAACCTCAAATGATCAACAACCATACCCACTCAACCCCATGAGTTCTGATGTTTTCAATTTTTTCATAAATAAAAACTTAGTATTATCCTTCTTCAAGGTTTCATGGCAAGCCTTTTAAACTTGCAATTCCCTTCCAATTTCTCCCCAAAGGAGTCCTTCGATACTTATTAGAGAGGCTCGAGGGAAATCCCCCTCCTTTTCCCTCTCTTGCAGTAATGAAATTTGTTGCCTCAAATGATTGAGAGCTCTTGCAAGTTGCTCTCTTTTGTTGTACTAAAGGTTCTTAATAAGTTTCCATGCAAGCATAATTGTTAGTGCATTAATAGATAAAAACAATATATCAGCTGCCTTTGCCTACTGTACCAATCATGCTCCCCTGTAACTAAACACATATCTCAATTTACACATTAGTCACATGTCTCAAAATCCAAGACATAAATAAGCATATTTGATCTTAATCATAAATTTTCAAAAACCAGAATTATTACATGCACATGCACATATAAACTCATTTACAACTATGATTTTTAGAAGACTTCAGTCTCTTTGCCGAGTTCATTTATAATTGGAAACCAACAACTATGCCCAAACTAGCATCATTAACTTTATTTAACCTATGTACTAAGACCAAACAACAATTTAAATTCAACGTTTATACCAAGGCTAGTAATAAATGCATCTTCAATCTTAAGGGAATTAGTTAGAATCATATTCACATGATATTAAAATCATAGATCAACCAAGGCTCCTTTTTCCCAATTGATTCCTCACATAATTGGGAATAAAAAACATGCCATTCATTAATATGTTGAATTCATAAGCATAATCAATCATTCTTTAACAAAAATGATCTAGAAAATAACCTGTCAATCACAATGGCATCATATACATTTATTTAATCATCAACATGATCATGAACACAACACAATTACCTGTGTCCATAAGGCCAAGGTTAAGAGAACTTCCTTTATCCATGCAAGCATGCACAACGTTGGGAACAACAATTCCCAACTTGGCCGAGGCATTTGTTACCTCAAGCCCATTTACTTTACCTTTCCTTATAACCTTTTTCATCGTTATCCTGCCACTGTCCATTTTATCCCTATGGACCCAACCAACCCAACTGGCTGTCACATTTTTCTTCTTGCCTCCAATTTCCCTTTATTCATGTGTTGGGATTCATCCAGGTCTTAAATGTCCTATTTGGTTCCACTCAGCTCTTCTTGAGCTCCATAGTTTCCTATTTCCCCAACAATTTCCAAGAACCCCAAAACATAGAAGGCAAGAACAAGAAGAAAAGTGAAGGAAGCATAGAAGTCTAAACAATAATACAAAACCATAAACAAAGTGGCATGACCATGCATCAATCAACAGTGAAAAATGACATATCAAACATAAAGCCAATAGAGGAACACAAAACCTCAAATGATCAACAACCATACCCACTCAACCCCATGAGTTCTGATGTTTTCAATTTTTTCATAAATAAAAACTTAGTATTATCCTTCTTCAAGGTTTCATGGCAAGCCTTTTAAACTTGAAATTCCGTTCCAATTTCTCCCCAAAGGAGTCCTTCGATACTTATTAGAGAGGCTCGAGGGAAATCCCCCTCCTTTTCCCTCTCTTGCAGTAATGAAATTTGTTGCCTCAAATGATTGAGAGCTCTTGCAAGTTGCTCTCCTTTGTTGTACTAAAGGTTCTTAATAAGTTTCCATGCAAGCATAATTGTTAGTGCATTAATAGATAAAAACAATATATCAGCTAAAAACAATATATCAACTGCCTTTCCCTACTGTACCAAGCACACTCCCCTGTAACTAAACACATATCTCAATTTACACATTAGTCACATGTCTCAAAATCCAAGACATAAATAAGCATATTTGATCTTAATCATAAATTTTCAAAAACCAGAATTATTACATGCACATGCACATATAAACTCATTTACAACTATGATTTTTAGAATACTTCAGTCTCTTTGCCGAGTTCATTTATAATTGGAAACCAACTACTATGCCCAAACTAGTATCATTAACTTTATTTAACCTATGTACTAAGACCAAACAACAATTTAAATTCAACCTTTATACCAAGGCTAGTAATAAATGCATCTGCAATCTTAAGGTAATTAGTTAGAAAAAATTGTCCTACCAGCGTTAGTTCATGTATAATCATGCCTTTACAAGATTAAAATTCAACTTTTGTTGGCTTCATTCAATGTCTTTTCCAAGACCGTCACATGCAACAGTACCATTATCTATGCCACATTCTTCAATTGCTTTATACTAGGAGAATACCCTAGACGGGAAAATTAAACGTTTATTAAAGAGGATGAGGAAGCACAAGAGACTTTCTAATAATTCAAGATAAACTCTAATATTGCAGTCTCGAGAGTTAGTTAAAGCTCATCGACACATAAGCATATGTATATCACTTTACAACTTATAAATTTTCACATTTGTGTTGTATGTCATGCATATGCAGGCAATCTCACAATCAATGGATATATATGGCCACTCAATCACGATGCCACACCCAACACCTACACACATAGGCAAGCATTCACGAAGTCCCCATTCCTTAAACTAGGAAGGCATTAACCACGAAAGATAATAATTCATAAAGAAGAACATAATAGCTGAAATCATCATACAAAAGTAGCCAACCTCCACCGAGGTTCTTTGCCATACATAAATCAAACCACGAGACTCTCACATCCCAATAACTTATACATATACATATGTTTACCTTTAATTAGTGCAAGCCATGTTATTTAGGTCGCACCATACATGGATTTCCACACATCCCTCACATCCCTTACATCACATAACCATTCTCATGCACAATCATCTCACACATGCAAGACCACATCACTCAACCAAAAGACATGGTTTGCTACAAATAGCTATTCTCACCGTCTTACAAGTAGTTCCGCAAACTTAAGGAAAATCTTAAATCTCCAAGGTCAAAATCACTAGTTTTCTAGACCTTTAAGATGCCAAATACAAAGCATGTGCATTGCTAAGGCATTTATCAAAATAAAATGCTAAAAATAACTGCAGTTAATATGCAATCCATCCCAATGCTACGAGTAGGATACCATCATACTCACATTCAGATATTACGCTTAGAGTTGAGCTCCATATCTAAACCGGAGATCTGTGCATTATTACCATGCTACATACTTAAATCATCGAGTAAGCATTTCTACCATGCAATAAATAAATCAATAATAAACCAAATTTTATTACCTAAACATTAGTTTAGTTAATTTTCTAAAAAATTGACATTATGAAACCCATTTTGTAGGAACCCTGTTGTTACTTGCCCATGGTTGGGCCTATCAAATCCAAGTGTTGAACTTGGATGCTATGATGCCACTTTGTAAACACCCAAAATTAACCTCGATGAAGTGTTCACTTACTAATCCAATTTCCCAAGTACGGTTAGAGAAATGGGATAATAATTTTATTTTTTGACTTTTCTTCAAGTACTTAAAAATCATTTTGAATGTCACCATTACACACGTCTAGGTGTGACGTTTCTGGTGATATAAATATTTTGCCCAATTTTGACTCCGGGATCTCAAGTCATGCCTCCGTAAAGTTTTATTTCTTTAAAATTGCCATTTTCTCTATTCTGCCACATGACACCCACATGAACTCCACATGGTGCCCACATGGCATATTTTCTTGTTACTGCTTGGCTGAGACTCATAGAAACCTGAGGACATATGCCTATATGGCATATCCCATGTGGCGTTCCCATTCGTAATTGTGTAAGTTTAGTTATGTGCTTATGTACATACAAATACATGTATGTATAAGTATTTAATTATCTTGTGGTGAAATACCCTAACCACATGGTCACGACCCCGCCATGGACCCAACCACCTTATACATTGAATAACATTATATATATATATATGACTACACCCTGCCATACATAATCACCATGACACATTCATACGTGACCTGCATTGTATATTTCATATACGTGATCATATAAATATATCAAACCATAGACACTGTTACGACGAGCATGATTTAATGGGGTCTGCACATACTATCCAATGTCTCACATATGTCCAACACATCCAACAATAGGCAGGGGCTCACCCCTTTCTCGTTGAATTCATGGGGGGGAGGGAGTCCCTACTGAAACATGGGCTGTTGATTTCCCAAATTAGTATCTATAAAGCAATGCAATTGCCCAACGTTAACATAATGTAAATTATGTCATGCCACAACAAAAAATTCTGGTAACCATGCAACTACAAAATTTTAGACTGGAGCTGGATGATTTATAAATACAAGTAGAAACTCTCAAACTGGACACACAAATTTTTATCTCTAGGTGGAAGATACATTTTACTCCAGGAAACACTTCAACAAATTTATGTTTATTGGGCTCACCTATTTGGATTCCTAATACAATTGTCAAAAAATTCACCTCGATCATGACAAATTTTCTCTGGAAAGGGCTCGAGGTATCAAGCAAAATGAACCTATGCAAATGGTCAGAGTTAACAAAACCCAAGGACTTTGGTGGATAGGAACTGTTAGAACACCAATCTTTTGGAACAACGTTGCTCATAAAATCTTTTTGGAGAGCTATTATTGGTAGGGGCATTTAGCAAGATATTGTACATTCAAAATATATGCCAAACAACACATTGGAAGATATCTACAGGAACATATCGTCACACATGAAATATGGATTGATAATCTAGAGAACCTATGTGAAGATAATGCCTTGGTGGATGTCGAGAATGGTCTGGGAATATGGAAATGGGGGTAAAATTATGATTGTCTCTCTTAACATTAAAGGACTGGCAGGTACGCAGGTTCTACAGGAGAAAACGCTAAACTAAATCAACAAAAGAGGTATCTTCTTTTTATGTCAAGTAATAAAAGGCATAAAACATAGTTGTCCCATTTGGAAGTCTGCGTTGGAATTGGGTTTTCCACATGCTGTGGAGCACAATTGGTGACAATACATAGACTCACTCAGCTAGGCTAGACTACTTCATAATTTTCAGGGAGACAATATCACATGGGGAGGGAAGATACATAATCAGAGACCCTTTCTTGTAGATACATACAGATCTTTGATCACACAACAACACAATTGTAATCAAAGCTCTTGGTTTTACAAGGTAAGGAAAATGAATATCGCTATAAAAATCATTCCATTCAACTAGTTAGTTTGGAAAAACAAAATATTGACATGGGATAACTTAAGCAAGGATTTCAGGGACCCAACATTTGTATTTTCTGTAGAAACTCACCTGAAAAAGCTAATCATATTTTCTTTCATTTCCCTTACACTGATCATATATAGGGGATGATCGCTAGATTATGGCACTGCCCGAGTTTCTTGATTTCAAATCTGTAGGATTTAATCACACATTGGAATGCAAATTCTACTGAGAACGTTGCTATTCCACTTTTCACAAATTGGGAAATTTGGAAAGCCAGAAACAATTACATAAAGGAATACCTATTGGGATACCCAAAATCTATCACAAGGTGAACAATTGGATGGGAGGATCTCCTCCACCTAAATTGACAACCATGAATCTCAGTAAGATTAGATCTGCCCCTTCCATTACTTTTCCAGGTGGTTGGTTCGATGGTGCATCACAAAGAGGTATATGTGGTTGTGGCGTGGTTCTTATGCTGGACAAACATACTCGATACACACTTTCTTGGCAATGGAGGTTCAGACACTAATACCAGAGAAGAAACTGTGGCTTTTTGGGGACTACTCCGATTTATAATAGAAAGGAAATTGCACAACATCAATATTTATGGGGATTCAAAATTCCTTATTGGAGGTATTCTGGGACAACATTCTTTTGATCCTCCACTACTTGCTGGCTGGATCATGAGGATCAAACAAAGACTTGCCTCCCTCTCCTCATATACCATACAACATGTCTTGAGAGAATTCAATATGGAGGTGGACCAACTGTCTAAGAAAGGCCTACAAGGACAATATGGGTGGATGCATTATAAACACATCATGGACCAGAACATTCTCGAGGATGGAGATATCAGTTTTCCATATTGATCTTGTCCTAGCTTGCTTGTTTTCAAGTTATGGTTGTGAAAGACAGATCAATATTTTTAAGTTCTCTAGTTTTATCATACTTGCTTACTTGATTTTGTGACAATATGTTTTTCTGTCTGTATTCTGATTAGTGTTTGTGTATGTATGGATGTTATCACTACTTTCTGGAACACAAAAGGCCCTCACACATTTTGAACAATTTCAGTTGCATGGAGACCCACTCATATATAAGTAATGGTCTTTAAATATAATTGAAAGCCAACATTTTTTTCCTCTAAAAAAATGAGAGACCTATTAAACACACATTGCTAGCATAATCGAGCAGATTAATGGGTCATTACATGTAACACTTTACAATGAAATATTTTTCCAAGACTGTGAATGATCAACCAATTATTTGGTTCGGTATCCTTCACTAACAAAAGTTGATTTGCTACACAAGTAATGAAATTTAGCCCCTTGAGAACCAAATTTAATAGAACATGTTTTCCTCCACCAATGTGACTAGAAAGGAAAGGATTAGTGAGGATTATAAGAAATGAGGTTGGCCTAGAACTTTCCTTCAAACGTATTCATGTTGTAGTAAGAAGGAAATGCACAGTCACCTACAGTCTCACCATCACAATTTGAATTTTAACATGGGAATTGAGCCCCCTTCCAGGCTCGACTTATTAGTGTAATTAACATAGTGTGTGTGTGTGTGTGTGTATATATATATATATATATATTCTAGACCCACCTTCATGAACATAAAGTATGTCAGGGTTAGAAACCCAGATTCCATTACTACCACTGCACCAAGAAACTTATCGATTTGATTACTTATCAATGAGGAAAAGCATCTCATATTACATATAGCACATGTGCAAAATCATGCCTAGTCCAGGAACAAAAGAGAAACTCATCAAATCATATGAGACAGTCCCACAAATAGCACAAAGAATAAGGCTTATTTCCCTGGGCTTAAGAAACGAAATATCGACCCAAAACCTAGGCGTGCATTACTAGAAGACTTGGAAGGCCATCCATGTGAAATAGATAGGCTAGTAGGCCCAAAGAGGAAGGAGTCATCAGTATGACTACTCAGAATTATGAATAATGTTGGCAAGAGCTTCCAACAAAATCAAGAAGTGTGTCAATATAATTATTAAATGATTTCCATGATGGTTACTGTTAACCAGTGACCAAATCCAACACATTAATTGAAGTATAATTTTGGATAAGAATCATAAATAAAACTATCTCCTTAATCAAGAATTCATCACTTTATTCCAATGCTATTTAAACAATATCAAGAAAATACCAATCAAATTATATAAGCAATAAATATTAAACCAATACTCATGCCATAATATTATCAGATCATATCAGAAATGTAAATACATATACATTAATATTTAAAATCTATGAGAAACACTTATCTTGAAATCTTTTGGGCAACTGAGTCTGGGACTATAACTCTCCACCAAACCATAGACAAGTTGCAACCAATTCTCACTTGCAGTTATCACCCCTGAGCCAGATTTAAGAGGTTGAGGGGCCTTTTACTCAGGGATTCAAACTCAACCACCAGTTGAACCAGAGACTTTATAGGTTCTTGCACCTCCACCCACCAACTAATCTGTGGTCAAATAAGTGCACAAAGAGTCTAGAGACCTACTACCTCCACCCTTCAGAATTCAACATTGCGGTTACACCCAACTTAGGGAATCTAGAACCCACAATGAAATAAAACCACAACAATTCCTTTGAAGCTGCTAGGGATGCTAGGCTCTGTCTACTAGGGGTGCTAGGCTCTCTAGGAGCTTGCTATTATGACCTCTCTATTTCGTATCTTGCTTTCTTCCCTTCCTTTCCTTCCTCTTTCTACCATCAATCATGATCTCGGGCCAAGGAAAGACATTCAGATGGATACACTGACTGGTAACAAATTGATACATGCACCATATAGATGGACACACTCCACACCGGATATATCTTAGATATGATTCAGTGTGTTAATATGAGATCGTACGATATCCATATCCATAATGAGATTAATTTGTTAGAATAGCTTCCATTGAGTATCTGCACCTATCCCCTTCCTATCTTAGGAGAAGAAACATTGTCTTCATGAACTAGATTTGGCTCAGGATTACCCATTCAAATTATCCTAGGGTTCCCTGGATTTGGAAGCTATCACTTGGTAGAACAATGAAGCCTCTAGAAATCCTCCAGGAATAGTTCCTCCAGCCCAACCCCCAGGTATTTCTAAAAAACACCATCTCCACCCTCTATCCAATTGGGGACTCTAGAGGTAATGAATTCCTCATCTGGAAGTGATTTATTCTTGTCCCTTTTCCAATTGACACATTATTCCTCTATTGCTCAACATTCTTCCTTGCTCTTTGATTTTTATCTCAGCCTTCTGCTACATTCTTTACTTCTAGAGCTTCCTCTGCGTTCTCCTCCCTCTATCTTTTTTTCCTTTTTCCTCTTGTTGTTCGAATGCATTCCCCAATAGTTCAAATGCATCCTTTTTTTTTTGCTCTGTTGTGCTTCCCCAACAGTTTGAATTCCTCACTCCTTGTATTCCCTACTACATCCTTGATCAAATCCAATTACTCTCCTCCCTCTTGTTGCATTGTTCTAGTAGTTCAACTTCTCCCTTCCCTGCTTGTTGCACTATCCCTGGCTATTCAAATTGTCCCCTCCAAATAGTGACTTTTGCCACCAAAATCTTGCCAGCCAATGAAGAAGGTGCCACTTGTTTGCATGTTCCTAGGTTGTTAAATCATGTTTAGTTAGTTATAATGGGTGACCAACACACCATACCAGATGGAAACCTATTCATTACTCTTTTTTAATTTTTTGTCCTAGTTTCTTGTTAATTCCTCTAAGGAAAGCATGGCATGCATACTTCTCTTGCAACTTCATCAATTTTGAGAATACCTTGTCATTAAAACACACCAACCAACCTTTAATGGCTATCATAACTAGTCTAGATTTCCTACAACAAGAAGACCTTCAACATCCCATGCAAGTAACTTCCCCAACCTCTTAAATCCATGTCCCTTGAATTTGCCCATTTTTTTTTGTAATTAAAATGCATGACATATTTACAATGCATTCATAATTGGGAAAAATGAATGGGGTTGTTACAAAATTCTATTGTAGATATTAATTGTATTGCCAACTACATTCCACAATTGATCAATCAAGACCAAGATCAAGCTCTAATGGGGGAGATAACCTACTATGTAGTTTAGGATGTGGTCATGGAGATACCACAAAAAGAATCTCTAGGACCAAACGACTTCACCATGGAATTCTTCAATGCTGGAAATTTATAGCCCTTGAAGTTCATGCTCTGGTAGAAGAATCTTGATAGACCCAAAAGGTATAGTCTAGCCTGAACTCCACATTCATCACTTTGGTTCCCAAATATGGTAACTCAGAGGATCCTAATGGGTTTCATCACATAGCTCTTTGTAATTTAATTTATAAAATTATATCTTTCGTCATAGTTAGGAACCTCAAACCCCTGCTTCATAATATACTTTCTCTTGAACAAATGAGGTTCGTGGAAGGCCGAAAAATCTTGGATGGCATTGTTATTGCTCACGAATTTATTCATTCCTCAAGGAAACTCAGAAACCATGATATGATAATAAAGTTGGATTTATCTAAAGCTAATGACAAATTGAGTTGGGAATATCTCCTTAGCATCCTTATGATTTTGGATTTTTCCTGCAATGGATCTCTTGGATTACATATTTGATCTCTACCCATCTCTATTCCATTATCTTGAATGGTTCACCATATATAACTTTTAATCTGACTCGTGGACAGCATCATGGTGACCCCATTTCACCTTTCCTTTTAATTTTAGCTACTGAAGGCCTAGGAAGATATTTGAAAGATTCCTCCTTGCAAGGGACACTCAGAGGGCTTGTTCGTGTGGAGAGGATCTTCCCATTACCCATGAATAGTTTTTAGATGACATTGGGATATTATGCAAAGTTTCTCTGAGCGAGATCCAAAAGATAAATCTATTCTTGAAGTATTCAAGAAAGCCTCAGGAACCCAAATCAATGGAGATAAGTATAATGTTTTTTTTCTTTAACACTCATCCCACTGTCCAAGATTACATAGCATGGGTTCTTTGGTTCTAGGTGGTTCATCTCCTGGTGAAATATCTGGGGGTACCATTAGTATCTAACTCTTTGAGAATGGCTTGCTGGAATGATGTTATTTAGAAACTATTAAAAAAGATGGAGGGGTGGGCCTTCAAATTCTTAATTTTTTCAAGAAGACTTGTCTTGTTAAAATCCATTCTCTGGGAAATTCCATTATATCAATTGTTGGCTTTGGCAATACCCAAAATTGCATGAAACTCAATCACCAACCTATTTAGGAAATTTCTATGCAAAGGGATTCAAAACATTAAGAAATGAGAATTGGTTGCTTTGAAGAACTTGTGTCTCCCCATGTTGGTAGGAGGTCTAGGATTACAAGACCCAAAGTTATTGAATAAAGAATTAGGGGAAAAATTATGGTGGATATGGCTCCAAGGGAGATCATATGTTTGGAAATGTATTTGGGACTAATAATATGTAACTCACCGCTCACATGCCAAGAAATTAAGGGTTGAGAACCTTTCCTTTGGATCATCAGTATGGAATCTATCTCTAAACAATCAAAGCCTAGTCCAAAACCATGCCTTCTAGGAGGTAATAAAGGGGTGAACGACCTATTTTTAGCTAGATGCATGGGAAACTATTCCTGAGCTTAATGTTGGGGATAATATGGAGACTTAATGGTTTTTGCTGCAAAACAAAGGGGCTCATTGGTAGTGGATATGGAAATAGGCGAAAAAGAATCGTATTGGCGGTCCTAGAAGAAGAAAGAGGATTGACCAAACTTCCTCAATGTAGTGCAATGGGATATGATGGAATAAGAACTCCAAAATAAGAAAATACTCGTGGAAAATGAACCAGACACACTGATATGGGCATATCAAACGAGAGGGATGTTTACCATAAAAGAGGCATATTCACTATTAGCTAAACACCACCTCTTGGAACAAGAATCTCTCTAGAGAAATATATGAAAATATCGCTTATAGGTTAGTGTCAGTTCAATACACCTCCCTGGTATTTTCTACATCTCTCAAGTCTCTCTTTATTGCAACTGCTTTATCTTATTGAGACTAGTTTTTTAGTTTGATTGTGCTCCCAATTCTTGGTAGTATGATTTGGTAGACCACTTGTCTTAATTCAATTATTTGGGTTGAATGTGGTTTCTTTTCGATTTATCTTTTAGTTTAGGGAAGTGTCTTAGCATTGGGGGTTGGATATTCTGTGTTTCTCTACCTTTTCATTTCAAGTTGGTCTTGTATGGCCCTCGTCAGGTTTGTTTATCTAGATATTCTGTGCCCCAAGCTTGGTTGATGTTTGAACATTAGTGCTTTTCCTATTGTGTACCACACTTTGGTCACTATTTTAATGTACCCTGTCAGTTAGCTATCATGCAGAGATAGAAAATGAGGAGTAGGAGAGGAGGGGGTGAGGTGGTCGAGGGGCCTAGGGCCATAATTCATTCGAATGTTCCTAATGATATGCATAGGGAAATTTAAACCTTGGAAAATACAAAAGCCAAAGACATACACTCTTTCTCTGACTTTAAATTTTTGGAGGAATTTAGTCAGAGGATTTCAGACCTTGGGCATACCAGAGGCCATAAAAAATAGTATCTCCAAGCTCTCTCATTTTTGGAAGATGAAAACCTTAATTGGAAGAAATATAATGGATGAAAAGGAAAACTGGTATAACATCATCACCAACCTTGAAAATTTGAAAAGAGAACAAAGGAATATAACGTTTCATATGGAAAGGTTGGACACCCACCTAGCTCAAATTGAACACCACATCCTGTGCATTACTACCTCTTCTACACCACCTAGATCTATTGCAAGAGTGATCCTGGTGGATATTGGTGGCCACCTGCTTATTCCACTTGGACCCTATTGTACTACTCAACAACCCCCCCATTATGGTTAATAAAAGAACTAACAAAATATGGGGGACCCTTTTTAATTTAGGATAAAATCATTTAAGTTTTAATAAAATAAGATATCATGTTCATTTTTCCAAAAACTTGACTAAAATGATAAATCTACCTTATTAGAACCTTTATATCAGAGCTTAGGTCCATGACACATATTCACAAACATTGATTTTTGTTTAAAATCCCTTAATGACAAAAAATTATTGGGGTATTTCAAATATGGTAACATGTCCTCTTAAGAAAAATTGTGATTAAATGATTCCCCAATTGATTTTTCAAATGTTTAAGCCTAAAAGTGATAAAAGCGCTCCTTTGTGAATATAATAACAAAGGCCCGATCCGACAACATTGCCACATAGAATTATCAAAGATTCTAATATCGAAATTTTCAATATGATGCCCATGTCATTGATCTCCAATCTCCCGATCCACCGACCTCCAATATCCCTTCTCGCTCTGATCCTATGATATCCTCCATCCTCCGATCTCTGATATTTCCCGATTGGATGAACTCTGACATTTCCAAAACCTCTGATCTCTGATACACTTCCCGCTACTCATTTTATAACATTCATATCGAGACTTCTAATCGGTTGTTATCCTTTCAATCCTTCGATATGAAACCTCTTATACAAGATCTTTGATATCTCTTACCACCTATAACTTTAGCCACTACACTCTATAAGCTTATCACAGGATGAGAATATCACATGTTTCAATTATGCAACCATAAAATTTCTCCGATATAAAATTTGTTGATGTGTACCAAAGCCCATGTGAATCCATGTTTGATCATTTAATGACCGAATGTAAGCAGTTTATGATTTTCAAAGTGCTAAATGATTTCATTATTACGTAACTATTTCTTAAGGTTTTGCTCATAAAAGACATAGATTCATATGAAATTGGTTATTCACTCTAAGTAATTATTCAGTTAGAAAGTTTCGACTTATCCTTGTATTTCTCTTTACAGGCACGATGTAAAATTATAGATAAAGCATGGCAAGAATCATCGAAAAAGAAGGATGAGAGAATAAAAACTCTGCCAAAGATTGACTTGGAATGCCATTGGCATTTCTTTATCAAACCACATAATCAGTGGATGATGTTGAGGTGTCCCTACAACACAACTACTCATTTAATTTCAACACTCAACGATGCATTATTCACTGCACAAATGCGTATACGATTTCATCATCCACCCGAATTAAAGCTAATGACAGATATATGTGAGATTCAACGATGAATGGATAGTCAAGTTGTTGCAACTGCAATCTATTATTGTCTTTTACTTTATTTTTAGTATGGCTTGTTAAAACCACTTTAGTATTTTATGGCACTTTTCTATATTGGTAATTTTATTAGGAACTATAAATCCCCTTCATTGTTATGAAGAAAGGAGGGTTTTGAATTTTTGCGAGAAATATTTTGGTTTGCACTACTGTAGCTTGAAGGAATCTTAATAGAAAGAGGAACCACTACTATTTCACTTATGAGAAAAGTTAATGTTTATCGGGTACTATTATCTGAATACTAGTACTCTGTTTATGATTTGAATAGTTACTATATTTGTGTTTATCATATACATTTTTGCTAGCAATTAAGCTTTATCACTATTGATGTGTTTAATTGAAATATTTTAAATATATGAATGAACAATGATATTTGATATGTGTGATGTGTTTCAACAACTAATTTAATTAAATATTTAATTAAATTAGTTATCTTTATGTTTTTTAACCTCACAAAGGATTTGATGATCTATATTGTCATGTTTAATGTGAGATCTTTATAAGTCACATATACAGAAATTTTTTTCCCGGGATAGATATTTTAAGACTATATATTTTTATTTCTTAGTTTCATTTACATAATTAGTCCCACACTTATATAACACATCCGCTTTTATATATTTTATTAAGGGAAACTAGTCCCATAAACCTAGTTGAAGCCACCTGTTACACAAAATATTGTCACCATGACTTTCTGCAGTCAGTGTGAGCCTATCACCACTCATACTGTCCTCCTTTGCAAGTCTCAAACCACAGCTCTTCATGCCAAGCTTTAAAAATGAGAGAAAGTCCTTGAAAATCAATAAAACTCTGGTTCCGCACTTTCTCTTACCATTACCTGCGGTCCCACACCCCTTGGTCATGTTACCTGCGGACCTGCCCGCTCTGTCTCTAAAGGAGTGGGTGTGGACCCCTGTAAAAGTCAAAAAGGTGCAAGTTTATTCTTAAAAACTCACTTTGGGTTAATTCTGGATGCTTCTAGAAGGAATCTTGACGTGGTTGGTTTGCTCCTAGGTGGTTCATGCATCCCATAACTAAAGGAGCTAACCCCTTGATGAGAGGAGCTTATCCCTTTGAAGGAGGGCTTTATCCCTTTGAAGGTGGACCTAGTAACTTCCCTCCTCTGCACTATAAATTGAGGCATTGGGCTGGTTGCTAGAGAGGTTGAAAGCTGAACATTTTTGAGGGTAAATGCTGTTGGAATTGAGACTTCCTAGTTAAGCTTGAGAGGAGAGATTACATACCTTTTGGCTTCTTTGGGAAGAGAGTGAAACTTGTCAAAGTAGAGGAGATTCTTGCTGGACCCTGGGAGGAGCTTGTACAACATCAAGGCACCAAGGTTGTAAAGTTCTTCTTTGATTAAAGTTAATACAATCAGATTCATTTTTCTCAATAAATTGTCTTATATGGTTTATTTCATGAACTCCTTGATCATCATGATAAATATGTTTTATTATATTGGCTTTTCAGATGCTATTTGATATGTGTGCCTGTTTGTGTTTGCAGATTCTTTAAAAAGGAGCTCATTTGGATCAACGGAGTGTGGCTTCCACAAACTAGCACTGGACTCGAGGTAGGCCTAAAACATCTACTAGCCTTTATTTATAAATCGCATATTTAGAGAAAGATAGAATTTTTTTGGTTTGCTTGTCGCTAGATATCCATAGATACTAGGGAGGTCGGTCTTGTCCGCAAGAACGACTTATCCGGCCGACAAAATGGCGACTCCGTTGGGGACTTGAATTTTTGGTTTTTGCCTTTGCTTTTACTTTGACTTGAGAAACTGTTTCTCTGTTTCTGGTTTTTGCTTGATGTGTGTGGGATTGGGTAGGTTCTGTAGATCTTGAATTATTTTTTGTTTTTCACGCTTTTGGAAGAGGACCGCACCCTCTGTTTGTAACACAGTGCGGACATCCCCGCACTTTTGCTTTACATACAGAGCGGTACCGCACCTGGGTATACTGGGAGCCTGCGGACCCTGTCAAAATTCTGAAAAACTTAAAATTTTCTCATTCAGTCAGCTTAGGATTTGTTTATGTGTTTTTAGCCTCTGCCCAGATCTGCACGTGTCTTGTCAGAAACTTTTCGTAGGTTAATTCCATTGGCATTTAGGTTTTAGGTGAAATTTCTAGAAGCTTTGTGTGCCGGGCTTGATTTTTGTTTGGTCTTTGTAGTAACTCAGAGCTTAGAAGCCTTAGAAACCTCAGATCACCCTGGTTTTTGCTGGTCTTCTTATGAGTCTGACCGTTTTGTAAAATCTGCCTTTGTTGAGGAATCCATCTTGTTTTTCTCTTTGCGAAGCTTCGAAAGAACTTGTGTTGAAAGTTTTGGATTTCATTTTTAAAAAGAAAACAAAAGATGGTTGTTTTTTGATTAATTTGTGATTCTGGACAAATTAGTCCTTAGTTTGCTCATAACTAAGTAAAACATCCTTGAAAAGAAATCTTGTAAGCTTTTACTTCAATTAGATTTTTAGAATTTATAGATCTCAAGATTAGATTTTTCAATAGTTTTGAGTGTTTTATAAAATTTAAAAAAAAATCTCTTTTGAAAAAAGTTTGTTTTTGTAGTATTTGAGTCTTTGAAAAGAAAGGGAAATTTTCATGAGCATAACTAGTTGTCTCGTTTTGAGTTTGTTGGAAAAGACAAAAAGTTCTTCTTTTTATTTGTTTGTTAAGGAAAGATTTGTTTTTACAAGTATTTGCATTCTCAACTCTTTCTTTAGCTAGAAATTCATTGAAAGTAAAGGATTGATTATCATCTTAAGTGCATTTTTAGAGTTTTGGAGTCGAGTCTTCACACCATAAAGTTTCATCTCCACACCTTTTGACTTAAGAAAAAAACCAATAAAAATAACACTTAAAGTAAAATCTATCTAGTAATCTTTTTATTTCTAGGGCTCTTTATCACCAACATAGCTTAGGCTAGTATCTTGGAGTAGGGAGTAATTAACTCTCCAAGATAGTAAAACAAACAAGTAGCTGTATCTTGCGGTAGGAGATAAATTCCACTTGTTACATCTATGCTCTGGGAAGCTCCTCTTAAAGGAGTCAAGCACGAGATCGTGTCCGAACCAGTGGGGTAATCAATACTTCCTCATTGGGAACGATAAAAGATATACACGTATTAAAACCGGTAAACCTCGGATTAACCATTGTCGAGGAGCTTGGGGTCACTTGTTGGTAAACCTTGGATTATGTCAAGGAGCCTTCAAGGGGATTGAGCTTGCTACTCTACCCTTGCGTCTGTATCGGATCATATACTGTTCCCCCAGGTATATTTATTTCCGTTGGTAACCATAGTGACCATATTTATAGGATTCTTTCCTAAGGTGACGGTGGAGGGAAGATGCCACTGTACCTGGAGCAGACGTCGGCTAGAGTCACTTGGATTTTCTGGGGGTTCTCTTCACTCGAGACGGTTTAGTGGAGAAACTTGTGCCAGTCTATTCATTAAGCAAGTTGCCGGGGTAATTGTTCCAACTGCCATTTCTGTATTGAATTCTGCGACGTTGGATTTCATCACCAACTAGTGTTTTCGGTACGGAAAGTTACTGTTTGTGTGTGGTTTGACCCCCTAGATTATTTAGGCGTGTGATTCAAAATTGTTTGGTTCTTTAAGACTTTAGGTGGTTTTCATTGAGATTTTTCTTTGTTTGCATGTGAAGTAGTTAAAATATTTAATCGTGGTTGAATTACCGAGGAAGTCCCGTAGACTTCGGGGCCAACCTCCTGAGTTTTCACCAAGTCAGCTTGAAGGGCTACGAACCCTTGTAACTCCTAGTGACAGTAGAGTTGGGTCACCTGAAGAAGGAGAGTCTTCTTTAGTTGTACATCCTGATTATCAAGTGCAAACACCAGAGTATATATTAGAACCTGTTTCTTTTTCCGAAGTTACTGGTAGTTTTTCTTCTACTAGTGAATTAGCTGAGGAACCTGAAATATCTGAACCTGAAACTGAATCTACTACTACTCCAACATCAGGATTTGCCTCTCCAACTTCCAGTGGTCCTGGTTCACCCAGGGTAGAAAGAGTCATTACCCAAAATCTTCCTTCTAGACTTATTGCTATTGAAGAACTTGTTACTCCGGAAGAAGGTATACCTATCCCTGAAAATCAACCAGCTATAGAACTTAGGGAGCATGAATCGATCTTTTACAGTCCACCTAGGAGGGACGCTTGGTATCTTTCATTGACCAATTTTTTGGAAAAACCGGGACTAAGTTTTTCACCACCTCGCATTCCTTTTCATCCAACACCTAGGGGTTATTATCCTCCTTTGAATATGTCGAGACATTCGTCCATGTTTTCTCAATCTCTAGAAACCTTTTTATATGGCGGTCCTTCTGTTCCCTCTGGGTATCAGTCTCTTACTAGTACTTTTTCGGCAGCATCTCCTCAACCTGTTGAACAAGGGTTATTAACTGGTAATAACGAAACTAAGCCGTTGAGTGTAGAAGATATTCTTATGATGTCAGGTACCATTCCAAATCCACAACCTCAAGGTGGCCAGTTACCGCCTGGGGGGCAACCTCAAGGTCCTTAATTATCGCCTAGGGGGCAACCTCAAGGATAGTACATACCTACGGGACAGTACATTGCTCAAGGTCAGCCCCAGACTCAGTATGTACCTCAAGGTCAACCCCAGTATCAATATGTACCTCAAGGTCAACCCTAGTACCAATACGTGCCTCAAGGTTATCAACCTCAAGGTCAATACCCAACCCAAGGTTTCCAACCACCTTCAGGTTAGTCATTTGTCCAAGGAGCTCGAAATGTACCTTTGAATTATCAACCCTACCCTCAACCCGGTTATGGTCCTCAATATGCTCAACCTTCTATGGGTCCATACCCCGGAATGAACTTAGTGTGGGATCCATCCCAATATCAACAGATCTTGCAACGGAATGTGCAGTTGTCATCTCAATCTGGACAACCCTTGGTTTCTGGTTCAACCCAGCAACCTGTCCAGCCTACTATTCAAACTTCTGCACCTTTTGTAGTTTCTCAGCCTGGGCCTAGTTCGCCTCGAACTCCGCCTCAAACGACTGCTGCAACTGCTGCAACATCTGTTCCATCTACCCCACCTACTTCTGGAGTATCGACAGCTCCGGTTTCTACTATTCCTGCATCAATTCCTCAAGCATCTTTACCTCAGTCTGGACCCACAATTTAGACTTCAGTTCAAATGCTTGTAGGACAACCTGGTCCAAGTACGGTTGTCACAAGTCAACCTCAATTTACTTATCAACCGTACCAGGGACAGTACCAATTCGGTCCTGCTGTGCAGAACCCAGTCTATCAGTATCAACCATACCCTGGATATACTTATCAGCAACCTCAACAACCCCAGTACGGTCTGGTTAATCCTGGTTTTCCGGGAGGATATAATATCCCAAATGAAATTCCAATTCCTAGTTATCCTGGATATCCTCCTCCTGGGGCTGGTCTCATGACCCAGGGTTTCAGAGACCCTAATCGTCAGTTACCGTTCATTGCAACTTTGGACTTGCCTGATTTGTCGCGCCTTACGAACGATCCAATTAATTATCTTCCGTTTTGGCCGCAAATGCCGAATAAGTTGCCTAGTGATATTCCTAAGTTTGAAGGTAAATTAGGAGAGGATCCGTCGAACCATGTGATGACTTATCACCTCTGGTGTGTGTCTAACTCCATTTCAGATGATTCAATTTGTTTACAGCTTTTTCAACGCACTCTAATTGGTCTTGCGGCCAAGTGGTACATTGAGTTACCGCGAGCCACCTTTTATAATTTTAACTCATTTTCAGTTGCCAGTCAGATATGACAATGGCACGGAATTATTAACTTCATTAAAACAATCAACGTCAACTTACATTTCAGATCACATTCATGAATGGAGATGTCGACGGCGTTTAGTGAAAGTTTTTATTCCGGATCAGATCTTAGCAGAATGGTTTGTTAAATCTTTATTACCGAAAATCACTGAGGATGTAGCTAAGGCAGGAGTCGTTACTGAAGAGAAAGTAATTGCTCAAGCTCAGTACCTTGACCTAGTTTGTACATAGTCAGGTACGTTACATGAGAAAATCCTCGACCTTCCT
This sequence comes from Pinus tabuliformis, assembly GCA_031772625.1. Taxonomy (NCBI): domain Eukaryota; kingdom Viridiplantae; phylum Streptophyta; class Pinopsida; order Pinales; family Pinaceae; genus Pinus; species Pinus tabuliformis. Next base: position 289,895,789 of record CM062806.1, on the reverse strand, counting down.
AAACAAAATCAAATAACTGCAGCTCCTTCAGGGTCTCATGCCGCTGATGGCATGATTGGTACAGTTAATACCAAAAGTAAGAAGAAATCTTCCAAGAATTCTTCTCCTATCATAACTTTACCAGATTCCCCGACAGGATATTCTTCCGCGGAAATTTTTGCCGATATTCATGTTGTAGAGTCATCTACAACCAAATCAACATCCGGCGGTAAAAAGAAAGGGAAGAAGAAAAATAAAACAGATAAAAATTCGAAAGAGAAATGTTGAACTAGGTTGTCATTGATGTCAATATGGAAATATTCTGGATACTATAGCATGACATGAAGCCAAGGGGATGCAGAGCAGATTCATGAAGAGACAGGAGCAAAGGCCATCAGTATAGCCGAGCCATATATATATATATATATATATATATATATATATCATATATATATGCGGAAACAGACTTATATGCAAAGAGGTCTTTGAAAGACACTGCCAAGCCAGAGGAGTAGATGGAGACGAGAAGCCAGAGGAGCCACATTGGACATGACTAAAAGGAGCTGCAGGAGGAGCCACATACATATATACATATGCCAAAACAGGCATATCAGAGAGGAGCAGATGGAACAAGAGGAGCCAAGAGGAGATGGACCGAGAAGAGCAGATGGACCAAGAGGAACCAAGAGGAGCCATATATATGTATATGTCACATATATATGCCAAAGAAGAGGAGAACACAGAGACCGATCAAAAGAGCATAGAGAAAGAGCGGAGGACACAGCCATCGGAGCAACAGAGGAGTAAACAAAGCTATCGGAGCCATAGAGGAAGCAGACAGAGTTATCAGGAGCCTATCGGGAGCAGAACAGCTATCGGAGAGCCATATCAGAGCAAGAGGAACGTTGCTTGTAACATAGCCATATATGCCGCAGATAATAGATATCGGGAGCATACACATATATCGGAGCAATAGGAGCAAGAGGAGCCATCGGAGGAGCTATCAGAGCTATCAGAGCATATAGGAATTCATTTGATGGCGATCAAATGAACTACTAATATATACATGCCCAGACTTTCCATCAGAACGACGAGAGCATACACAGGAGCCATTTGGCCTTCCAGATCAACGGTCCAGGAGACATGGGAATAGTGCGATGAGCTGTGAGCTGTCCGATCACTAATCCGGATCGATGATCCCGATCTAATCGGCGATGGGGAAATCGGAGGAGTGGAGCCTTTCGGGACTGCGAATTGGAGAGCTCTGATATCCGGAGCCGAAGTCATATTATAAAACAGAGCCTAAAGGAGCATCGGGTCCGCAGACCCATTACATTGCAAATCTGCCGATAGGGAACTGCCGATAGGCCGGACCCGAAATCTCTTTAGAAGGGAGCTTAAAGGAGTATCGGGTCCGCAGACCCATTACATTGCAAATCTGCCGATAGGCCGGACCCGAAATCTCTTTAGAAGGGAGCTTAAAGGAGCGTCGGGTCCGCAGGCCCTTTGTATTGCAAAGTCGTCGAGGTGAACTTGCCGAATTGACGGAGCCGAAATTTGAATAGGCTGGATCATAAAAGGGTGTCGGGTCCGTCGCATCGGAAGAGGCTGTTCTATTGTTTACAGCAAACGCCGATGTTCATCGGACCTGAAACAATATTAAAGGGAGTCTAAAGCCATATCGGGTCCGCGTTCCGTCGGAGGATTGGGACTATTGTTTACAGCGAGTGCCGATATACATCGGACCCGAAATCAATATAGAAGGGAGTCTAAAAGAGCATCGGTTCCGCTCCTCATCGGAGGTCGGAGTAAAGGGATTTATTGTGATCGCCGAAATCCGGACCCGCCGATAACTATAAAGGCAGGCGGATAAGATTTGAAATCCGCGAATGTTCATTTGAGCGGATTTACATGGGTTCCTGTGTAGTAATGTATATGTGACTGAAATCTTTATAAAGGGGTTTTATAATGTTTCCCATATATTATATGTGGCTATGGGTTTAAGCCTTAAGACATATATTGAAATGCCTGTGTTGATTGTATGTGTGGACACGGTTGGGCGGTGGCTTCCGATAGACATAAAAGCGGCGATAAAAAGGGTGGCTCCGATTCTTAAGTGTGGAGGCGAAAATACTGTAAGGAACAGTCCCGATAGCTTGAGAAACCAAATCATGGCGATTATGATTATGATAAGGACGTGGTTGTTCGTTAAAAAATGCCATCCCTGTGTATGCCCACAATCATTGGCAAAGCAACGCTGTTACAATTTTTTGAACTTGTGTTCTCTACGGATGACTCGATCCTTGCTCATTGATTCAACGTGTCCTGTGAAAATGAATGGACAGAGGAAGCTACAGCGACAAACAAGCCAACAAGTGAGGAAGCTGAAGCAGGCGAGAAGGAAGCCGAAGAGCCAGCAAGAAAGAGGAAACGAATGGACAAAGACAGGTATGCATAAAACAGTAAATAGAGGACTACATGTGGTGATGGTTGTTGCAAACAAACCAGAATATGAGGTAGCAGAAGCAGTAGAGGTGGTGGAGCATTGTTTGAATTTGCTAGTGAACACTGCTGCGGCTGTTGAACACTGTTGGAGCTGCTGAGGGGGTGAAGAACCAGAGTGTGAGGTAGTAAAAGCAGCAGAGGCTGCAGAAGTAGCGGAGGTTATAGAGGCAGCAGCAGCAGAAAGGGATATTGGAGACTATGCGTGGGCAATGTGCAGAGCTGTGAAGACTCATCCATAAGAAGACATGGTTGTCATTGATACTGTAGTTTGGAGACTACAGTGAAGCTGTAAATAGACAGAACTCAGCAGAGAAGAGTTTTGAGAGTAGAAGGATTGGAGTCCTTGGGGTTGGAGCCTCAAAAGTGAGAAGGATGGGAGTCCTTGAGGCTGGTGCCTCAGAAGTGAGATTGGATTGGAGTCCTTGGGGTTAGTGCCTCAAAAGCAGGAAGGATTGAAGTCCTTGGGAGTTGGTGCTCTTAAGTCCAAGATTGGTGTCTTGGGAAAATAGAGTTGGTGCTCTGGAGGTTGGAGCCTCACCAAAGTCCAAGTTGGAGCTTGGCAACCGATTGTGACCATCTATATATTGTATTTATTTTACTGCACAGTTATATTAATAAAAGCATTTATTCTTGCTGTTCATATTGTGTTCTGAATATATATGTTTTAACTGGTAAAACAATAGTGGGAAAAAGAAATACTGATTCACCCCCCCTCTCAGTATTTCCAACAATTGGTATCAGAGCCAAGTTCCTTCATTCAAAGCTTAACAGCTTGAAGGTTGACTCTCAGAACACAAATGGCGAGATCAAGGAAGAAAGTCTCCAATCCTCCTAAGGATGTGTCTCCCTCTACTACTAAAATAGAAGACAATAAATTTGAGGAGGCTCCAAGGCTCAATGGGAACTTTAATATATGGGAAGTAAGAATGAGGAATTTCTTACAGACTCAAGGCTTTGAAATCTAGAAATCTGTGATTGATGATAGCAGTATGGATGAAAAATCCAAGGAGTACAATGCAAAAGCAGTAAAGGTAATCTTGAATGGGCTACCTGATTCTGTAAAGAACAATCTAGGAAAATGTTCATTAGCAAAGGGTATATGGGACAAACTTCATGACCTTCACTCAAAAGGAGCATTAACCATGAACATCAATCAAGAAGATAATGGAAATCTAGAAGGAAATCCAGAACCCATCATAGAAGCTGAAAATAAGAATGATGACATCAAGACTGTAGCAGACCAAAAAGATGAAGAGAATGAAAAAGACTTCGTAGAAGAACTCCTTGCTCGACTTATGAATGTCATGGAAGAGAATAATAATTTGAAAAAAGAAAATGAGGCACTTAAGAAGATAGCTCCAGTTGGTGACCAAGATCAAACAAGGAAGAAAGTTGATCTCATCAAGCTTCAAGTACAAGAAAGGGATGAAGAGCTTGCCAAGCTTAAGAAGGAATATCATAAAGAAAAGAAGCAGGAAGATATCTTAGGAAGAGCATTTTACAAGAGACTGCCCTCATCGCGCTAAGGTTGCAAAAATCGTCAAAGGTTCTCAAACGCCTGTTGTTTTGAAGGATCCTTTTCCTAGTCAAGACAGTAAGATGATATGTTCTTCCTCAAATGCCTCAGAAGAACCCATAATGATGATGTCCCATGTTAGGATTGCGACACGATCGCAAGATTATGGAAGTAAAAGTCCTGTTGGTGGTAAGGAAGCAGAATCTTCTAATTTGAACCCATCAACTTCAACTCCCGGTTCTGATCCACTACAGATCGAGAAACCTAACCCAAACTTAGTAATCAAACCGCCTGCCAAGGGTATACTTCGAAAGTCAGCTTTCAATCCACATGCGAGAGCTGCTCAGAACTATAACATTGTTGAAGATTTGGCTATTTCACCTTCAGCAATGTCGGCTTTGGAGGTGCTACAATCATGTCCAGCACAGCGTAAATTACTATTGTCAGCTATAGGAGCTGTTGATATTCAGGACTCGAACCTTATAATTTTCAATCTAGAAAATAGTACACCTCGCTTACCTCATCAAATGGCTTTCCAGATCCCAGTGTTAGTAAAAAACAGACCTTGCTATAGGACTGTGATTGATGAGGGAGCCTCAACGTGTATTATGTCAATCCAGTGTTGGAGATCGCTTGGTTCTCCTACACTTAATCAATCCCCGACGATTCTAAAGGCTTTTGATGGTCGTGGGTTCCATCCTTTTGGCATTCTACAGGATTTACCTATAGGGGTTGAAGGCAAAACTGTTAATCTAGATGTGGAGGTGGTTGATGCCCCTCTAGATTACAACCTTCTCTTGGGTCGTAGTTGGTCTTACGCTATGACTGCTGTTGTTTCATCGGTCTTTCGGCTTATAAAGTTTCCTCATAATGGAAAGATCGTAACTATAGACCAGCTAACTTACTTTTCATCCGACCCAGCCTCTTCTGAAAGTATCCAGCATGTCGGCAAAACAAATATCCCTTATAAGTATGTTGGAGTAGGACTAGTTAAAGATTCTGGTTTACTAGGAACTTTTTCCTTTCCTCCTCCAAACGTATCACCTTCTACAACAACCATTCATATGATTTCATGAGACACAATTGTTTATGATGATCCTTGGATCGTACCTTCCGAATCTGAGATAGATTCATTTGGTGATGATATGCCTTTGAGTCAATATGAAATTGCGTATCAGGCCGTACAATCATTTTCGGACCTTTCTTCAACCGAAATTGACTTAATGAATGTAGTCCATGAAGAATCACTTTCAACATCAAACTCAGATTCAACAACTTTTTCTGAACTTGTTCACACTGATGAGCAAATTCGTGAAATCTTGTCTATTGATGATTTACCATGGGAAGATCTTCATCATAGATCTTCGTTTTTACCTGAGATTGATCGCTTTGAAAATGATTTTTCATCTATTTTTACAACTGATTATGTCAAGGAACCTCAGAATCCATTGAAAAATCTTGATTCTGAGTTAAATTTGGGAAATATTTCTCGAACTATTCCTGTTGACATTTCGGTTAAGTCTGGAATTGTTGAAAACATTCATATAGGTGCCTCTTGTACGGAAGATAAAATTCAAACATATAAGGCCATATTTCAAGAATTCTGTGACGTGTTTGCCTGGTCATATGAGGAAATTCCAGGAATTGACCCAGCAATTGTTGTTCATGAAATCAAAACTTACCCGGATGCTAAACCCGTCTGGCAACGTTTGCATCAGATTCACCCGCGAAAAGCTTCTGCTATTAAAGCAGAAGTTGAAAAATTACTTAAAGCAGGTTTCATTTATCCAATTCCGTTAACGGATTGGGTATCGAATATTGTTCCTGTTAACAAAAAGCAAGGAACAATAAGAATATGTATCGATTATAGGGATATTAATCGAGCCTGTCCAAAAGGAAATTACCCAACTCCCTATATCGATCAAATCATTGATGATTGTGCCGGCAGTGAAATATTCTCCTTCATGGATGGTTTTTCCGGTTATAATCAAATAAATATTTTGCCTGCTGATGATCCGAATGGAAAATGGCATCAACCCATGGTACTCATCCACCCATATTATTCATTGACCCATGGAATTTACCCATGGTATTGTAAATGGCATCCGCCCGTGGTATTGTAAAATCCACCCATGGTACTCATCCACCCATATTATTCATCGACCCATGGAATTTACCCATGGTATTGTAAATGGCATCTGCCCGTGGTATTGTAAAATCCACCCATGGTATTCATTCACCCATGGAATTGACCCGTGGTATTGTAACTGAAAAAACTATAAGTAACAAGTCACATTTTGTAAAAGGACAGATTGTCCGCCACAATGTAGCCTTTACAATTATTATCGGTTTTAATAAAAAAGTTTCCTAGTGGTTTTGTTTATTTGGCATTCTCATCTCTTTTCTTCTTTTGGCATTTCAATTTTTTAGATCTTGGGGGCCTCCTCCCAAGATCTGGATCAGTGGTATCAGAGCAGGTTATGATTCCATGGGAATGAGGGTTTCATGCATATTTCAGTCTCAATTTTTTTGCAGGAATTTTTTTTTTTGGGCGGCGACTTTGCAGATCAGATCTGAAACATGTGGTACAAAATTTTCAAAAAAAAAATAACAGATCTGGATTCCTCTCGAAAAATCACCCAATTTCAAAAAAAAAATGGGTCGAATTGGAGTCTGGATGTGGGAGATATTGTTGATTTAAAATCAGCTATTTTATCCGAATTTTTGTGACGGCGGAACTGTTGCAGCACGAATCTAAGATCTTAGAGTGCCCAGATAAGGATTTCCATCACATGGGAAGATGCAAAATGGTCCTTCTGCTTCCAAAAATAGGTTATAATAAATATTCTGAGTTATATTGGCCGAGTTATGTCCATTTTAATTCTGGAGCAGCATTTGGAGTGGGTTTCCATTAGAGACGTGCCCTCCCACCCCACTTTAGTAGGCACCTGCTTCACATTCATCAGTTTCAACATAGCAGCATTCAGCTTGGGTTATTTGGAGACGTGCCCTCCCACCCCAGGCTATGTAGGCACCTGCTACTTCTTCAGCAACCAATATCATGGTTATGGGTCAACTGCATAAAATCCTTGTCATCGAAGTCCATTTGCTAGGCCGCACACTGTCAGAATCGCAGTTGGTCACAAGCATTACAGGGTATCTCTATCCTCGGATCTTCGTTTATCAGGGTTTTGGGTTAACCACATAAAACCCTTATCTTCAGTGGCTCTTCATATTCAACAAAGGCTTCGCAGGAGGGAACTTTACGCAATGGGGACCATTGCTTCTTAAGGAGGGAGGAATGATCCGAATGGAAAATGGCATCAACCCATGGTACTCATCCACCCATATTATTCATTGACTCATGGAATTTACCCATGGTATTGTAAATGGCATCCGCCCGTGGTATTGTAAAATCCACCCATGGTACTCATCCACCCATATTGTTCATCGACCCATGGAATTTACCCATGGTATTGTAAATGGCATCTGCCCGTGGTATTGTAAAATCCACCCATGGTATTCATTCACCCATGGAATTGACCTGTGGTATTGTAACTGAAAAAACTATAAGTAACAAGTCACATTTTGTAAAAGGACAGATTGTCCGCCACAATGTAGCCTTTACAATTATTATCGGTTTTAATAAAAAAGTTTCCTAGTGGTTTTGTTTATGGGGCATTCTCCTATTTTTCTTCTGGCAATGCAAGTTTTCAGATCTTGGGGGTCTCTCCTCCCAAGATCCATTTCAATCTTTTAGATCTTGGGGGCCTCCTCCCAAGATCCGGATCAGCTGATCAACCAAAAACGGATTTCATTTGTCCATGGGGGACATTTTCTTATTGCAAATTACCTTTTGGGCTCAATAACGTCGGTGCAACTTTTTAAAGGGCCATGTCTTACGCATTTCATGACATCAAGCACATTGTGCAACCCTATCTCGATGATTTACCTGATCATTCATTACATCGAGCCGATCATCTCATTCATTTACGAGCAATCTTTATGAGGTGTAGGAATTATCGAATTAGGTTGAATCCACATAAGTGTGTTTTCTGTATAAAAACGGGTCGGTTACTGGGATTTGTTGTTTCGAAATCTGGCATTTTCTTCGATCCCTAAAAGGTTGAAGATATTGTCAAATTGCCTTCGCCTTCGACTCTTCACCAACTCCAAAGTTTGAAAGGGAAAGCAAACTTTTTACGTTGATTCATTCCTAACTATGCCGAGGTCACAAAAGGTTTTACTCGGTTGTTGAAACAGAATACTCCATTCTTTTGGGATGAGATAGCTGACAAATCTTTTCATGCACTAAAACACGTGTTGACCCATGCACCGTTATTGCATCCTCCCAACTACAACCAGGACTACTTCTTATATCTCGCCGCTTCGCATTCCACCATCGGAATGGTACTAGTTCAGGAAGATGAATTCGGTAGTGAACATGTGATATATTACCTTAGTCGCACTTTGAATCCAACTGAGCTAAAATATTCACATGTGGAGAAATTGGCCCTGGCAGCTGTTCAAGCTGTCCAACGTTTTCGTCATTACATTTTACTACGCAAAACTACAGTAATTTCCGATTGCAACTCTATGATCTATATTTTGACCAAACAATTGCTAGGGGGCAAGTACTCCAAATGGATTGTGATCCTGTAGGAGTTTGACTTGGAATTTGAAAAATCTAAGTCAAAGAAATCTTTAGTTTTTGCGGAGTTAATGTGTGACTTCCCGCATGCTAATACTGAAACTGTGGCGGAAGAGCCCATTGCGGACGAATCCTTGTTTCTAATTAGCACTTTAGATCCCTGGTACGGAGATATCATAGTTTATCTCCAAACCGAATTCTTTTAGCCTGAAATTTCAAGATCTCAACATCGGAAAATACATTTCCAGTCCCAACAATTCAAAATTATTGGAGATACACTTTATCGTCGTGGGGCAGACTCTGTTTTCCGACATTGTTTAATTCATGAGGAAGCTGAAAGGGTTCTAAATGACTGGCACTCTGGAGCATGTGGCGGTCATATGTCTGGGTTTGCCACAATTCAAAAGATATTGCACGCTGGCTATTTCTGGCCGTCTTTGTTTAAAGATTGTATTAACGCGGTCCGAAAATGCCACAACTGCCAAATTTTTTATCGAAAGATGCGTGCTCCACCTGCTCCTCTCCACCCTATAATTGCCGTCAGTCCTTTTGCGAAATGGGGTATCGATTTTATTACATGTAACCCTCACTCGGCTGGGGGGCATGCGTATATCATCCTTGTGGTAGATTATTTTACCAAGTGGGCCGAGGCGATGCCTACATTTGAGGCAGACGACAAAACTGCTGCGATTTTCATTTTTAATCATATAATTGCTAGGTTCGGTGTTCCACAAGCGATTATCACTGATCATGGGCATCATTTTCGAAACATTATGATGACTGAACTAAGAAACCAACTTGGCCTGCGTCACGATAGTTCAACTCCATATTATCCACAGGCTAATGGTCTGGTTGAAGCCATCAACAAAGTTCTAGTCATCATGATCCGACGAATCATTGGGATTCATAGGTCGAATTGGCATAACATGCTATTTTCAGCGCTTTGGGCATATCGAACCTCAGTAAAAACGTCAACCGGTTTCACTCCTTTCCAACTAGTTTACGGTTTGGAAGCTGTGTTACCCATTGAATGTGAAATCCCGTCATTGCAAATGGCCATAGAATTACTTCCAGCCACTTCCGAAGAGGAAAAACGTTTGTTATACTTGGCTCAGCTAGATGAGAATCGACGTGATGCTGCACTAGCAATCGAAACTCATGCCAAACGTATTAAAGCTCAGTATGATCGAAATGTTACACCTCGTAATTTTTCGGAAGGAGACCTAGTCTTACTGTACGATCAAGCAAATGATAAATTAGGCGCTGGAAAATTCGTACCCATGTGGCATGGTCCTTATGTTGTTAAGCGAAAGCTGGCAAAAGGGGCCTATGAATTGGTAGACTTTGACGGAGTCTCTTTAGGTAAACCCAGAAATGGTCTTTACCTGAAGAGATATTATGCTTAAATCTGGGTGTGCAAATTTTAGTTAGGTTAGTTTTCTTTCTAGCTGGTGTGTTTTAGATTAAAAAGTGTGCTTAGTTTAGAGAGTGTTTTTGTCATTATTCCTGCTTATCTTGATTTTACTCTTGATATTGCAGATGTCGACGTCTCTCCAAACATACATTGGTTTTGCTGATGGTGCTTGTCGTAATACACAAAACATTTCTTCCGTAGCTTGGGTTATCTATTTGCCCTCTGATGAGTTGGTATCTATGCATGGGGTAAGCCTCGGTCAAACAACGAACAACATTGCAGAGTATAATGCAGTGATTGAGTTATTATCTGAATCCATCTCATTTGAGATTAGGAGTTTGATTGTGAGGTTAGATTCTGAACTCGTTGTATTGTAGATTAATAGAGTTTATGCCATTAGAAATCTAGTGTTATTGAGATTATTTTTGAGAGTTCGTCTCTTGGAACGTGAATTTGACTATATTGAATATCAGCACATTCCAAGATATTTAAATACATTAGCAGATGCAATTTCTTCTCGAATGTTAAGTAAACATTTGCAATAATCAAGTAAGCAAATTTAAAAACATTCCATAACATGTTTTACAAGATAGCCGGTAATAGTGATATAGCATAGCATAGAAGTGTGTCAAATATACATCGTCTTCGATCATAGGTTGAAAAACACCTTATGATCGGCAAAATGATAGTACAAAAAGCAAAAATGTCATATGAGTCTACAACAGGCGATCATCCTATCACTGGTGATGATCACGATAAGAAACCATTGTACGGGCCACCCTACAAAGGAACCTCCTGAAAGGTCCTGGGACCCCAATCACATAGCGCTGTAGCCTAAGAGGAATGTCATCTATGCTGGTCTCTGGAATGTCTGCTGTCAAACGCTCTAGATGGTTTTCCAATTCGGCCAGGGTCTCTGTAGATTCGTCCTATGGGGCTGGTGCTGCTGCAGCTGGTTGTTTCCTCTCATAGGGCCGGAGAGTGGCTGGTTGCCGTGGACCTACATCTTCATTTGAAACTTTTTGCTATCAGTTTTGAGACGATCTAAAAAAAAAAAAAAAAATTAAAATAGAAAATGTTGAAAATGATTTTACCTGAGTCATCCCATTGCTCTCCTAGTGGAAGAGCCATGTCTGGGTCACCACGATAATCCATCCCAGCATAAGGAAAATCCTGAATAGCAAAAACTTGGTTCTCCAACCAATGAAAATACTCAAGAGGAAATCGAACAACTTTTGAACCCTCCTCAGGATGACGGACCATAACTGCAACCCAACGCATCAGTTTGGGCTCTCAGGGAAGTCCAGCTCCAATAGAAAGATGTTGTGGGACCAACATTGGGACCCTCTCTAGACCAAAGCTTACAACTAAGAAACCATATCCAAAGTTTTTCAGTTGTCCGTTCTTTGCTCTAGTCAGTTGGAATTTTACATTAGCCAACACAGCTTCGCACCAATTGAAGATGGTGCCCCAAAAGCAGTCTACTGCCATCCGCATTTGGGATCCAGTGGCCACATGTAGTGTTGCGCTTCTATAGAGCCTGGTGACAGTAAATGCGATCACTTTGAGTTCAGGAAGGGAGATGGTTTTGATATCAATCCCTTTGTCTCTGGTTTGGTTGTTACAAAACTCTAGCCGAAGGCTATCGACAGACTGGCCACCTGGCCTAGCCCTGAATAGAGTCAAATGTTCACCTCTCTTAGGCAAACCAGTCAAAAAGTAAATTTCTTCTGGCTCCATTTCAAGCGGGTGACCACCAATAAAGAAAAATTGGTCCTGTACATTCCACCTGTCTACCAGCCACTGCAAAAGTCCACGTGAGCCCTCATGCCAGGTATGGCCCAGAATTTGAATAAACCACATGCCTTCAATGAATCAATCGAAGGTTGATGATTAATCGCGGCGAGGTCCACATCCTCGTGCTCCCATTCCTGCCAGTCAAGCATGATGTATACCCTAGATTCAATAAAAAGGCAGATTAGAATATCTTAAATCAAAATTTTTGGGCGGAATTTGAAAAATTCAAGTTTGAAAACCTATGCTGCGGGGACCACACCCTCTATGTTAGAGACAGTGCGTAGGTCCACACTCTGGGTATACAGCAGGTGTGGGCCCCTGACTTTTTTCTGCATGCGAAAAAGTCAGGGTCCGCAGGTTTCCTATACTACGCCTGCGGACCCTTGCGCGTGGGTTTTTAACCTAAATATTTCCTAAAAATCAAAATAAAACCCTAAAAACAAATTTCAAACCAATGAAATGCAAGAGTAAGATGATGTGAATTACCTAAAGGTGACGGTGTTCGATTCCAACGAACGTATTTTCCGCAATCTTCACATGAAGTTTTTTACCAAAAGCTCTCTTTTCTAACTCTGAAGTCAAACGATAAAAATGAATTTACAAAAGCCCTTTTTATAAGATTTTTTGAATAAATGAATTTTTAATTTGTTTATTTTTCACTTTAAAGAGGTAACTTTTGAGGCATTTTTATTTATTTTAAACAGGTATGAGTAATGTTTGAGTTTTTGTTCAGGATAATGGATTTTTCACGCAAAATTGATCATTTTCGACAGAAAACATTAAAGTCATCTTTAAGCTCTTTTCTGACTCCTAAAATATGAAAAGATTTCCGAGTTTTTCTTTTTAAGATCGTTAAAATGGAATTAAAAAGACGGTCCACTTACAACCCTTTTCTGACAGTAAAAACATGAAAAGATTGCCGGATTTTTGTCGTTTCAAATTCGATATTGGTTATAAAATGACGTGTCATTGATCGCTTTTTTACTTTTTCGGATCAGAGACACTAATTATGAAAAGTACTCCTTGGTCGTAATGATAAAGCGGTTCTCTCAAGTATTATTTTATACTTTTTCGGGCTTGGGAGACACAAATTTACGAAAAATAACAACCATGGAGTTTTCTTAAGTTTTTTCAGACTCCCTAAAATTGAAAAACGCCGAGTTTCTCCTGTACTGGACTCATTAAAACTTAACAGTAAAGGACCTGTTCAATTGCAAACAGGAACGAACCACTCCTTCTTAGTGTTCAAATTTAAACTAAGTTGGACTCATTCGAAGGATGAGCTTATAATCAAGCAAATGTTATCCTCCTCAAGCTTGTCAAAAATAAAGAGGTACTTGCCAGAAATGGTGGGGGAAAGAGAGAAAAATGAACCTGTTTGTCATACTTTATGTCTTAGAAAAACGTTTGACCACTCTTGAACATGACACTTTTTGTTCACCTGGGTTGGGAAATACTTTGCCTAACAGTTAATCAAACCATATTGAAAGTCTTTAGCCAGTTTCTGGGTATTATCTTTAGGTCAATTGTCACCAAACCATCTGCAGTGTCGTTATGTGTTCAAGAGGTCAGTGTAAGTAAACCATTCATCTACAAAATATCTGTCATCCATCTTGACCATCCCTGAGTCAGTCGTTACAACTATATTTCTTCAAACTTGATCTATGATTTCGTGTTGTGGGCTTGCCTACGACGGATCTTTTTCTATCGACTTCAGCTCATTATCTAGAAAGATGATCTAGGAATCGTCAGTACCTTGGGATCTGCAGGCCTCAATGGTAGGTTTCTCGCCTTCGCTGATAGGTTGCATCATTGACCTTCGATCAAAGGACTCCGTGACATGTTCAACATCAACACATCTATTCACATTTCATGGATTGTACTGAGTACTTTGAGAGCCATTGACATTACTGGTGGTTTCTCTCACACTTGTTAACAATTTACATCATTGACTGGTAATCAAGTGGTTTCTACCATGTTCAACTTCAACACATTCATTCACATGGATAGAATCGTACTATGTCGAGAAGGAGAAATCAAGACCCAGGATCTAGTTTCCACCATCCAGGCTGCGAGGAATTTTGTATTCATTATACAGTGGACTATTCATAAACAAATGGCTGCACCCATACTGTGTCTACATTTGTCTATACCTGTGATGTATTGCAAGATCATTCCGACATCATAACAGTTTAGTTAGTTTTCTAGTCAGTTTTGATCTGAGTATGGGAATGCCTACCTCAGTGATGATACGATCTCATATATATTTTGTATTGAATGTTTTTATAGGTTCCAACCAGGCTCTCCACAAGATGATTCTCGAAATAATTAAGTACTTCACTCTTCTTAGATGATAAATGAAATCCTCATCTACTACAGACTTCGCACTTTAGGGGGCAATCTGTTACACAAAATATTGTCACCATGACTTTCTGCAGTCAGTGTGAGCCTATCACCACTCATATTGTCCTCCTTTGCAAGACTCAAACCTCAGCTCTTCATGTCAAGCTTTAAAAATGAGAGAAAGTCCTTGAAAATCAATAAAACTCTGGTTCCGCACTTTCTCTTACCATTACCTGCGGTCCCACACCCCTTGGTCATGTTACCTGCGGACTTGCCCGCTCTGTCTCTAAAGGAGTGGGTTAGGACCCCTGTAAAAGTCAAAAAGGCGCAAATTTATTCTTAAAAACTCACTTTGGGTTAATTCTGGATGCTTCTAGAAGGAATCTTGACGTGGTTGGTTCGCTCCTAGGTGGTTCATGCATCCCATAACTAAAGGAGCTAACCCCTTGATGAGAGGAGCTTATCCCTTTGAAGGAGGGCTTTATCTGTTTGAAGGTGGACCTAGTAACTTCCCTCCTCTGCACTATAAATTGAGGCATTTGGCTGGTTGCTAGAGAGGTTGAAAGCTGAACATTTTTGAGGGTAAATGTTGTTGGAATTGAGACTTCCTAGTTAAGCTTGAGAGGAGAGATTACATACCTTTTGGCTTCTTTGGGAAGAGAGTGAAACTTGTCAAAGTAGAGGAGATTCTTGCTGGACCCTGGGAGGAGCTTGTACAACATCAAGGCACCAAGGTTGTAAAGTTCTTCTTTGATTAAAGTTAATACAATCAGATTCATTTTTCTCAATAAATTGTCTTATATGGTTTATTTCATGAACTCCTTGATCATCATGATAAATATGTTTTATTATATTGGCTTTTCAGATGCTATTTGATATGTGTGCCTGTTTGTGTTTGCAGATTCTTTAAAAAGGAGCTCATTTAGATCAACGGAGCGTGGCTTCCACAAACTAGCACTGGACTCGAGGTAGGCCTAAAACATCTACTAACCCTTATTTATAAGTCGCATATTTAGAGAAAGATAGAATTTGTTTTGTTTGCTTGTCGCTAGATATCCATAGATACTAGGGAGGTCGGTCTTGTCCGCAAGAATGAATTATCCGACCGACACCACCATTCCAAATAGAAAAAGAGCTGCTCTAAGTTCCCGTCTGGGTGGTTTTCTTCGATGTTCCCCGATGTTGGGGCGTGTGGCCCTTCGAGGCAATACATATGGCTCCACCATTATACCCTCTTCGTAAACACCTAGAGAGGTGACTTCCTAAGTTTAATCCTAATGATGGCCTCTCTACAGAGGAACATCTTCATAATTTCATGTTAGCCATCAATCTGAATGGAGTCACTAAAGAAGATTGTGTTGTTAGACTCTTTCCATACACATTTGAAGGACCTGCAGGATCCTAGTATTTTTCTCTTCCTTCTGGATCAATAACAAATTGGGATATGTTCGAAGATTTTTTTTATATTTTAAATTTGGTGATGAATGGACAACTGCCACTTTGATTAATGACTTATCAAATCTTAAGACCAATCCAAATGAAAGAATCAAATATTTTAATTCTAGATTCAACAAATTTTTGAATAAGATCCTAGCCACTTCTAGACCAGGGATTGATGTATAAATTGAATGGTATATCTCTGCTCTTCCTTCAAACATTACTATGTTCATAGATAGAGCCAACAAAACAATATTCTTGATAACATGAAATAATCTCTATATGTAGAAAAGAGAATCCTTGCTCTTGAAAAGAAAACAACCCTTGATGAAAGAAAGCAAACCAAAAAAGTTACTTTTAAGGATGAATCCAAGAAGAAAGCTCCCAAGGATCCTTTTGACTTGGAAGGATTACAAAAGGTTATGAAGACAATGTCTAATGAAATGGTAGAAATTAAAAAACAAGTAGCTGAAACCTCTAAAAATCCCTTTCGGCCTTTCAAAAGGACTCAACCATCACAGTCACAACCACCTGCCATTATATCAAATGCCAAATCTGATCAAGATGATGAAGAGGAAGAATCAGATTTATCTGTTGAAGAATCCCAAGAAGAAGAATTAGCAGAAGCTTATGGTTTATGGGATTTCATCCTAACTACTTCATAAAATGAAGAAGAAGAAGAGGCCCTACCAGTAAGTACTAGAAGTAAGGGACTTGCTGATTCATCTCCAGCAAATCAAAAACAGAAGTCCCCTGCTCTCCCTAATAAGGACAAAAGTGTAATTAAGAAGTCTTCTACTCCTCCAGATTCTCTTCCAACTACTTCTAAATCTCCTTCTTCATCCAAGGCTTTGATAATCTCTGACACTATGGAATATAATATTATCGAGGACATGAAAAATGTCAAAGCCAACATTTCTCTTTATGAGGTTAGTAACTTAAAACAACAACAGAAGCTTTTATGTAAAGAATTGAATGTAGTTCCTGTATCTCCAATACCTACCGCTGTCAATGAAAAGGCCTCAAAAGGGAAAAGAAAACCCCCTAATGTCTCTTCAGACAAGATTGACTCATCAAATGCCATTTTGATTAGCATAGATCAAATTCCCACACTCCTCCCTTTTTATTGTCTTTTGATATTTTTAACAAGAATGTTCATAATTGTCTAGTAGATTCTGATGCATCATCAAATGTCATGCCTTATGCGATATGTCTTAAATTGAATATAACACCATAGAAATCTATTGTCCATATTGTTCAATTAGATCGCACAAAAGTCAAAGTTTTGGGAGAAATGAATTATGTTTTAATAATATTAGCTTCCAATTCAAAGGTTTGTCAAATAATAGATATATTAGTTGTAGACATTCCTGAATTTTATGGTCTTATTCTAAGCAGAGACTAGTCTGAAAAACTACATGGTTACTTTGCAACTGATTGGTCACACATGTGGCTTCCCTACAATGGAAAACCCAATCAAATTCATGTTGATAGGGAAAAACACATGAAACATTAGTGACTGATTTTGATGAAGAAAATGAATCAGTAGTTTTTACAAACAATATTCTTGGAAGTTATTCCTTTGAGTCTTTCTTTGGCAATTTTCAAGCACAAGAATATCCTTTTTTAGTTGACTCTGTTTCATCTCAAATTGAAAATTTCTCCTAAACAAATTCTTTTAAGTGTATTAATGTTGTAGAAAATCTTGTAAATAAGCATGATAGCGTATTTTGGACCCTTTATTTTGATGGATTGAAATCTAATGAAGGAGCATGAGTTGGTTGCATTTTGGTTAATCCTTATGGAGAAAAAACTATGCTAGCTTGCAGATTAGAGTTTGATTGTACCAATAATGTTGCCGAATATGAAGCATTGGTACATGGCTTACAAAAGGCTATTAGTATTAATATCAAATACCTTAAAGTTTTTGGTGACTCAAAGATTGTTATCAAACAAGTTAGAAACAACATCCATTGTGTTTCTAGTCACCTTAAGCATTATCAATCTTTGACCCAAGAACTCACGTCTCATTTCATTGCATTCAACATAGCTCCTATTCCAAGAATACAAAATGCTAGTGCTGACCTCCTAGCAAATGTTGCTTCCAAACTCATTCCACCTGAAGATTTCAATCCAGATAGATTTTCTATTGAATTAATTTTTCACCCCTCCATTCCAGACAACATTACTAATTGGCGAGTGTTTAATGATGACAATGACATCTTGAGTTTTTTGACATCTGAAGGGTCTTACTCTGATCAGATTATCAATGAAGATGAACATGAAAAATAGTTGAATAAATATTCTGAGGAAAATTCTTTACCTAAACCTGTAGTTAAACTAGAAGATTTATATGACCTGAAAGATAGATTCAAAAAGAAAAAGATAACTAATTGCAAGCTTCAAAGTTCAACTTAGAGATTTGAATTGGTTAACTTAGGATCTGATCATAAGCCTCAGAACATCAATTTGGGCCTTGGACTTTCACCAGATGAAAGATTTGCTTTCATTCATTTGTTGAAAAGATACAAGGATATATTTGCATGGAATTATGATGATCTGAAAACCTATGACACATCCATCATTCAACACACTATTCCTATGCTTTCAAATGTCAAACCAATCCAACAAAAGCTCAGGAAAATCCACCCTAACTTGGAAACTCAGATTAAAACTAAACTGAATAAGCTTCTTAAAGCTAAAATCATTTTTCCAGTCAAACATTCCAAGTGGGTCTCAAACCTTGTGCTAGTTAGAAAGAAAAATGGGGATATTCATATTTGTATAGATTTCAAAAATTTGAACAAAGCCTGTGAAAAGGATAACTTTCCTTTGCCCCCAATGGAACAAATTTTACAATCTGTTGCTGGTTCTGAATTAATGTCTTTCTTAGATGGATTTTCAGGTTACAATTAGATTCTTGTACATCCAAATGACAAACTAAAAACCACATTTAGGACTAAGTGGGGGACCTATGCTTATCAAAAAATGCCTTTTGGATTGATTAATGCTAGAGTTACTTTTCAAAGAGCTATGGATATTGTTTTCAGAGGTTTGATGTTATGAAACCAGCTCAAGAAAAGATAGATCAACGCCTTAGAATTCAGCCTCTTCGAGGGGGCAACCTCCTTTATATTACATAAATGAACAATTCTTTGATGATTCAAATGACAAAACCTCCTTTCTATATATAGGAGTCTAAGGAGTCATAATATAATCCAGCCGACCTAACAATAATAATATAAAGCCACAAAAATAACAATAGAGGGATTCTATGGGGGACATAAATAACAATATGGGGGTAATAGGGGCACAACAATATAAATAAGGGGTATAACTACAATAGTAATGGGGTAATCACTAGTATTATAGGGACCCAACATGCCCCTCTCCTTGAAAAAAGTGTTGTCCTCAACGCTTGAGTAGTTCTGGATACTTTTGCATAAAATTCTCATCCTCCCATGTGGAATCTTCAGCGGATAAGTTCTTCCATTTGATAAGATACTCTGAAATTGATCGATTTCGTAGCTGTCGAATTCTTGTTTCTGTGACTGCTTCCGGTTCCAATATAATTTTTCCTTCCTCGTCAAGTTCTGGCAATATTGTTTGAACTGGGAGCTTGTCGCCTATAACCTTCTTTAAACATGAAACATGGAAAACTGGGTGCAATCGAGAAGCTGCAGGAAGCTCCAATTTGTATGCCATAGTACCAATCTTTTGCAACACCTTGTACGGACCATAATACTTTGGTGATAATTTATTATCCTTCTTAGCTTGCTTTAGGGACATTTTCTTATATGGTTGTAGCCGTAGGAATACCCAATCACCTACATCAAAACTTCTTTCACTGCGATGTTGATCTGCCTGTTGTTTCATTCTATTTTGTGCCAACACGAGGTTATCCTTTAAGAGTTGGAGGACTTGTTGTTGATGTTCGATGTGATGTTCCACTGCCTGAACCTTAGAATTTTCTCTTAAATATGATGTGATGGATGGTGGTTGATACCCATAAAGTGCCATAAATGGGGTCATTTTTGTTGCTGTATGGAAGGAAGTGTTATACCACCATTCAGCCAGAGGCAACCATTTGACCCATTGTGTCTGTTTATCAGATACAAAGCAACGAAGATATCCTTCCAAACATTTGTTTACTATCTCAGTTTGCCCATCAGATTGAGGATGATAAGATGAGCTATGAGCTAACTGAGTACCAAGACAAGAAAATAATTCTGTCCAAAAATTTCCAGTGAAAATGGGATCTCTGTCACTTACAATAATCTTTGGGTTTCCATGTAGCTTTTGAATTGTTTCCATAAATGCAGTAGAAACTGTACTGGCTTTAAATGGATGTGATAATGCACAAAAGTGTGCATACTTGGTAAGTCTGTCAACTACCACCATGATGACACTCTTTCCCTCAGACTTGGGTAAACCTGTGATAAAATCCATTGAAACCTCCTCCCAACGTTGGCTTGGAATGGATAAAGGTTGTAATAGACCCGGTGTCTTAATTGTTTCAACTTTATTTTGTTGGCAAACCAAACATTCCGCCACAAACTTTTGAATATCTGATTTAAGGCCATCCCAAAAAAATCCTTCTTAACCCTGTGGTAAGTTTTTAAAAATCCTGAGTGCCCTCCTAAGGGAGAAGTGTGCAATTCCATAAGAATCTTTTGTTTTAGCTGGGAATTCTTACAGAGGTATAAGCGATCTTTGTACCATAACGAATCATTTTGCCAGCTAAATGTATCAGACGTACTGGAATCTTGTTGTAGCTTTCGAATAAGTGCCCACACTTCTTCGTCATTCTTCCATTCCTCCCTTGCTTCATTTATCCAATCTGGTTGGATAATAGAAATGGCGCACAACAATGCTTCCACATCCTCATCCTTTCTTGAGAGTGCATCTGCCACCACATTTTGCTTCCCTTTTTTGTAGATGATTTCAAAGTCATAACCCAACATCTTTGTGACCCACTTTTGTTGCTCTTCAGAGGATAATCTTTGTTCTAAAAAGTATTTAAGGCTATCATGATCCGTTTTTACCTTGAAGTGTCTTCCCATTAGGTAGGGTCGCCATTTCTTAAGTGCATGGAGTATTGCCAACATTTCCTTCTCATAAATAGCTTTGCTTAAAAACTTTCCCTTGATTGGACGACTTTCAAAAGCAATGGGTCTTTCATCTTGCATTAGAACAACACCAATTCCATTTCCTGAAGCATCACATTCCACAATAAAGGTTTTTGTGAAGTCCGGTGTAGCTAAGACCGGTGCTTGGCACATTGCCTCTTTAAGATGTTCAAAGGCCTTTGTTGCTTCCGGAGTCCATGAAAATGCATCTTTCTTCAATAATGTTGTTAGAGGTGCTGCTATTCTCCCATAATTCTTAACAAACTTGCGATAATACCCTGTCAACCCAAGAAATCCTCGCAGATGCTTTATGGATGTGGGGATTTTCCATTCCTTAATGGCTTTAATTTTGCTAGGGTCTACCTTAACTCCTTCATGAGATACAATATGACCCAAATATTCCACCTCCTGGACTCCAAAGAAACATTTGGATCTTTTTGCATATAATTGTTTCTCCTCCAATAGTTGTAGCACCCTGTCAACATGTTCAACATGATCCTTCCAAGACTTGCTGTAGATTAGTATATCATCAAAAAATACTAACACAAATTTTCTAAGGAATGGTTTGAAAATTGAATTCATCAAACCTTGAAATGTTGAAGGTGCATTGGTAAGGCCAAAAGGCATGACCAAAAATTCATAATGACCCTCATGAGTTCTAAATGTTGTTTTCGGAATGTCTTCAATCTTCATTCTGATTTGATGATATCCCGAACGAAGATCCAACTTGGTGAAGTAAATTGATCCATGCAATTCATCCAGTAATTCATCAATGACAGGAATGGGGAACTTATCTTTAATAGTGAGCTTGTTGAGCTCCCTATAATCCGGACACATGCGCCATGATCCATCCTTCTTGTGCACCAATACTACTGGAGTAGAGAAAGAACTTTGACTCGGTTGAATTATACCAGCCTCTAGCATTTCTGCAACCATACGTTCAATTTCACTTTTTTGGACATAGGGATATCTGTACGGCCTGATGTTTGGAGGAACACTTCCTGGAATCAGATGAATAGCATGATCATGATCACGCATAGGTGGGAGACCTTTGGGAGTCTCAAATACCTTGGAATGATTGTCCAGGACTTTTTGGAGATCTGGAGAAATAGATGATTCCGATGTGGAAACATCTAGCGAACATAATTGTGCAATTACACCTCTTTGCTCCTTTTTTAGAAGCTTTGTCATACCATTAGAGCTGATTATCTTTCCTGGTTTCCCTGCAATACCCCTTAATTCAACTTCCTTTCCTTCCGTAGAAAATTTGATGAAAAGTTCTTGAAAATTAAAAGCTATTGTACCCAAGGATTGTAGCCATTGGACTCCTAGTACAACATCAGCACCTCCCATTGGAATGGAAAGCATTGGGCTAGTCAATACATATTCTCCCATGGATAGCTTGATATTATGGCACTTTCCAGAGCAATTTATTGTTCCTCCATTTGCAATCATCACTTGACACTCTGGTGCTGGATATAGGAAGCAATTCAATTCTTTTGCTACCCTACAATGAATAAAATTGTGGGTGCTTCCTGAATCAATCAACACTATTACCTTTTTCTTCTTGATTTGTCCTTCTATCTTGATGGTTTGAGGAGTGGTAATTCCCGCCAATGCATTACAAGATATGGTCGGATTTATTTGTTCTTCATCTAGGCTTTGTTCCTGGAGTATATCCTCTTCTTTTGACCTTTCTTGCTCCTTTTCTTCTTCCTCTTCACAATCTATGTAGAATAATTTCTTCTCAGCACACTTATGACCTTTAGTGTATTTGCTATCACAACTGTAACAAAGCCCTTTTGCTCTTTTTTCTTCCAATTGTTGTGGTGTCAACCTTATAGGTTGTGGAAGACTAGGGGCAACAACACTTCCATCTTTATAGTTGTGAGTGGTATGCTTCCTGGTTGCCATAATTTTGCTTTCCATTTTTCTTGCTAACCTGAATGCCTTCTCTAATGAATCAGGTTCCCAAAGGCGAACATCATGTTGGATATTATCCTTTAAAGACCCTATGAACACATCAATCCTATGCTCCTCTGGAATATCTTTTACCCTTATGTTCAATTTTTGGAACTCCTCAATGTGCTCCATTATTGAACCCTTTTGTTTGAGACTTATCAATTGGCTAAAAAAAGTGTTGCTTTTTGTATCCTCATAATGTGCTATCAATTCTTCCGTAAAAATTGCCCAAGTGATAAATTGTTTACGAAAGAAAAGCCATTGATACCATACAAACTGATTTGGTTCCAAATATACAGTTGCCATACGTACCTTTTGTGTGTTTTGCACATTATTGAGATCGAAGAATTGCTCCATCTGTAATATCCATGTGGCGGGATCCTTGCCATCAAACTTCCTCATATCGATTTTTGGAATATGGTGAGTCTTCGATCCAACATTAGCATCTATGGAATCATGATTAACATTTCTTTTATTCTCATCATGAGTTTCCTTTAGTACCCTTTCATCCTTAGTTCCCATTTCTTGTAGCAAGTTATTCATATTTATCTTCAATTCGTCCATGTCTGTCTTCAAATCTGTCTTCAAATCTACCATGTATCTCTTCAAATCTGTGTTCGAATCATCCATCTTAGCTTCCATGCCCTTTATCTTAGATTCCACGCCATTTATCTTAGCTTCTGTTAGCTTTTGTGAGCGTGACATTTGTTGCACTTGTTCTTGTAATTTTGATATATCATGTAGCATTTCTTCCTCTTCTTCATGAGTCATGCTAGAGCTTTCAGGTTCCTTACTCAGTGTTTGCATTTTCTTTCCTCAGGGCATCAGTTACCGATAATAATGCTTTACTATGCCCTTTGAATTCCTTCAAACCAAGCTTACGCAAAAATTTAAAAAAAAACTACACACCTTTTTTCCTTTGTAGAAGCCTGATATTGAATCTGATGTATCTCTGTAATTTCGGATCATCCAGTTCTGAAATTGCAACATGTAGTAGCCTTCTGCGTCCTCTTTCCAATGCCACAAGTCTGACCCAAATTGGATTCTCCAAGGAAGAGTTATGCAAAATCTCCCACAGTGACTTGATTTTAGACTAATTCAGTAGAGCAAACTTGTACGACGTGCCACAAGTCACTGTTTCGACCTATGGATCTGAAAAATGCATACAAGAAACTACAGTCCGTTCTCTTTCTGTACCTTCTTACGAAATTTCAATCCGATCTTCAGAGAGAAAGTTATGACAATTTTCCCCAGGTCACCTGTTTAGAATGTAATTCAGGAGTCTGCAAAAAGACCAACTTCCTCAGATCATATCTCCGAAAATATAGCGCGAAATGATCTGAAATTCGGACCCAAGGTTCAGCGCTATTTCTTCTCAAATGGGTTTTTTTGCGAATTCTGAAACGTCACGAAAAAAACGTTATAGTGAAAAATTCCACGATGACCTGTTTGGAGCAGCGAAACCCTAGAATCCAAAGCTCTGATACCAAATGTTATGAAACCAGCTCAAGAAAAGATAGAAAAGATAGATCAACGCCTTAGAATTCAGCCTCTTCGAGGGGGCAACCTCCTTTACATTACATAAATGAACAATTCTTTGATGATTCAAATGACAAAACCTCCTTTCTATATATAGGAGTCTAAGGAGTCACAATATAATCCAGCCGACCTAACAATAATAATATAAAGCCACAAAAATAACAATAGAGGGATTCTATGTTGCACATAAATAACAATATGGGGGTAATAGGGGCACAACAATATAAATAAAGGGTATAACTACAATAGTAATGGGGTAATCACTAGTATTATAGGGACCCAACATTTGATCAATAAAACAATTGTAGTATATCTATATGACATTACAATTTATTCCGAACAAAGAGGTAATCATTTACATGATTTAAAACAGATCTTTGAAAGATGTATAAAGTTTGGAATCTCCCTAAATCATAAAAAGTCATTTTTTTCTCTTGACGAAGGAAACGTTCTAGGCTTTATAGTGTATAAAGAAGTAATCTGCATAGATCCAGATAGAATTAAGGTGATATTTGAAATTCCCTTACCACATAACAAAAAATCCATGCAATCCTTCCTAGATAGATTAATTTTGTTAAAAGATTTGTTCCAAACTTCTCTCAAATTGTACTTCCTTTGTAGGCTATGATAAAGAAGAAGTCAATTTTCAAATGGGGGTTGATCGAAAGAAAAACATTTGAGTCAATAAAACATGCAATCATTGATGCCCCTTCATTATCAACCCCTAATTTTTCCAAACAATTCATTCTTTATACTTTTGCTTCCGAACAATCCTATGCAGCAATCTTGACTCAACCTAATGAGCAACAAATTGAAGCTCCAATTTCCTTCTTTAGTTCCAATTTACAAGGAGCTGAGCTAAATTATTCAGAGGTTGAAAAGAAAGCCTTTGCAGTCTTCAAATCCATTAAACATTTCAGGCCTTTCCTCCTAAAAACACATACAAAAGTAATTGTGCCTTTCCTTGTTGTCAGACAATTACTTATCTAGAAAGAATTGGGAGAGAAAAGGGAAAATTGGGTTACTTCCCTACAAGAATATGGCCTAGAAATAAAACTAGCTAAAATAATATGGGCTCAAGATTTTTGCAGGTTAATTACTGGAGCTTATGATAGTTCAATTGATGAAGATTTAGGTAATAATGTCCAAATCACAGAGGTATGTCCCATCGACACTGAATCTCAATATGTTGATCTTATTTTTTACTTGAAAAATGGTTATGCTCCATTAGAACTCAATTACAAGAAGAAAAGAGATCTTAGACTTAAAGCTAATCAATATCATCTTGTCAATGATGTCTTATTTAAAAGGAATTATGATTCTGTTTTGCTAAGATGTCTAGAAAAGTATGAAGCTAAAAAGGTCTTGCAAGAGCTACATGATGGACCAGTTGGTGGACACTATGGTGGAGACACCACTGCTCATAAAATTTTGCATGCTGGATACTATTGGCTGACTTTATTTAGGGACACTCATGCCTATGTTAGAAAATGTAAATTTTGCCAGACTGCTTTAGGAAGACAAAAGAAACCAACCTTACCTTTACAACTAGTTAACATTGAACAACCTTTTGAACAATGGGGACTGGACATAATAGGTGAGATTGTTCCTAACTCTTCCAAGCAACATAAATACATCTTGACTGCTATGGACTATTTCACCAAATGGGTGGAAGAAATACCCCTCAAGGTGGCCAATTCTGAAAACATTATTGAATTTATTGATCAATTCATTGTTACCAGGTTTGGTCTTCCCCATGCCCTTGTTTTTGATAATGCATCTTATTTTTCAAGAAATACCATTACTGAATTTGCTCTTAAAAGAGGTTTTAAACTTAAGTATTCTGCAAATTATTACCCTCAAGGAAATGATTTAGCAGAATCTACTAATAAAAATCTCATTAGAATAATCAAAAGAACAGTTGACCAAAATCAAAGAAATTGACACAAAGATATAGTTTTTTCTTTATAGGATAATAGAATCACTTAGAAGGTCTCTATAGGCACTTCTCCTTTCGAACTAGTGAATGGAAAAGAACAATTGACCAAAATCAAAGAAATTGGCACAAAGCTCTAGTTTTTGCTTTATGGGTTGATAGAATCACTCAGAAGGTCTCTATAGGCACTTCTCCTTTCCAACTAGTGTATGGAAAAGAAGTTATTCTACCTCCTAATCTAGCTATTCCATCACTAGTCCTAGTCCAATCCATTGAAGAAAAACCTTCCTCTGCTTTACAATTAAGAATTTCCCAAATTCTTAAGTTAGAGGAAGAAAGGGATAAATCAAGACATGTTCATACCCATCATCAACAATTTTTTAAATCTTCTTAAGTTCAATTAATAATAATTTTTTTGAAATTGGCGATCTAGATTTGAAATGGGACAAAGCTCATGAAGAAAAAGGTAAAAACACTAGGTTTCAGAGATTATGGCTAGGCCCATTTCAGATTGTTGACAAGCTAGGCCCATCAACTTTCATCCTCCAAGATCTACAGGGAAAGAGGGATGCTCTTCCCGTTAATGGGCTAGTTTTGAAAAAATGTTTTTCTTAAGGATACCTATCCTTTTGTAAATATGTAAATAACCACATGTATATACCAGTTTCTTTAATCCTAGTTATGTTAGGTAATACACTTTTGTCTTCACATTGGGGTCTCTCATCATTTACATGAAATTTGAATGATTAGAGAAGATATCTTAGAAATATTGATTATAACTTTCAAGTTTAGTATTGCATCTATCACAAAGCTCTGAAATCTTTATATCCATAAATTGTAAATGTTTCATAACTTGAAAATTTTATAAAGTCTAGTTATCCTATGATTGGTCATGAAAAGGTTTTCTTTAAAAAGTAAAGGACATTTTGAAGTTTTAGCATTTTTTGGCTTCAATTGTCATCCATTATTCTTTATGAATTTAAATTTTTTTAGAGTGTAATTTAAAAACATATAAAACTTGAAAGATAAGAGGTCTCATCATGAGCCGACTTACCATGATCATGGGAAACCAATGATACTGCCATTATCAACGTTGGCCAACAAACCAGGATAATGGCTTATGACTATATAACCATAAGACAAGAGGTCTCATAATGATCCGATTTGTTCAATATCATTATAACATGTAAATGGAATTTCCATAATCTGGTTACCAAGCCAGGGCAATGGCTTTCAAGCAAAATTTAAAACAAAATTTCAAAAGAAAAGATAAAAAAACCCCTAAGAATTTTACTATAAGTGGATGGGATACTAGTATATCTTTGGTTAAATGGTAACCCTGTTGAGGCTATGAATGCCTCCTGGCAGCAGTGGCTCTACCACTTAAAAATAGGTCTATCTTAAAAGCTAAGCTTCTATAGTTCTTAACTTTATATTTGTAACTGATTAAATGACCAACAAGGGTAATCAATATTTTCATCAATAAACAGGTTATGATCACAAGATGATGAGTTTTTTACATTCAGAGTAACTTTCATCAATCAAAACTTCAAGATTTTTACATTTCTAAGCCTTCTCGTTTAATTGTTTAAAGCTTCATTTATTTTTAATAGAGATAACTGTTTTGCTCAGTATGTCGCCAATTGTTGTACTACTCAACAATCCCTCCATTATGGCTAACAATAGAGCTAATAAAATATGGGGGACCCTTTTTAATTTAGGATAAAATCATTTAAGTTTCAATAAAAATAAGGCAACATTAGTTCATTTTTCCAAAAACTTGACTAAAATGATAAATCTACCTTATCGCAACCTTTATATCAGAGCTTAGGTCCATGACACATATTCACAAACATTGGATTTTGTTTAAAATCCCTTATCGACAAAAAATTATCAGGGTATTTCAAATATGGTAACATGTCCTCTTAAGAAAAATTGTGATTAAACCATTCCCTGATTGGGTCTTCAAATGTTTAAACCTAAAAGTGATAAACGCACTCCTTTGCGAATGCAATAACAAAGGCCCGACCCAACAGGATTGCCACATAAAATTATTAGAGATTCCAATATCAACGTTTTCAATATGATGCTCATGTCACTGATCTCCAATCTGTTGATCCACTGACCTATGATATCCCTTCTCGCTCCGATCCTCTGATATCCTCCATCTACCGATCTCTGATATTTCCTGATTTACCAAAATCCTTATTTCCAAAACCTATGATCTCTAATACACTTCCTGCTACTCATTCATAACATTCATATTGGTACTTCCAATCGGTTGTTATCCTTTCAATCTTCCAATATGAAACCTCTGATATAGGATGTCCAATATCTCTTACCACCTGTAACTTTAGCCACTACACTCTATAAGCTTATTGAAGGATGAGAATATCGCATGTTTCAACGATGAAACCATAAAATTTCTCCGATAAAATCCTCTTATGTGCTGATGTGTACCAAAGCCCATGTGAATCCACTTTTTATCATTTAATGGATGAATGTAACGAGTTTATGATTTTCAAAGTGCTAAACGATTTCATTATTGCATAATGATTTCTTAATATTTTGCTCATAAAATAAATAGATTCATATGAAATTGGTTATTCTCTTTGAGTAATTATTCAGTTAGAAAGTTTCCACTTATCCTTGTATTTCTCTTTACAGGCTAGGTGTAAAATTGTTGATAAGGCATGGCAAGAATCATCGAAAAAAGAAGGCTCGGAGAATAAAATACCTATCAAATATTGACATGGAATGCCATTGACATCTCCTAGTCAAACTTCATAATTAGTGGCTGATGTTGAGGTGTCTCTACAACAAAACTACTCATTTACTTTCAGCACTCAACGATGTGTTATTCACTGCAAAGATGCGTATACGACTTCATCATCCAACCGAATTAAAGCCAACACATATATGTGAGATTCAATGGCGAATGGATAGTCACGTTGTTGCAAATGCAATCTATTATTGTCTTTTACTTTATTTTTAGTATCATGTTTGTTAAAACCACTTCAGTATGTTTAATAACACTTTTCTATATTGTAGTTTGATTAGGAACTATAAATCCCCTTCATTGTTATGAAGAAAGAGGGGTTCTAAAGTTTTGCGAGAAAGCTTTTGGTTTACACTACTGTAGCTTGAAGGAACCTTAATAGAAAGAGGAACCACTACTATTTCACTTATGAGCAAAGTTAACGTTTATCAGGTAATATTATCTGAATACTAGAATTTTGTTTATGATTTGAATAGTTACTATATTTTTGTTTATCATATACATTTTTGCTAGCAATTAAGATTAATCATTATTGATGTGTTTAATTGAAGTATTTTCAGTATATGAATGAACAATGATATATGATATGTGTGATGTGTTTCAACAACTAATTTAATTAAATTAGTTATCTTTATTTGTTTTAACCTCACAAAGGATTTGATGATCTATTTTGTCATGTTTAATGTGATATCTTTATAAGTCACATATACAAAAAAATCTTTCCCATGATAGCTATTTTAAGTCTACATATTTTTATTTCTTAGTTTCATTTACATAAATAGTCCCACACTTGTATAACACATCCGCTTTTATATATTTTATTAAGAGAAACTGGTCCCATCAACCCAGTCGGAGCCACCATTCCAAACAGAAAAGGAGCTGCTCTAAGTTCCTAAGTGGGTGGTTTTCCCCAATGTTGGGGCAGATATTTTTGAGCCTTTAACAGACCCCCACCATTGTTTCTTTCAGTGTCGTTAATTATATTACAATTTACTATTTTTGGTAGTTTTTCAGGTCGTGAACTTCTGGAGCCGTTTTGAGGCCCCTAAACAATGTTTTTTTGGAAAAAGGGAAAACTTATAACAATTTATATGGGATTGTAGTTAAAATTTGTACTTCTCGGAGAGATATTTCTAACGAGGCATCGTACGTGTCAAAAAAAGATCATAAGCCAAAGTTACACCTTGGGAAGTTGATGTGCCAATTTACCCCAATAGGACCCACAAACTTTTGATGTTTCATCTCCTAGGGTTTGGCTTAGGGTTTTCCATTATTTCTCAATAATAAATAGGCCTTTGAGCTTCATTGTAACACATTTAAGAAGGCATATAGTCGCCACATCTCTTGATCCGAATTGGATCCATGAAGAATAATTAAAGAACCATGACTGTATCAAATCAAGACAGACTTCAAAGAATTAAGAGCAGCGATCAGAAACACCTCTAAATAATGGCAGTTAGTAGCCAGCATGGAACGACGAGGACCTCAGTCAAAGCGCACTGACCGAGGCCCATGGAGATTGCGCAAGAGACGAAACTAGCCCCTGGGAAGCCCAGATAGGGAAAAGGAGGCAGTTTTTGATGCGTGATTAGCCTCCTGGGCATCGCTGGGCAAAAACCCTCGAGAAGGAGAGGCCCGAGTGCTTGATCGCATGAGAGCCGGGAAAACCGTGGGGAAAAGGCTAAAGGCCAAGGTGGGACCCACGCTCCAAAACCGGCGGTATTTATCGGGGGCACCCTTGGGCGGTAAGAAGATTTGGTGAAAACGGAGCGATTCCATTCAGCGCCTGACACATGGCAAGTGGAGGAGAGAGAAAACTTCTGCTCATCGCGTGCTAATAGTCGAGCAAGTCAACCGCGTGAAATGTGCGAATGGCGTCAGATCTGGGGGCTCCAGATCTAATGGCGGAGATCACGCCTGATGGAGAAGACGGAATTGACGGGGGATTAAGCCGCGATATGTAAGAATTTGAGGTCTGATTTGATGCGGAGGTGGTAGATGAGTCATTTCCTGACGTAACCGAAGAATTGAACCGATGAGGAAAAAGCTGGCGCAATTTGTAGGAGGACAAGTGGCCACTCCTTGTGAGCCCGATGATGATGCCGAGACAAGGAACTCCAAGCGGAGCTGTAGCATGCGATCCGACGGAGGTGGAAGGGAAATCGAACAACCCTGAGCTTGAATGGCTTTAAAGCCATGAACAAACAAAGCAGATGACACCCAAAGATAGAAGACGAAGAAAGAGAAGAAGGGAAAGAAGACAGATAAAACGAAGAAAAGACAGTGAAGCAAAAAGCAGAAAGAAGACAGAGGGCCGAGCTGAACAGAGGTAGCGTCAAGCACTAGAGAGCTTGAGAGATTTAAGCCATCCCTAAGAGGATCTGTTAGACCAGAGAGGTCAAAGAGCTGGTAAGGAAAAGAGTCCGTGCACTCTAGTGGCTTGGGGAATTCAAGAACCACCTTGCCAAGAAAATCTGTTTCAGGAGACTCATATTGAGCTCCTTCATTATAATTCTCTTCTTCAAGACACAATAAAAGAAGGCCACCACTGAGAGCTGGACCGGAGATGTAGCCCTAGAGGATAGGGTGAACTCCTTATTAAATTCTTGTGTTCTTATATTTGCTTACTATGTTTCTATGTTGTTTTCCATTTCAAGTGTCTGTGTATTTGCAATCTGATCGATCTGTTGCCTAAATAACATAGACACACACCAACACATGAGTCTGTAATACCTTCATTCAATAATTCTTAACTGAGATCACTCATAGGGTGATTTTCAGATCAAGTGGTATCAGAGCTTTAGGTTGTAAGGTTAGACAAGCTTGTGTTGGTTTAGCTGTGAATGCTCACTAGATCAAAGCTCAAATTAGGAGAAGGAGAGTTGGTCGAAAATAATCCTGAAATTGGGAGAGTCTATCCTTGGAAGACAATGTTAGAGGAAGGTTCTGTGGGGCCAGACCCTTAATTCATAAAAATTTTCCTAGCTATAAAGTCTATGGTAGAAGAAATGTATAGGGACTTTAGAAAGCATAAGGATGTAGATTCATCAGGTTCTAAACAAGACAAAGAAAAAGATGAGTCTCACTTCCATGACCACTCCAAAGGAAAAGGGAAAGAGGAAAACTTTCTCACACCTCCTAATAGCCCTGTGCATAACAAGAAAGCATCTTTGATCAAACTAGATGTTAAATTTGATTTGCCTATATATGATGGAGAGCTAAATGCAGAAAAGTTGGACAATTGGATTAGACAAATTGATGTTTATTGCAGAGTACAAAACATCGACTCAGACAAGAGCAAGATTCAGCTGGCAAGCCTACGCCTAGGAGGCACTGCCTTGGTTTGGTGGGAAGGTAAAACCCAAGCTGACATGAAAATACATGGTAAGATTATCTTTGTCTAGAGTGAATTTGTTTCTGCCATCAAAAAGTAGTTCTATCCATTGGCCTACATGCAACAAGCCATGATGAGTTGGCAAACTCTTCGACAGTTGAAAGGGCAAAGTGTGCAAGGGTACACTCAAGAATTTAGAAAGAGAGCATTGATTCTAGGAATCTCATTAGACTCACCAGAGACTCTTTTGAAGTACATTGGTGGTCTACACAGCTACATGAGGCATACCATCCTCATGTTTAATCCCACTAGTATAGATAAGGTATCTATACAAGCTACTCATCTAGAAGCTAGAGGAAAGAATGGAAATCCAGAAGTTGGGGGACCATCCCAACCCACTGCAAGAAAGAGCAAGGAGAAAAGAAAGCAGAAGTGGAAAGAAAGGAAGGCTAACACTGCACAGAAAAGCAAAGCTTCATGCACTCACTGTAAAAAGGATGGGCATGGTGATGAGCATTGTTGGATTCTGCATCCAGAGCTGAGACCTAAGAAGTTCAAGGGCAAGAATAAAAACACTGCTGCAGCTATTCAGAAGGATTTGGGGTCAGACTCGGGAGATGAAACAACCATTGCAGCCACCGGTATAAAAGGTAAGAATTCTGAAGCATCTACTAGCAATTCTGCTCAATCTATTATTGATGAAGAGAATGAGAGAAAAAGACATGAGCTTTTCCATATTCGAGTTGTTTCCAAATATCAAAAGATTGATACTTTGTTTGATAGTGGCTCACAAGTAAATCTAATTTCTGAAGCAATTGTAAACAAATTGGGATTAGCAACTACACCTCACAAGAAACCATACCCATTAGGATGGTTGAATGATAAAGCACAACTACAAGTGATTAGACAGTGCAAACTCAAGTTTTCTTTCGGGTCAACATTTGCAGATGAGGTTGAGTTAGACATATTTCCTTTGGATATATGTGGAATTGTTTTAGGAAGTCCTTACTTATATGATAGAAAAGCTATTTTCTATAGAGCTGAGAACAAGTATCTACTTGTTAAATATGGAATCGAATACTTTGTAAGAGCTCATAAGCTCAAGAATAATTATACTCTCATAAACTCAGGGCAGATGAAAAGAATGATAAATTCATGCAAACAATTCTTACTGATGGTTGTAAAGGAAAAGAAACCTGATAAAACCAATGTATTTGAGGGCTGTAATGCTAAACAACAAGCTGATATAGAAAAGGTTGTTTTAGAGTATGATGTCTTGTTTCAAGAACCTAAAGGTCTGCCACCCAAAAAGGAAATAGTACACGATATTATTTTGCAGCAAGATGCTCCATTGCCTAACATTGGAATGTACAAGTTGTCTGCCTTAGAGAATGTTGAAATCAAGAAGCAGGTGCAAGAGTTGCTCGAGAATGGGTTCATCAGGCCTAACGCATCACCATGTGGGTCACCAATCGTTTTGGTGAGAAAGAAAGATGGCTCGTGGAGAATGTGCATTGACTACCGAGCACTGAATAAGATAACGATAGAAAATCGTTATCCCCTTCCTCACATAGATGATCTTTTAGATCAATTGAAGGAAGTTGTTTATTTCACCAAGATAGACTTGCACAGTGGATACCATCAGGTCAGAGTTGTAGAGCAAGATGCATGGAAGACTGCTTTCAAAACAAAACAGGGATTGTATGAGTGGCTGGTTATGCCTTTTGGCTTAACTAATGCTCCTGCTACTTTCATGAGATTAATGAATGATGTACTCAGACCTTTTCTTGATGATTTTTTTATTGTGTATCTGGATGACATTCTGATTTTTAGTAAAACATGGGGAGAACACCTAAAGCATGTTAAGAAGACACTAGATGTTTTGAAAAGAGAAAAACTTCATGTTAAACTCTCAAAATTTGAATTTGGCAAAACATCTCTAAATTATTTGGGTCATATAGTAGGGTGTGGTGAATTGAAAATAGATCCCTCTAAAGTGGAAATCATTGTAAACTGGCCTAAACCCAAGTCTACTACAGAAGTGAGAAGCTTCTTAGGAGCAACAAAATATTGGAGGAAGTTCATTTCTAACTTTTCCTCAATTGCATCTCCTTTACATGCTTTAACAATATTGAACAAGGTGTTTCAGTGGGGAGGCAAACATCAGAAAGCCTTCGACACCTTGAAAGAAAAGATTAGTACAACACCTGTACTAGCACCACCTGATCTACAAAGACCATTTGAGATGCAAATAGATGCCAGTGACTATGCCATGGGAGCAGTGTTGACACAGCACGGTAAACCCATATGTTATCATTCTGAGACTTTTAATCCTGTAGTAGTTAACTATCCTACATATGATAAAGAATTGTATGCATTAGTTCAGAGTGTGAAAAAATGGAAACATTACTTAATAGGCAAAGAGACAGTAATACATACTGATCATCAGCCACTTCAATATCTACACTCCCAAACTAAAATGCAGTGATCAAGACACTACAGATGGATGAGTTTTCTACAACAGTTTCATTTAGTCATCAGATATAAAAAGGGCATACATAACAAAGTTGCAGATATGTTATCTAGACCCATTATAAATGCATCTACTATACTTAAGCATAATTCTGTACTACATGAAAGCTACATTGAACAATATGCTCAAGATATAGACTTTAAAGATGTATATGAAACTTTGAGTCAAGGCAAAAGAGTAGAAGAATTGGATTATCATGTGAAGGACCGACTCTTATACCATTGTGGGAAACTCTGCATTCCACAAACTGAGAGAGTAAAGATAATTAGAGAAGCACACACTTCTCTGATATCAGGTCACTTTGGGGTAAGTAAAATAGTTGCACAGCTACAAAGATTTTGTTATTGGCCAAAAATGAATGAGACAGTTTCTAGATATGTAAGAGGGTGTATTATGTGTGCTAAAAGCAAGCCCAGCAATAGAAAACTAGGCTTGTACACTCCATTACCAGTTCCTTCTCACCCTTGGGAAAGTGTTTCCATGGATTTTGTTGGAGGACTGCGTAAATCTAGGAAATGTCATGATTATCTATATGTTGTTGTAGATAGGTTCAGCAAAATGTGTATTTTGATACCTTGTAATAAACATATTATAGTTGAACAAACTGTAAAACTGTTCTTTGAACATGTATGGGTTCATTTTGGATTACCCACTTCCATTGTATCTGATCGAGACACCTGATTTGTGGGGAAGTTTTGGTCAAGTCTGTGGGAACTGATGGACACCAAACTAAAGAAAAGCACAGCTTTTCATCCACAAACTGATTGCCAGACAGAAGTAGTTAACATGAAAGTGATCCAGTTACTCATAAGATATTGCAGCAAACATCCTAAGCTTTGGGATGAACACTTGTGTTATGTGCAACATGCTTACAACAGAGCAAAACATTCTTCTACACAAAGATCTCCTTTTGAGACTTGCTTCGGTTTCACACCAAGGTCTCCTTTGGATTTTGTCTTTGGTAAAGAAACCACAGTGGATGGACACAGTGATGTGGACAAGGCAACTAGGTTCATTGAACAGATCCAAGAGATCCACTAGGCAGTACAGGAACAACTGGAAAAGAGCCAAGCAAAATACAAGGCTAGGCATGACAAGCATCGGATGGATAGTTTCCAAGTTGGTGACCAGGACTGGCTGTATATCAGCAAGGACAGGATGCAAGGTGAAGGTAAAAAGCTAAAGCCTATCAGGTATGGACCCTTCAAAATACTTGAGAAGATTGGTGAGAATGCTTTTCGCCTTGATCTACCAGCTTACATGCACATCTACTCAGTCGTAAATGCAGATTGCTTGAGATTGTTTGAACCCTCACTGGTTGAGGATCCTGAAGAGCAAAGTCAGTTGCCTCCTATTGATGACCTACTACCTGAATATCTTAATGAATTGCATGAAGACACAGTCTTGGACAAGAAGGTGAGGACAACGCGCAGAGGAGATGTTGAGTACCTCAGAATTGGGCTCAAAGGTTCAAAGCCAAGTAGTGCAAAGTGGATTGAGATTGGACAAGTGAGAAAACAATACCCTCACTTAGTCGATGCTTGAAAACCAACTTTTGGTGGTCCAAAAGCTTTTTAGTGGGAAGGCCGTGATCTGAATTGGATCCATGAAGAATAATTAAAGAACCATGACTGTATCAGATCAGGACAGACTTCAAAGAATTAAGAGTAGCGATCAGAAACACCTCTGAACAGTGGCAGTTGGCAGCCAGCGTGGAACGACGAGGACCTCGGTCAAAGTGCGCTGACCAAGGCCCATGGAGACTGCGCAGGAGGCGAAACTAGCCCATGGGAAGTCCAGATCGGGAAAAGGAAGTAGTTTTTGATGCACGATTAGTGCTTAGTGCTATTTGCGCATCGCTAGGAAAAACCCATCGAGAAGGAGAGGCCCCGAGCGCTCGGTCACATGAGAGCCGGGAAAACTGTGGGGAAAAGGCTAAAGGCAAAGGCGGGACCTGCGCTCCAAAACCAACAGTATTTATCGGGGGCACCCTTGGGCGGTAAGAAGATTTGGCGAAAGCAGAGCGATTCCACTCAGCGCCCGACGTGTGGCAAGCGGAGGAGAGAGAAAACCGCTGCTCATCGCTTGCTAACAGTCAAGAAAGTTAACCGCGTGAAATGTGTGAATGGTGTCGGATCTATGGGCTCCAGATCTAACGGCTAATATTGCACCTGATGGAGAAGATGGAATTGATGGGGGATTAAGCTGCGATATGTAAGAATTTGAGGTCCGATTTGATGCGAAGGTGGCAGAGGAGTCATTTCCCGTCGTAACCGAAGAATTCAACCGACGAGGAAAAAGTTGGCACAGTTTGTAGGAGGACAAGTGGCCACTCCCTGTGAGCCCGATGATGATGTCAAGAGAGGGAACTCCAAGCGAAGCTGCAACAGGCGATCCGACGGAGGTGGAAGGGGAATCGAACGACCATGAGCTCGAATGGATTTAAAGCCATGAACAGACAAAGTAGAGGACACCCGAAGACAGAAGACAGAGAGAGAGAAGAAGGGAAAGAAGACAGAGAAAACGAAGAAAAGACAGTGAAGCAAAAAGCAGAAAGAAGATAGAGGGCCGAGCTGACCAGAGGTAGCGTCGAGCACCAGAGAGCTTGAGAGATTCAAGCCATCCCTGAGAGGATCTGTCAGACCAGAGAGGTCAAAGAGCTGGTAAGGAAAAGAGCCTGTGCACTCTAGTGGCTTGGGGAATCCAAGAACCACCCTACCAAGCAAATCGATTTCAGGAGACTCATATTGAGCTCCTTCATTGTAATTCTATGCTTCAAGACACAATACAAGAAGGCCACCATTGAGAGCTAGACCAGAGATGTAGCCCTGGAGGATAGGGTGAACTCCTTATTAAATTCTTGTTTTCCATTTCAAGTGTCTGTGTATTTGCAATCTGATCAATCCGTTGCCTAAATAACATAGACACACACCAGCACATGCGTCTGTAATACCTTCATTCAATATTTCTTAACTGAGATCACTCATAGGGTGATTTTCAGATCATCTCTTCTTAGAGATAAGCTACCATCACTAGCACCAATTTATTACCATTCCACATGTAAACAATTTTCAATACTTTGTTATTAGTGAATTAAAGTTTTGTTTTCACCATAACTCTGTATTTGTGTTTATATCTATATTTCATTTCATTCCTTCATAAATTTGGATCAGTGGTATCAGAGCGGTCTGATCTTTCTCTAATTTTTCTATGCATGTCCCCTACAAGGTTGGGGTATAAGGAGTTGGGACTTGAATTGGTTGAGCCTTTGCAATACCATCCTCATCGACACTGATGACCTCCTATGGCGAAATAAAAGAAAGAAAGGGGAGCATGAGATCCTATCAAGCTGTTGCTCGAAGGAGCCCTCAAGTGGAAAAATAATGAGATGATGGAAAACTTTACCCAGATCCTTTATTAGACGTAGACTGATGATGCATCTTCATCCAACAGTCAGTTCGGAGGCACTGCCCCCTTCAAAGTACAAGTGAAATTCGATATCCCTATATTCAAAGGTAAAATAGATGTAGATGTTGTAGATAAATGGTTGAATCTATTGCAAGGTTCTTTTTCGGTCCATAGTATCTCTAATAGGAAGAAGATTAATTTTGCACTGATTAAGGCTGCCCCCACATCAAGGATTGGTGGGAAACTTACTGTGAGAAAAGGGTTGAGGTACCCTCTCTATTTACATCCACCCCCTCTTGGAATTATTTCCAAGACACTATCAAGGAATAGTATTACCCCTTGGGAAGCTATGAGGACAAGTACATACATTGGACTACACTATAGAAGCAAAGGGACCCTGATGTGCATGAGATCACAAATATTTTTCATACTTTATGCACAATGTTGGGTATCAAAGACTCTAAACGACATCTGGTGCTCAAGTACCACGGTTGTAGAAATACATTCAGGAATAAATGGAGTTCCCAGGCATCTCCTCGTTGGTTGCAAGATACCAATATGCTGCCAAGATTGAATAAAAAGTTAAACAAAAGAAGCACGCCTTTGGATCTGCAAACCAGAAGCAGGGAAATAATGCCCCCAAACCATAAAAAAAAGGACAAAGCCAGGGTGGAGTGACCTAGGACAACCCATAAAAGATTCAAGCAAATAATGGAACCACAAAGATGAAGAAGGACATAGGGAAGTGGTGTGATTTCCACAAAAGTCCCACTCACAACACAAATAAGTGTCGCGACAAGCAGCCATTGGTGGTCGAGCTGAAAGATTCAGAGTATGATGCATGCTCTGATTCTGAGCCGAAACCTGACAAGGGGAAGCAACTTATTGATGAAGAACCCAATGACACCGTTTCCACCACCAAGGTCCAACAGATTGATCCCAAAGATATAGAGGAGGGGGAGCGTCTCTTCCACTCACAAATGTGGGTGAAGGGTTCTCCGCTATAGTTCATTGTCGATAGCGGGAGCCAAAAGAACCTAATTTCAGAAGAAGTCGTGAAGTAGTTGGGCCTATTAACGACGCCACACCTGTAACCATACACCATCAGGTGGATTCACCAAGGAGGAGATCTTCATGTTAGCCAGTAGTGCCACCTTCCCTACAACATTAAGCCCTTCACTGATGAGGTAGTGTGTGATGTTTCTCCTCTTGAAGTTTGTGATGTGTTATTAGGCCAACCATACTTGCGGAAGCTTCATGTTGTGTACGAGTCCAAGACTCGCACTATTATTATTATTACTTGTGGTAATAAGTTATAGGATACCGAAGGTAACCCCGCTTTCTACGATCTCTTTGATCTTTGCTAAGTAATGTAGTAACATCATCTCCTAGACCGAGAA
This sequence comes from Pinus tabuliformis, assembly GCA_031772625.1. NCBI lineage: Eukaryota > Viridiplantae > Streptophyta > Pinopsida > Pinales > Pinaceae > Pinus > Pinus tabuliformis. The sequence continues at coordinate 289,856,127 of CM062806.1, read as the reverse complement.
ATTTGTTTTTTTTCTATTCACTCTCAAATCAAGGGGAAGATAGTGGCCACAACCATGGCCCTAGGAAGGGTTCTCCCGGGCAACAGAAGTAGGTGGATAAGGTCGTGGAAGAATACAGGGGCATATTCTCCTCACCTACAGGGGTACCCTTTCACTGTAAAGTCAAGCATTCGATTGATCTGAATCCCATAACACCTCTACACAATGGGCCGATATACCACTGCTCCATTATAGAAAATGAAGAAATCAAGTGATAGATCTAGGATTTGTTGCAAAAATGGAACATTTGACCAAGTTCCTCATCTTGTGGGAGCCAAATTGTACTTGTATAGAAGAAATATGGAACCTAGAGACTCTACATTGATTATTGGGAACTAAAAAAAATCGCTGTCAGGAACAGGTATCCTATCCCATGGATTGATGACCTTCTTGACCAACTCAACGGGGCCAAGTATTTCAGCAAGATCGATTTGAAGTTTGGTTATCACCAGGTGGCAATAAAACCCATAGATGTATGGAAGACCACCTTCAAATCTAAGGAGGGCCTTTTAGAGTGGTTGGTCATGCCTTTCGGGTTGAAAAATTCCTTTGCAACTTTCATGAGTCTAATAGATGACATATTTTGGCCCTTCACCAACTCCTTTGTGGTTGAATATGTAGACAACATCCTCATATTTAGCAAGAGTTGGGAAGAACAACTACAACACATTTGATAGGTCATTCAAACCGTACAACAACACAAACTATGTGCCGACTTGAAGAAATTCACATTTGGCATGAGCCAAGTCCATTATCTGGGCTACATCATTGATGAGCAAGGCGTGCTTCTGGATTCGACTAAGATCCAAGTCATTCGGGATTGGCCATCCCCGAACACTCTAATGGAGCTTCACAACTTTTTTGGCCTTGCCAATTTTTATCTGAGGTTTGTGTTGGGATTCTCTCATATCACTTGGCCTCTGAGTCAGGTTACCAAAGGTGGAAAATTTTTTGTGGTCCGAGTCCCAACAAAAGGAATTCATTGAGCTAAAGCACCACCTCTACTATGCACTTGTACTCACATTGTTAGGCTTGCAACAACCATTTGAAATTGAGACAGATGTCTCCGACTATGATAATGGTGTAGTTCTCACCCAACGGGGGCATCTAATGGCCTATCATAGTGAGACACATTTCGATACAATTCACAAATACCCCACATATGATAAAGAGATGTATTCCATCATGTAGGCATGTCGAAAATAGAAACATTACATTATGGGGAAGGATAAAGTCATGCACACAGATCACCAACCTCTTAAGTTTATCCAGACACAAGGGAAGTTGTAGAGCGACAGACATCGAAAGTAGTCTACATGTCTGCAACATTTCCACTTGAACATTAAATACAAGAAGGGAAGCACCAATCGTGTTGCAGATTGCCTCAGTCAGCCCCTAGTTGTAGCACTAACTACTGTTCTCAACTCCTGTGGCCACGAGACCTCCATATGGACGCAATTGTATAAAAATGATCCAGAGTTTGCCACCACATACCCAATACTAGTGGATGGAAATCAAGTTCTAGATTTCCACCTCTAGTATGCATTATTATGCTACTTAGGCCACCTTTGCATTCCTTCAGTGAGCATACCAAGATGATTTTTGAGACACACCACAATCGAGTTGCAAGACACTTTGGTGTGGAGAAAACCATGGTTGTAATACAAAAGTAATTTTATTAGCCAAAATTCTGACAAGACGTTGGAAAATATATTAGATCTTGCACTTCCTATGCCATCGCCAATCCAACCATCAAGAAGCAAGGCCTATACACTCCTCTTCCTACTCCAAACCAACCCTGGGAATCTATCCATGGACTATCTATTAGACATCTCGTCTACCAAGTATGGTAATGACCGTGTATTTCTGGTCGTGGACAAATTTTCTAAGATGGCCATATTGGCGGCTTGTAAGAAGAGTATCACAGTAGAGGAAACTGCCAAACTCTTCTTTGAACAAGTATGAGTACATTTTGGAATCCCGCAGACCATTATATCATATCGAGATAGCAGGTTCTTGAGTGTATTTTGGTCGAGCCTCTAAAATTATTGGACACTAAGCTCACTAAGTCAACTGCATTCCATCCCCAGACTGATGGCTAGAAAGAGGACATCAAAAGGATGATAGGATACATAATACACATGTACAACTCCAAGAATCCACAATCCTGGGATGAGAGCCTTTATTATGTGCAACATAGTTATAACAAAGCTCTCCATAGCTCGAGTGGCCACAATCCTTTTCAAGTGGGTTTATCTTTTAAACCATTGTGCCTTATGGATGTTGTCATGCCTCATGCGACTACATATACATAATCCACACATATACAGTCTGAAACTAATAAAGCAATCCAGTTTATTGAACGCATCAAACACATATACTAGCAGGTGCATGACATGTTGGATAAGTTCAATGACAAGTATAAGAAACGACATGATCAACATCGGGTTCCCCACAAGTTTCATGTGGGTGACAAAATTTGGTTTCATTTGCAGAAATAATGCCTTACCAGAGCCCATCAAAAGCTAAAACAAATCTGATATGGGCCTTAAACAATCACCAAGGTTGTGGGAGACAATTGTTTTGAGCTCTGTATTCCCCCATTCCTTGGCCTGCACCCAGTGTTCAATGTGGACCGCCTTTAGCCATATTTTCCACTATTATTGGACACATAAGACATTGTAGAACAACTCACACCAATAGAGCTAAATCCACACTACATGAAACATGCCAAAACTAATAATATCATGGACACGTAGATCAAGAACACTCATCAGCAGAAGATCCCACTGTATTGGGTTGTCAAAGCTTGCCAAGTCCTGCATCAAGGCAAGTGGCTCACTTGGGACCAAGTTCAACAGAAGTTTCCCCATCTCATGGAGTCATTCAATGCAATGAGGACCATTGCTTCCTAAGGGGGGAGGACTGATCTAGGTGGATATTGGTGGCCACCTGCCTATTCCACTTAGACCCCTACCATTTTTTCTTTTAGTTTACTATTTTTGGCAGTTTATCGGGTCTTGAACTTCCGGAGCCGTTTTGAGGGCCTAAATGACATTTTTTTTGTTGGAAAATGGGCAAAACCATTAAATAGTATAGGGGTTTTCAATCGAAATTTGTAGTCCCTAGATAAATCTTTCTAACAAGGTATCATACACTCCAAACAAAGATGGTATGCCAAAATTACAACCCATGGAAGTTGATGTACCAATTTACCCCAATGGCGCCCACAAACTTTTGGCACTTCATTTCCTAGGGTTAGGTTTTTTGATGTTTAGGGTTTTCTATTATTTCTCAATAATAAATAGGCCTTTGAACCTCATTATAACACAATTCATAAGGCATGTAGCCACCACATCCCTTCTCAAAGATGAACTACCATTGCCTGAGCTAGTTTATTTTCTTTCTGCATGTAAACAAATTCCAATACTTTGTTATTAATGAATTGAAAATATTATTTTGTTATATCTCTATGTTTTTGTTTATATATGTATTTAATTTCATTTCTTCATAAATTTGGATCAAATAGATCCGATTAATGTTACATCTTTTGATTCTTAGCTATCTCATGGTTACTGTTAATCTTTTTTGGTTTGATGTTATGTAGACTCTTACATAGTTTGAGGACTATAAAAGCTTTGCAGTTTTGGACTAGCTTCTCTATAGGAATATGGTAAAAAAACCCCAATTTCCCATTAGCCAGATTGAGATCATTTGTGGTAATAAAGTAGATTAACAATAGATGATTGAACAATGTTATAAAATATGATTTTGACAAGATAATACACTATTAGCTTACAAAATGAAGATATATAATGTGTATATATTTATTATTATTTTTTAATAAATAGAGATATATAATGAATACATATTATCAAAAAATACTATATAATAAGATATATTATAAAGTCGATTCCTATTTTTTTAAACAATTACATGAAAGTATAATCAACATAGTGTTATGTGATTTTTTGACTTTAATATTTTTTCAAAATTTTCCATTTTAAAAAAATATTTAATTAAGTAATTCAAGTCTTATTAACATATAATAAATCCAAAATTCAAATGAAAAAATATTATTAATATTTTATTTCAATAAATAAAATTATCATAATCTAATACAATGTAAAAAGTAATTAAAACTAAATTTTTCTTACACCCTAAGAATAACACAATGTTAAAAGAGTTAAAACTAAAAACTTTTTACCTTTAACTATCACTCGTTAACCCAATTACTAAAATGAGCTCTTTTGAAAAAATATAACCATGGTAAGATACCAAAGTCAAATAAGGTTTTAAGTTATGTAAGTTGCAAAACCACGTACAATGATTTTTTGAATTTTAATTTATTTAATTATTTATTGAAATTAATATAGTTGATTTTAATTTATTTTTTAATAGATAGTGAAGATAATTATTATTGATTATTATTTATAAATGTGAGTTGATTAATTATTAATATTCAATAAAAAATTGTTTCATCGAAAATGATTTATTTGTGTTTTATAAGTGGGTAGATTTTTATTCTTACTCAATGCTTCTTTATTTCAGATTTTTAATTTATTTCTTTCCACTCAAAGAAGATGAGTTATTAATTAATCATAAATAGTTTCAAGTCTTATCTTAGAACCATAAGGCATTTCAACCTAATTAATATTTGCAACAAAGCCACTATCCCATATTATCGTTATTACAATTGTAACAACATGCCATATGCTTTCAACCTATCGAGCTAGATAGACCGATGGATGTCCCACAATAGAAGTATTTTCTAAACAACATTGGTGCCTTGCTTAGGTTCAAAACTTGGTTAACCTCACTAATGTGCTTGTGGGTGATTGTGTTAGGCTCAAAAATATATTTGCAATCCCTCCAACTCAACATTGGACTTCCATGATGACAAACAACAAATCGCCCCTGATGACAAATAACAAATCTATAGATTCTTCTGATACCATAAAGAAAAAAAATATCATATGCTTTTAAATAATATTTAATATTAATTTCATACGTCTTACCCAATACTATCCCCAATTATAATTTAACCTCTTACCTAAAAAAATATTAAATTGGAATGAATTCAAATAATGAAGTATCAGTAACGTAAATTATTAATCTTTGATTTACACTCAATCTTGATCCTTTTTTAGCTTAGTTGTGAATGTGACTTCAACACATTGTCTCGCAATGATTTGAAATAGATCCAATTGTGAATATGGCTTCACCAATCTCTCTTCTAATGAACTGAAATGGATTCGAATAAGTGAATGCTTTTAAGACCCAATACCATTTTTTTTTTTCATAAAAGGTGTAATACCAAGTACCTATAAATGTAATCTGGTAATGAATGAAGGTTGAATAAATAAAATAAAAAATAGAATTATGAAAGAAAAGATAAGGAATGGGAAATGAATATTGAGGTCTAATGGTCTTCTCATTATCCCAATTCTCCATATTTCTTCTTTTGCTTTCATTTTTAAAGGGATTTCTGCATCATGAAGCATTGCCCTAATTCTCTATGTCTCTTTTTTCGCTTTCATTCTTAAAGGGATTTTTGCATCATGAAAGTGGTATGCACACGAAGCTATGAGTTGCATTGTAGCTCGATATTGCCGAAATGAAAATTAAACAACTATTTAAAGTTGGTTTTCCCATTTGAGTTACCTTGCTAAAATCTTTATGTCTATTATTTGATTAATTTTGTTTGTTGTAAGCTTTTATATATATATATATATATATTTATATTTATTTATTTTTATTTTTATTTATTTATTTATTATTATTTTTTTTCTTCAGTGGAAAATCAGGGTAGGCCTATTCGAAAGGACCACAACTCCCATCCAAACTAATTTGAACCTAATTCCGAAGGTGTTGAGGATAATTGAGCTCGTGACCTCCTAATGGAAAGGTGTTTTAGCAATAAGACCTTGCTCAATTGAGCTAACCCTCGAGGATATGAATTTTTTTGTATGTGATTTATATGCTACTCTTGTTTATGGTTCATATATTGTTATGAGTGTTTTAATATGCATGAATCTTCATTGAATAAATATTTATTTGGATATACTTGCACTTGTCTCTCTATGTATTTTATTTGTTCTTAGTATTATATTTTTAGTATTGATTGTACGTGAATCTTTATCATGAATCATTAGGGGAATTTTCAGGTCTAAAATGGGCATCCTAAGAAAATTATAAAATAATGGTGGAAATAATAAAATAAGATTAGATTACATCATCAAATTGTAGAGGGAAAAAAAACTATTTTTTCAGCTCATATTTTCAACTTATCTCCCTATGGGTTTACTCAAATTTCGAGTGAAAACACTCGTTGGATGAATAATTTGATTCCTCATCCAAGGAGTACCAATGTTGCATATGTTCGATGGACCCTACTACATGAAAAATAAGAAATACATGAAAAACATGATTGCAATCGCCTTTTTTTTCATATATTTCTCATTTTTCTTGCAGCAGGGTCCATCGAAAGTATGCAAAATGGGTACTCCTTGGATGAGGAATTAAATTTTGCATCCAACGAGTACTCCCACTCGAAATTTGAGAAAAACCTTAGGGAGATAAGTTGAAAATACGAGTTGAAAAAGTAGTTTTCTTATTTTATTATTTTATTATTTTTTACTCCAAAAATGATGAATCACCCCCCATGGTTGACATTATCATCTTGAATCCTATTGGTTCTTATAAACTTTATTTTGGTTGTAGATTGTTCTTAGGAGACCCATTTTAGACCTCAAAAGTTGTCTAATATATATTTTACTTTGGGCATATAATTTTTTTTTCTTAGTTTTTATTCATATCCTGAGATAATATATAACTTCCAACACCACCAATAAAAGGATCCTTACCAAGAATCACTTGAGAATTGTCCCCAAATTTCTAGGCAAGTCGAATGAAGAGAAAAGGGAAAGAGTCCATGAGGGATTTCTAGAAAATGGAGCCCCCGTTGACTGGCTTATTTGCAGTTAATATTAGCCAATCCATCATATGCATCCTTCTAAGATACTTTTCCTTTATAACTTGGATCCAAATCCCTTCACCAAACAAAACTCTCCAAAGGTTTTTTAGAGCTAGAGCCTTGCCAAACCAAATCAAGTTCTTGAATCCCCAACCACCAAATTTCTTTGGCTTGGACAAATATTCCCAGCTAGAAAGCACTTTTCAACATTGTTTTGTTTATGTAGTTCTATTGCATACATGTATGTATTTATTGATTATGGTTACTAATCACATATGTAAAATCTGGTGAATTTGATGGTTAAGTTTACAAATTTCATAATTTAATTTAGTGTGCTTTTGCAATTAGTGTATGATTCTCCATTTGTAATTAATAGCCTGATTATGCATTTCCAACACTAAATAACTCATATTATTAGCATTGTAGGCATTATTTTAATTCATTGGCAACTTACATTATTTTTCTTACAATTCATCAAATTTTTTCTACATTAAAATATAAACTTTGTCGATGATAAGGGCTAGGCATGTATTCCAACTAAGAATTTCAATGAAACTAATCACTAACATCAAACATATATTAAAATTTATTTGTACACATAATTGGAGGATTAATACCCTTAAGGGGAAAGACTCCACTGAATTTCTTAACTAATTACCCTAGTGTTGTAGCTGCTGCAACACCCTCCAAAATTTTGGCTTGTACTCAAGTTTTGGAGCCTTCCTTGGTCTTTCCCTTGATTGCTGCAAACACTTAAGCTCATTTCATGAGCTCTCCCCAAGTTCTTTGAACATTTTTTCTTGTTGGATCAATTGTCGTCTTTTGGCATGTTTGAATGATATGTCATGTTTGCGAACCTTTTCTGGTGGTTTGGAAGGTTGGTATTTCTGTATACGAGTTGTCCTAGTCATGTAAACACCTGTCACACTCATACAAAAAGTCTTAAGCATTGTCACATAAGTGTCATCAAGGTCGTCCAAAGGTTTATCTCAAGTGTCACACTTGTCACTTCTTGTCATGAGTCGGTCACACAAAATGTAATTCTTTGTCTTGTTTCGGTGGTATATGTTGTTGTGTCCTCGAAATATACTAAATGTGTGATCACAATTCAAGTTTATTACGAGTCTATCTCCCTCCTGCACTTAGCAATTTTCGTAAAATATTCCCAACCAGGTAACTTAGCTTCACCAGGCTCCAACTGAGCTCCGCACTACACAGTTTCAACCCTCATTGATGTGACCTTGCTTTCGAAACTATGCAGTGCATAATCAATGTCCTCCAGGGCTGTTGTACTACACAATCCCAGAACCCTAAGACCTTTCCTTGACCCCCAGAATAACGCAGTTGTGCTTCCTAGTTGGCCTTCAATTACGCACTTCACACTTTCAGTCCTCAAGATTTTCCCTTGCCTACTGGAATCCCATAATGTGCAGAGAGCCTAGCCTCCCTTGGCCTCCATAACTACACAGATGTGTCCTCTAGTGTCCTTCCCTCAACTAGAGCTCATTGTCCTTAAGAACTATGAAAATTTGTACTCGAGGTCTCTCTGCTACCCAATCCCCCCTTGCCTCTGTAAACTGCGCAAAACTTACTTCTCAGGGCCTCATTCTACACCAGCCACTGCTTTCTTGAACTGGGAAATTGTTATAGACATTTTTGTGCCTTACAGCATTGAGCATGAAATGTCCATAATATAAGGGATCCAAAGTCCCTAAACATGTTGTTCCTACCCCTAGAGGAACAAGGCTAACAAACCACAGCAATTCACAAAATTTCTCCACCAGAAACTGCTCAAAAAACAAGTCAATTCAGGATCATTTCAGTGGCTCCACTAGCTGTTTGCGCTGAATGTCAAAGCCAACACTGGCTACCTGCGCTGAATGTCAAAGGAAACACTGGCTACCTGCGCTGAGCGAGATTGGACATGTGGAAAGTTCATTTCTCAAGGTGTCAGAACCCAGGAAGCTTCCAAAATGACACTTGCCTCAGGGAATTCGACTGGTGATGAGTAAGAGGTTCCAAATCTCCAAGTGGAAGCAAGAACCTCCAAGTGGAATCAAGAACTGACAGAGGGAGAGGACACTAGTCAGATCTCAAGCTGACTCATCCTCTCTCCAAACATCTATATATGGATCTCTCCTCCATGATATCTAGAGGCTGGAATTTTGTTATTGCAAAGAATTGATGTTGGTTTGAGATTGGAATCATTGGGTGCTTAATGCTTTGAAGGGGGTGAAGATAGGAATTCCATTTGCTGGGAAGGAGATGCTGTATTGGAGCCCTCTGGGTTGTATCTCTTCCTGAACCTTGTTATTCATCAATAAAGCTATCTTGGTTTCTCCTATATACTGATGTATTTTTGATGTATGATTGCATTAGTATGTTTAGTTTGTTTCTAATCCTGAACTAGTTATGAATATGAATCCATGTCTTGTGTAGTGTTCTCTTCTTGTGATCTTGCAGAAGCCTCTTGAAGCTGGGCGAGCGAGAAGGCAAGTAGCTGGGAACTCTCCAAGAGAAGAGAAGCCGGATCGAGGGACAAACGGAAGACACCGGTTAGTCCATCCATCTCTCTCTTCATTCTTAATTCATAAAGGAAGAATACTAGAATAGCTGTCTCTGTTTGTTGCTAAGGCACTGTCACACCTTAGGTGGATAGGATCGTCCTGTATAGGCATTTTTCCCCACAACAAATTGGCGACTCCGCTGGGGAGATCTGTTTAGTCATTTTATTTGTGTCTCTATCATTGTTTGTTTCATAGACTCAAGAGCAGTAATCGAACTGCATCTGCTATTCTCAGATGCAAAGTAGGCAGCTGCTGCTTTGATCCAATCACTGGATTTGTCTATGATCTGAACAATGGACTCACAAATGATTTGATGATCCTTTGTGATAGATCTTAGCCCTCCCTCAAAGCATCCCTTTGATTGTACCTTGCTTGTTGCTTTGATACTGTAGATTAAATAGCAAACTGTGACCCAGAACCCAGTGAGGAACTCTCGTTTCTCCTTCAGCGCAGACTCTGTGAAGAGGTTCTGCATTTCAACGCAGGTCCCATGAAGGCTACCTGCGCTGAATGTCAAAACCTCTATGTTGAGGGTGCGTTGATCCAGTTAGGCCTTGTGCAGCTGGGGTTCTCTGCTCTGTTTTGCCTTGTTTTGATCTCTGATTTTTGCAGCCTGTAACCAGCATAGGTACCTGTCTGATAACTCCTTTTCTCTGCTTAAATTCCGCCTCCTTTTGTACAAAAAGACTGTGAGTGTTTTTATGTGTTTGTGGCGTCATTTGCAGTTTTCCTTTGCAAGAGTGAAATAGTCATCCTGTAGCCCTTGATTCAGATCTGTTGATTGTGATCTTAGGAGAGAGTTCATTGGCTGTTTACAGTTGATTATACATTTACTTTTGCTTTTGGTTTGAGTTTGTCTCTTTTAAGTGTCGAAACAAGTGTTCATTTCAGAAATCGTTAAGTGTTGTAATCTCTTCTACCCTTTCTGATTTCGAAAAAGTAAACTTGTTTGTATTTGTCATTTAAAAGCAAATTCAAAGTTGTACAAAAAGCTTTCTTTTTAGGCATCAATATTAAGAGAGGGGAAAACAAACACCTGCACTGTGCATTTGCATCTTGATAGTTTGCGTGCTTTATTTAGGAAAAGTGCATTAGAGTGTGTTGATTGCTCTTTGAGAAAAGATGGTGTCTTTCTTTTCCCTTTGTAGCTAGGATTTTCATTGTTGAAAAGATATAAAAGCTTGCTTATCATCTTTAGACTGCATTTAGGAATTGTATCATACATCTCGTGGTGATCCAAAAAGGCAAACTTCTAAGAAAGATCAACCTAAAATAAATTGAATGAACTTAACAACGCTTTGTAACTTAACGCACAACATAGAGGTCTAGGCTAGAGACGTGTTCCGGCGTCGTAAAGCCTGGTGATTGTCGATCTTGCTGATGGTGGGTGATTCCTCCTGAGGGACGATAGCGCCAGTACGGATTGTGCTCCCACGTACCGTCGAGTATATATTGGGAGACCCCTATAGGCATAAAACCTTTATCCTTAGGAAGCCGTGTCGGCCGCCCTACTGATCGCAATGCACTGAACACAACATTCAGGAAGATTGACTGCCCGTACCTTAAAAAGTATTCTGCGGTTTTGCGAAAAGTTTGGCACACCCTCTACCTAGAACTCCAGAGCAGTTCCTTTTGGCCTTTTTCAGACTCTATAATGGAAAAAGTCCATCCGAGCATTTGTCACTTCGGGCTCGTTAAAACATCGAAGGAGACTAGAGTCATCTTTTGCTTTTTCTCGACTCTTTAAAATTGAAAAAGCAGGTTGTGTCTAAGCGTCGTTAAAATTTATTTTAAACGGAATAATCATCACCATTCCCTCGTTGATCTTCGAAGTTAGTCTCTTTTCATCGTAAGTTCTTGTAGAATCGCTAGAAAATCTTTTGGATAGACTAGATATGTCTGAACAACCGCCGACATCCAGGACTGTGTCATCCGACACAGCAGCGGCAGAGCCTCCTACTGCTACCCCAACGATGTTTGATGGTATACCATCTGTCCCGACAAGTTATCAACAACAAGCTGGAGTCCCATCAGGGACTGCTTCGACGACATGGTTAGTTCCTTTTTCTTCATCCGGATTATCATCTGGTATTTCTTATGTTGAAACTCAACAAATTGATCCAATGTGTCTTCAAAGGCCAATCTGCCCTTTAAGTACTGGATTGCCACCATATGGAGGGCAGTATGCCTTTTCATTGTTCCCTCCCGGAGAACAACCATATGGGAGTTTACAACAAAGTTCAGGTCAAACTGGAATTACATCCAGCGGTTGGGTACCAATACTGCCTCAGCAACCAAGGGTTGTATATTCAATGCAACCAGTCCACCCTGTGTCGAATATTCCCACTATACCTGCTATGGTTACTGCATCGCAAGTACAAGCGCTACCTGTTGTATGTCAACCCCAACAGCCTCAGGTTGCAATACAACAACCTCTTGTCTCAACGACTCAATCACAACCTCAGGTTAGTGCCTCCTTATCTGGAGCGACTCAGGATCAAACAAGTACTGTGACTCCTCATCTTGGTCAATCATCCAGTATTGGTCAACAGCAAATGGTTCAACAACCAGAGCTGGTTCAAACTCAACAACCCCCATTCCAGCAATCATATCAAGGACCTGAGCAACAAGTATTTGTAAGTAATGGGCAATCGCATTTCCAAAGCGGTAATCAACAACGATATTATAATGGTTATGCCCATCAACCTTGTCAAAGTTGCCAGCATCAAATACATTATGCTGGTATGCAAAGACCCACTGCTCAGGCGATTCCATCTTATCCTGGGTATGCTTCGCCTAACCTGAATCAACAGTTGCCCTTTGTAGCAACTCTAGAATTACCAGATCTAAACCGGCTGACGAATGATCCAATTGCTTATGCCCCTTGGTGGCCAGCAATTCCGCATAAACTTCCGTCAGATATTCCTAAATTTAATGGAAATCCGGGTGAAGATCCGTCGAATCATGTGATGACATTTCATCTGTGGTGTTCATAAAACACCCTAAACGATGATTCGATTAGGCTTCGCCTTTTTCAGAGGACGTTAACTGGTCCAGCGGAAAAATGGTATATTGAATTGCCTAGAGCTTCGTTCAACAACTTCAGTACCTTAGCCACGACTTTCTTAACCCATTTTCAATTATCGATAAGGTATGAAACGGGAACGGAACTCCTAACCAACTTCAAACAGACAACGGCCACTCACATATTTGATCATATACATGAGTGGCGACGTCGTCGTAGGATGGTAAAAACGTACGTTCCCGATCAGCTATTAGCTGAATGGTTTATCAAATCCTTACTTCCTACAATCACGGAAGATGTGGCAAAGGGGGGAGTCGTAACAGAAGAGCAAGTCATTGCTCGTGCGCAATATCTGGACTTGGTCTATACTCAGTCTGGCACGCTCTACGACAAAATACCTGACGCCCCTAGACCGGAATTCTCAATTCCTCCTCCTCCTAAATCAAACAATGACTCTCATGCCATCGATGGCGTGATTGGCACGACAGACACGAAATCGACAAAGGCTACATCTAAAAGGGCCCGTAAGATTTCCAGTCAAAATGCAAATGAGGAACTTCTTGCCTCAGAAGTAAATGCCGCGTCGACCGACAAGGGCAAACAACTGAAGCAACCAGGGGGCAAGAAGAAAAAGAAAGGGAGAAAAAGGAAACCCCCTGCGGGGTGTCATATGTGCGATGAGGATCATTGGACGAAAGATTGTCCACATATAGCTGAAGTTAAGAAACTCTTTAAGAGTTCAAAAACCTCAGCAGTATTGACTGATCCGTTTCCAAGCCCGGGTACCAAACTGGTTGCTAATCAAAATGCTTCCCGATCCCAAGTGCTTATGTTGTCTATCTCAAAGCAGCAAAATGATGCTTTGGCAAGGAATAAAGATTACGGGAATCCACAGGTGTCGAATAACAAGGCTAATGAACAACCTAGTAGTTCGACAACAACTTTGACCAAAGTTGTGCCACCCACCATTCCTGAACAAATGATAAAGTCGCCAAAGGGAGTAGTGTACAAGTCAACATTTAATCCTCATGCAAAAATAGCACAGAATTATAATATAATAGAGGACCTGGCCCAATCGCCGTCCGCTATGTCGACGCTTGAGGTACCGCAAAATTTCCTCTCCCAAGAGCAAGCTTTATTATCAGCAATAGGTGGGATTGACCCAATGGATTCCAATCTTGTGGCCTTTAATCATAAAGGATATGACCCTCAGTTACCAGCTCAACTAGCTTTCCTTATTCAAGTGAAAGCCCTCAACAAAACTGTTCATCGAACAATTATTGATGAGGGGGCATCTACGTGTATTATGTCGATGAGTTGCTGGAAGAATTTAGGCTCACCACCCTTGTCGAGATCGTCAACGACGTTAAAAGCATTTGATGGACGATCATACACTCCATACGGGATTTTAAGTAACTTGCAAGTTGAACTAGGGGGCAAAACAGTAGGAGTTGATGTTGAAGTAATCGACGGAAACCTCGATTACAACATCCTACTGGGAAGGCCCTGGATATATGCTATGGCTGCTGTTGTGTCGACCTACTTCAGGAAGATTGCATTTCCCTTTCAAGGAGGAATTACAGTCGTCGACCAACAAACTTTCCTCCCCGACAGTTCACAAGTTACGGGAAGCATTCCAATGATCCATGGAAGCAATCATTCGCTTCAAAATATTGGAGTAGGTCTCCTAAAAGACCCTGCCTTAATGGGTACTTTTGCCCTACAACCTGCAAGTAATCTGGCAGAAGTGGCCACAGTGGAAACCTACAATATGAAATCTTCTATATCTAATGGATTCGGAAGATTCCTAAACATTTTGTCAGCGTGGATCATCGCCCTAATAGAAATACTGTAAATACAGTGGGCTCCGAGGACGGTTCTAATCTCGTGTCAACCTCGTTAAAAAATGAAACAAGGAGTCATGAGGATAGTTCTTTTACTGTGTCAACCTCATTAAAAAATGAAACAATCTCCTTTCCAAATCTCAAAGGTAAACCTTCATTCCAACCACCAAGTTGAATGCAATGAAGCTTGGGGGGCGTGCACCTCGATTTGCGTTGTTATGCTGGGGGCATGCAAACTTATCATCGAGCAGTTTTAGCACACAGTTCATGCTCGTTAAAAAATAAACGCAAGATCCGAGCAGTTTTAGCGCATAGTTCATGCTCGTTAAAAAATAAACATAAGATCGAGAAAATGAACTATCCCGGTAAATAACCACAGTGAATGTAATATCATCAGCCATTAAAGCCTTGGTCATGTTTGCACCGTCACCTCCACTTTTCATTTGGCCGATCGTTCACCTCCATATGATTGTTTACCCATTTTGAGGAACAGCTGCAAAGAGTGATTTCACCTAGCCATCCTTGTGACACTGTCGTGATTGGAAAATTCCAACCTGTACCTGGAATCAGCTGCTAACCCTGTTTATCACTCGTTCCTCAAAAGACGAGTCTTCTTTAAGCTCTTTTCAACTGACTCGTAAAATATGAAAAGATTGCCGAGTCCTTGGCCTTCCAGCTCGTTAAAGGGACAGGAAGAGCTATCCATCCTCTAGATTTTAATCTTTTTGGACCTGAGGGATTATTGCAAAAAAAGATCGAGCGCTTGTTTTGTTCGGCTCGTTAAAACTATCGAAAACTCATCCCTTCTGTATTGTTTTATACTTTTTCGGACTAAAGGGATTAGATGACGAAAAAGGACTTTTGGAGTTAACTTTATGTACCTTTTCAGACTCTCTAAAAATGAAAAGGACCGAGTTATCCTTGTCGTTAGACTCGTTAAAATCATTGAATAGCGACAAACTTGTCTTTAGACGAGAACGAGTTTCACTATCGCTAGGCTCGTTAAAACATAGCGATGGGCTTGCCCGAAGGGCAGGTTATAGAACAAGCATATGTTATCCTCCTCAAGCTTGACAAAAATAAAGAGGTACTGGTCAGCAATGACTGGGGAAAAATTGGGAGAAACTCAAGAAAACTTTGATGGTAGCAAGTCGCTCTTGAACATGACACTTTTCCTCCATACCACAATCGGGTTGGGTTGTTTCATTCACCGGTCACATCACCATGGTCTCGCCATACCATCCATATTTGGGGTAATGCTACCGATCCATCGCATCAGTGTCGCCACATGTTCAAGAGAAGTCGTTCAGAAAAGTCAACCGTGTCACATCCACTGCCATACATTATCCTTCATCCTTTCATGACCGCCACCCTGAATCATATGTCACAGATCGTTTTCACCTCCATCAAAATCATTAGCTCTGTTCCGTGTCACTGATGTGGGATTCATTAAGGCCCTCCTTTGACGGATCGCTTCTTGTCGACATCAACTCATTATCCAAGAAGTTGATCTAGGAACAACCCCTCCAGTACTTTGAAGCTTGCATGCCTCAATGGCAAGTTTCTCACTTCCGGCGACAGGTATACATCAATGACCTTCGACCGAAAGATTTTGCGTGGTGTTCGACGCCAAGTCCTTTATTCACACCACGTGAATTGTACTGCAGTACCTTGAGGGTCATTATCATTATCGGTGATTCCTCTCGCACTTGTTAACGGTTTACATCATTGACCGGCAATCAAGCGATGTCTTTCCATGTTTGACTTCAGAACATTTCTCACATGGGTCGACTTGTACTTAGAGTGAAGATCGAACGAGTTTGAAGACCCCGGATCTAGTTTCATCCATCCGGGCTGCGATATATATTCAGGAAAGATAAAGAAATTGACATGTACATCATTGCAGCAGATAATCATCCTACTCAAAGGATGATAATTTCATCAAAATTATCAGTCTACCATCAGACGATTGTCTGTTCTATGTACAGAAAAATGAATTTATAAAGCTGAGCATGGGAATGCCCGCCTCAGCTAGATCATGAAAGCAGTATGAAAAATAATGTATTGTATTGTATCTTATTACAGGTCTCCTCCCAGCATTGGATGAACTTCGGATCCCCCTGATAAAGCATTTCACCCGATAAACAGCCTCATACTTTAGGGGGCAACTGTTATAGACATTTTTGTGCCTTACAGCATTGAGCATGAAATGTCCATAATCTAAGGGATTCAAAGTCCCTAAACATGTTGTTCCTACCCCTAGAGGAACAAGGCTAACAAACCACAACAATTCACAAAAGTTCTCCACCAAAAACTGCTCAAAAAACAAGTCAATTCAGGATCATTTCAGTGGCTCCACTAGTTGTTTGCGCTGAATGTCAAAGCCAACACTGGCTACCTGCGTTGAATGTCAAAGGCAACACTGGCTACTTGCGCTGAGCGAGATTGGACATGTGGCAAGTTCATTTCTCAAGGTGTCAGAACCCAGGAAGCTTCCAAAATGACACTTGCCTCAGGGAATTCGACTGGTGATGAGTAAGAGGTTCCAAATCTCCAAGTGGAAGCAAGAACCTTCAAGTGGAATCAAGAACTAACAGAGGGAGAGGACACTAGTCAGATCTCAAGCTAACTCATCCTCTCTCCAAACATCTATATATGGATCTCTCCTCCATGAGATCTAGAGGCTGGAATTTTGTTATTGCAAAGAATTGCTGTTGGTTTGAGATTGGAATCATTGGGTGCTTAATGCTTTGAAGGGGGTGAAGATAGGAATTCCATTTGCTGGGAAGGAGATGCTGGATTGGAGCCCTCTGGGTTGTATCTCTTCCTGAACCTTGTTATTCATCAATAAAGCTATCTTGGTTTCTCCTATATACTGATGTATTTTTGATGTATGATTGCATTAGTATGTTTAGTTTGTTTCTAATCCTGAACTAGTTATGAATATGAATCCATGTCTTGTGTAGTGTTCTCTTCTTGTGATCTTGCAGAAACCTCTTGAAGCTAGGCGAGCGAGAAGGCAAGTAGCTGGGAACTCTCCAAGAGAAGAGAAGCCGGATCGAGGGACAAACGGAAGAAACTGGTTAGTCCATCCATCTCTCTCTTCATTCTTAATTCATAAAGGAAGAATACTAGAATAGCTGTCTCTGTTTGTTGCTAAGGCACTGTCACACCTTAGGTGGATAGGATCGTCCTGTATAGGCATTTTTCCCCACAACAGAAATCCTGACTCTAAGTGGCCTCTGCGCAATTTTTCTCCCGAGTGGGGACTATGTTGAAAAGTTCCTCAGTCAAGCCAGAGATGCGCTCTGCGCAGTCTTAGTGACCAAGCTATCTCCCTGCCATCTGGAATTTTGAAATGCACAATTAATGGGCCCTCTTTCCCAGCCTGTCAATTGTCCCAGGCTCAGTTCATGGATAATAATGCATCATCTTAGGATATGGATTTTTTGGATTGATGTCATCCCATCATGAGTGAATTGTAGGAACATGTACACTATCAAGTCATAGCGAGATGATGAAGAAGGAGGAGGGAAACATGCCTAAAGACTCACTTGAAGACCATTGAAGACCCCGCATCATCAAGTTATGCAGAGGAGAAGAGAAATAATATCCAAGAACACATCTATCACTTAGTAGCAATAGTGGCTTGACATTGCCACATCATCAAGCCAGTCCATGTCAGCAGTGTCATGTCAAGTCGTGTCATGAGTTTTCATATGCCACATCAATATTGTGGGCCAAGTATGTTGTAAATCAAATGTATTGTAAAGTGGAAGTCCAATGGACATACATGAATATGAAGAGTCATGTAAGTTGAAAAGTCATAGGAAGTTGAACAGTCATGAGGGTAGTCAAAGAGTCACAAGGAGTACGCATCACCCATTCGTTATATACACCCCCTGATTGTATGAGCAAAGGACTTTTCACCTTGGCTCCTCCCGCAAGGCATTAGAGAGATCAAGTAGTTCTTTGAGGAGAAAGGAGTAGCTCCAATGTCCCACTACTAGGGCTAGTGATGTACAATGTAAATATGTGTCTTGGAACTTTTTCTTAATACCAAAAACCTTTTCAGGCCAATACATTCTTCATGCACGAACTATGGATGTTTGTAAGACTATTCTATGAACATTTGTATTTCATGTTTGTTTTCGCATGTACTACGATAGTTGAACTATTTCAGTTATTTTATTTTTTATCTTGTTGAGAATGTGTTGTAATGGTTGTTATCATTGTCTCATCCTTGTGGACTATTCCGTAGGATACTAGACAAATATTTCTTTGCTTATTTTTATAACGTCCGTCGCATCCGTTGTGGACTATTCCACAGGATGTTAGACGGACATCCCCATGTTTCTTGGTTGTAACAACTGTCACATCCATTGTGGACTGTTCCGTTGGATGTTGGACATTCCCTTTTGGTTTATGTGTCTCTCTTCAAGGGATGTACTATTACCTCTCAATTAGAGGCTCACTTTTCTCTCTCCCTTTGCAGTAGAAGAACCTAGACATAGTTGTACTGTACACTCGCCAGACACACTTCCCTTACTTTTTGAAGACACCGTTGCATCAATCTCTTGTGCTGACAGTTAGAGTCAAGAAAAATATTTAAGGATTTGGAAACCATGCCTTTATATCGGATGGGACTCCTACAAAAAATGGTGTGAGGTCTAATTGGGACTTCATATCGGGGAGATCCCCTGAATGTTAGCGAGTCGAGCAGCGTCAACATTTCTGGCGCTAGAAGGAGGGTCGCCAATATTTAATGGTTGATTGTCCCATCCACCCCACTAATTTGTCTTCTGGTCAATGAAACAATGTTCACTTCATCTCCCATGCTCATAATTTTGAAGTTGGTAACTGTTCACCGCCCAAGCATGAACGTGAAATCCCATATCATCAGCTTCATGCCATCCACCCCATCACCCATTAGTTTGCAAAAGTTGTTGGGTTGATTTCAGGAGTAATTAGTCTTCCATATTCTCAAAAGAAGAACAAGACCACCCCTACAATATTAGTGTTCTCGTCTATTGAAGAAGTGATTCTCACCACTCTTGAAGAACTAGCATATGTTGTGGAAAGGGAGAAGAGCCTCCACTCTTTCAAGGAGGAGAAGGAGGTCACCCCTTACTCTCGGGTTCAAGACAAGCAGGGAGGAAGAAGAAGAAGAAGAAGAGGAAGAGGAACCATCAGATTTAGAAGAGGAAGAGGAGGATAACAAAGAAGAATACATGGTAGAGCAAAATCTGGATTAGATGACTTAGGGCCCACTGGCACTTCCGAGTGTCCTGCATAAGATGCCAAGGCATGCATAAAATATATGGATGAAATATGACCCTGAGAAGGCAGTGAAGGTTGAATATCGCTTGGACAACTTCTACCTACATCTGCAAACACTTAAGGTATGATACGACGATGTTGCATGCATACTTTTTCCATGTACCTTGGATGGTAGAACAACTATATGGCATCACATCCTTCCTCCAAACTCCATCTAGAATTGGAGGGCCTTCAAAAGGATATTTCTTGAAAAAATTGCTGAAGACAAGAACTGTGCCATGTTATTGAAGGAATTAGGTAGTCATAAGATGGAGCAAAAGGAAAAAGTTAAATATTTCAATCATAGGTTCAATCACATCTTGAACAAGTTTTCAGACAACACAAAACCTCATGACTCCATCACCATAGACTACTACACTTCTGCCTTGCTAACAAGTATTGCGCAGTTTGTAAAGAGAACTGTGAAACAGACATTGACAGAAAACTATGAAGAGGCTATTTCCGTTGAGAAGGAACTATGTGCTATTGGAGTCATCACAGATGATGAATCAACAAAATACTCCAAGGACATGGATAAGAGGCCCCAGGCATCCATGATAAAGGATAAGGAAAAGGAACCAAATGATCTTGAAAGCCTAACTCGTCTCGTGAAATCCCTGACCACTAAAATGGATGAACTCAAACAAAGGACAAGCGAGACTACCATGAGCAGCAAGCCTCCCAAGTTCATGCTTAGAAGGAATTCAACTTCCGGAAACAACAACAATCAGTCGACAAAATCTACGTAGAATTCCAATGTTGTTTTGAACATTGAGAAGATTGGCACATATTCGTATTGCACATTTCATAATGAGCATCATTCAGAAAAGACGTGCCCACAGTGGAACCAACTCATGAGTAGAATGGATGCACATTTTGTTGACCTAGTCATGGTTGAGGAACAGGCTGAGCTCGATGAAGAGAAAGAAGAAGGTGTTTCAACTGATGAAGCTCCAAGCACTATGAATGTAGTTGACACGTATCATTGTGTTCTTGCAGCCTAAAAGAGTACTACCCAATAGCAACCTCCGAGTGATGGTCCGTCCCAGAAGCAAAGAAACTGATACAACTTAAGAAGCCAAGGGCCGACCACTGTGATTGAGGTGCCAAAACAGAAATTCATAGAAAATTTGTTAAGAAAAATCAATCCTCTGGCTAACTTAACAAATAACACTCAGAGCAATTCTGGGAAAGTAGATTCAACAAAAAGTGTTTCTGACAGCAGTAAGGACATAACCATCCCTCCGGAAACCACAAACCAAGTGCCATCCCTGGACACCTTGGCCATTATTCCCGTTGTGGATTATATCATTATAGAGGATATGAAGAAGACTCGTGCAAATATATCCCTATTCGAACTTACAAAGGTCACAATCAAGCAAGACATCCTTCTATGGGAACTTGGACAAACCTCTACTGACAATGCGACCTCTTCAGAAAAGGGATCTAGTAATTCTGCTGACGCTATCACATATGTACTTAAATGCACTCATGAAGTAAACACAGCCTACCCACTATTCTTATTAGCATTTGAAATCTTCAACTTCAATGTACACAATTGCTTTGTCGATTTCGGTGCATCGGTGAATGTCATGCCACTATATGTGGCCAATAATATCAATGCTAAATGGGACAAGACTGATGCACAGATCATTCAGCTGGATAGAAATCATGTCCAGACAATTGGTGAACTCAGGGATGTCATAATCTGATTATCATTTGACGGGCGAGCTCACCAATGTATCAATATAGTGATTGTGGACATTCCGGAAGCATACAGAGTGTTGTTGAGAAGAGACTGGTTTAGAAAGCTTCAAGGATACTTTGCCATAGAATGGTCACACTTATGGTTTCCGTATAGGGGTAGGAACAATAAAATATGGGTCGAGTCAGATAGATACATGAAGCACACTGTGGCAGAATTATTATTTGGCAATTATTTTCTAGAAAAACAGTTAGGGTGCTATATTATAGAGCCATCCCCAATTCCATCAGATACACAGTTAGATATCCTTCAATGTCCAACTGGTGATAATGAACTTTTTACAATTAGTAGTAGTAGTAGTCGTACTAGTGGAGTAAGTAGTCCCTTTACAGATGATATGCAGACTATTTACTTTGATGCATCCAAGACACAGGAGGGCTCTGGAGCTGGTTGTGTTTTAATAGACCCATTGCAGAGAAAACACTTGATCTCTAGTTGCTTGGAATTCGAGTGCATGAATAACACTGTAGAGTATGAAGCACTTGTATTGGTCTTATAGAAGGCCATTGACCTCAACGTTGTTGTTCTAAAAGTGGTAGGTGACTCTGAAATCGTGGTGTGTCAGGTATGTAACACTATACATTATGTGTCACCTCATCTTAAGAGTTATCAACAAGAGGTATGGAGACTTATCTCTAATTTCCAAGATTTCAATATTATTTTAGTACCAAGAATTCATAATGCAGCTGTGGATGCCTTGGAAAACGCTACTAATAGGATGTTACCTTTAAGGGACAAATGTTCTATTGAAATTGTGTATAAATCGTCTGTCCTAGATAACATAACTAACTTACGCATTTTTTATGATGACTAAGAGATATTGTACTTTATGGTGAACTATGATGTATTCAAAGACACAAAAATTGACGAGGACGAGCACGAACACTCACTATAGGATGCAACCAACGCAAATAAAGGAAACCTCATCCCTAAGGGTGTGGTATCACTAGAAAATATGTATGATCTGCAAAATTGCTTCCAGGGGCCTGTTAATGCCAAGACCAACAGTTCCACTCTTTCGCATGTGAAAATCAACTTAGGAACTGAGAAAGATCCGAAGTATGTTAATCTAGGTACTTGCTACACACCACAAGAGAGGAAAGCCTTCATCCTCTTATTAAAGTAGTACCATGATGTCTTCGCGTGGATGTATGATGAGCTCAAGATATATGAAACATGAATAATCCAGCATGTGAAACAAATCATGGAAGGGGCCAAGCCATTTTAGCAGAAATTGATGAAAGTTCACCCCACGCTTGAGCCCCTCATACAAAAGGGGTTGAGAAAACTACTGGATGCTTAGATCATCTACAAGGTGAGAAATTCAACGTGGGTATCAAACTTGGTTCCCGTAAGAAAGAAGCCCGGGGAGATCCACCTGTGTGTATATTTCTGCAATCTGAACCGTGCCTCAAACAAGGATAATTACCATGTGCCATCCATGGAGAAAATACTGCAAACAGTATCGAGGGATGAAATTTTTTGTTTGCTCAATGGATTCTCAGGATACAACCAGGTTTTGGTATCAGAGCCTGACAGATTAAAATCTACTTTCCGGACAAAGTGGGGCACATTCGGATTTCGATGAATGTCGTTTGGGCTAGTCAATGTTGGTGCGATATTCCAACATGCAATGGAAATAACCTTTCATGGGCTTATTGGACAGAGCGTAGTGGTCTACCTTGATGACGTGACAATCAATCATACCACCCATGCCATATAAAGAATATTTTTTAGTGATGTCGTAAATACGGGATATCCTTGAATCCTAAGAAGAATATCCCTACAGTGTCTAAAGGTAACCTCCTAGGACACATCATTTCTAAATGTGGGATCAAGGTAGATCTGGATAGGATTCAAACCGTCACGCAGTTTCCCCACCTAGTGAACAAGAAATCCATGCAGTCTTTCTTGGGGAAGATCAACTTCCTCTGAAAGTTCATCTCTGACTATGCTCATATTTCTAAACCGATAAAGGAGATGATCAAGAAGGAAAAGGTATATAAATGGGATAAGAGGGAAACATACACATTTTCCCGTATTAAGCAAGTTATAGCAAAAGCACTCGCATTGTACAATCCCAACTTCGGTAAAGGCTTCTTGCTCTACACTTTTTCTTCCGACACTTCTCTTGCTATTGTGCTAACTAAGAAGGATAAACGACCTATCTCCTTCATGAGTACGACTCTGCAAGGACCAGAGATCAACTACCCTACCATGGATAAACAAGCTTATGAAGTGTACAAGGCGATAAAGCACTTCGGACCCTATATATTAAAACCGTTGTGTTATCTTTGTTCCGTACCTAGCAGTAAGATCACTACTCGTTCAACAAGAGTTGGGTAAAAGGAGGGTAGAATGGATGACCAGATTACAAGAATATGATCTTGATATTAAGCTAGTTCATACTATCAAGGGTCATGGTATTTTCCAATTAGCAGCAGAAGCAGTAAACGCTAAAGAGGAAGAAGAAGAGCTCACAAGATGGGAGTAGGAAATTGAAATGTACAACGATGAGCGCGTCACCCCCACTACAGACAAAAACGCTTGGTACACAAATGTGCGCCAATATCTCGAGCATGGAAACGTGCATTCCCAATTCTCTACACAGAAAAAGAGGGCACCTAGACTCAAAGCATTGTCATATCAGTTGGTGCACTGGGTCCTATTCAAAAAGCACCATAACGGAGTATTGCTCAGGTGTTTGGAGGCACATGATTCAAAAAAGGTTTTACATGATGTACATGACGGACCAACCAGAGGACACTTCGCAGGAAATACTACAATACATAAAGTCACGCGAGTCAGATTTTACTAGCCTACATTCTCATGCTTATGCTTATAAGTGTCCGGTTTGTCAAAGGTGTGCCGACAGAAATGAGAAGTCATCAACCCCCCTGCAGCCCATTGCAATGGAAGAACCGTTTCAACAACGAGGTTTGGGTATCATTGGGGAAATTTTCACACACTCATGGAAGCAACACTACTATATCCTAAATGTTACAAATTATTTCACATGGTGGGAAGAGGTAGTTCCACTAAAACAGGTGAAAGATTAGGAAGTCATCAACTTTATACAACATAAAATCATCTCCAAGTTCGGTGTTCCGCTGTCACTTTTTTTTGACAATGCAACATGTTTTTCCTCGTTAAAACTTTATGATTTTTCATTGGAAAATGATATTATCTTGAAACATTCTACTAATTATTATCTGTAGGGAAATGGTATTACTGAATCCACGAACAAGAACCTCATATGTATCATCAAAAAGACCATATTCTCTAAAAAATGAAACTGTCACTCCACTTTGGTGAATACCTTATGATACACTTAAACCTTATCTAAACACCTCCCCTTACTTCATGGTGTATGGAAAAGAATCCATCCTCCCGCGGACCATCTACTTGCCTTCTCTCCAACTGTCCCAAGAATCCCAAGGCAAGCCATGTCTTCTGTTTCAACGTAGGATGGACACTTTGCACAAGCTACAAGAAGAAACATTGAAAGCCAAAGAAAAATGCTTACTTCACTAGAGTCATATCAAGAGATTGTTTGATAGAAAATCTGCAGGGAAAAATAGCTTTAGTGTGGGGAACTTAGTCTTAAAGTGGGATAAATCCCACGAGGATGAAGGAAAACACAATAAGTTTCAGTCCCTTACACAGTTCACGAGAAGCTTGGAAAACACATGTAACGTCTTCAATCAGTTGACAAGAAGATTGACTCTCTCCTTGTCAATGGCCAAGACTTAAAAAAATATTTTCAATAAAGATCTGGGGCTGCACCTCACACTATGTACATATTATTTTTTTGTTTGTTTTTTATGTCTTTGCTTCAGTTTTGTGTTGTTTTTTCATGTAAATAAGTGTTGTGCCTTACTGTGTTGTGGCTTCTAAGTGTGTGTGTGTGGTCTAAAGAGTTTTGTGACACTCCAACATTTGGCTAACATCCTGTTCGCCTTCCTTGTGTTGGTTACATCTTTTGGCCAATGAAGTTCTGATGGAAAATACGATCTGTCTGTAAGGAGAGTTTTGGTCCAACCATGAACCCATGTATAGTCCAGAAACTTCATGCCTACACTCAGTTTTCTGCTTTGGTGTTTTCAAGCCTATCCAACTAGTAGAAATGGAGAAGGGGAAAAATCTAAATGAGAAAACCTAAATCAAAGGTCTTTATATGCTTCTTTGAAGGAACAACCTCTCCTACTCTTAATAATTTAGGATCCCTCTTCCTCCCCAAAATAAATAAGTGTCGATGCATAATTCTCTTTAAATAAATAAATAAAGGCGAAAGAAGAGAAAGGCTTCTTGCACAGAGAGGCTAAGCAAGAAACTCCACTAGGGTACTTTCTGGGCTTGCTGGCAGCAGAGAAATGTTTGTGTTCCTGCTTGACTCCATCGGGGTACTGTCAAGGCCTGCTCACAACGGAGCAACACTAGAGATGAAAAACTATACTATGAGAATCTTAAGCTCGCGAGCTAAAAGACCCTTCCCAACTCAAAACATTGTGATTATGTTGAATCTTATGTTGTGTTACACCGCGAAGGTATACAAGGGACCATGTCTGCCCATGGGGTAAGTGGGGAAGCCAAAGTGACCTACATGATGAATCAATACTCCCTGAAGAACCAAGACCATGCATAGAGGAAACTAACCAAGACAAGGAAGCTGGAATTCAACCAGTGTGTCGTCAAGTGTTGTAGTTGCTACAACACCCTCCAAACTTTTGGCTTGAAATCGAATTTCAGAGCCTTCCTTGGTCTTTCCCTTGATTTTTGCAAACACCTAAGCTTGTTTCACAAGCTTTCCCCAAGTTCTTTGAAGCCCTTTTCTTATTGGATTAATTGTCGTCTTTTGGTATGTTTGACTGAAATGTCATGTTTGTGAACCTTATGGTGGTTTCGAAGGTTTGTCTTTGTGTATACAAGTTTTCCTAGTCATGTAAACACCTATCGCACTCATACACAAAGTCTTGAGCACTGTTGCACAAGTGTTGTCATGGTCATCCAAAGATCTATCTCAAGTGTCATACTTGTCGCTTCTTGTCATGAGTCAGTCACACAGAGGGTAATGCTTTGTCTTGTTGTTCTGGTTGTCGATGTTGTTGTGTCATCGAAGTACGATAAGTGTGTGATCACAGTTCAATTTTATCACGAGTCTATCTCCCTCCCGCACTTAGCCATTTTCAAAAAATCTTCCTGACTAGGAAACTCAGCTTCATCGGGCCTCAACTGAGCTGCACACTGCACAATCTCAACCTCCATTGATGTGACCTTGCTTCCTATAATTGCGCAGTGCACAACCAATGTCCTCAAGGGATGTTGTACTACGCAATCCCAGAACCCAACAACCTTCCTTGACCCCCAGAATAGCGCAGTTGTGCCTACGAGTCTGCCTTGAACTGCACACTTCGCACTTTCAATTCTGAAGCTTTTACCTTGCCTACTCGAACCTATAATGCGCAGAGAGCCCAACCTCCCTTGGCCTCCAGAACTATGCATATGTGTCCTCTAGTGTCCTTCCCTTATCCAGAGCTCACTGTCCTCAAGAACTATGCAGATTTGTCCTACAGGTCTCTCTGCTACCCAGTTCCCCTTGCCTTTGAAAATTGCACAGAAATGAGCTATCAAGGCCTCATCCCGCACCAACCACTACTTTCTTGAACTGCACAATCCTGAATCTTAGTGGCCTTTGCACAATTTTTCTCCCTAGTGGGGATTGTGCTAAAAATTTCCTGAGTCAAGCTTGAGCTGTGCTCTACGCAGTCTCTGTGATCAATCTCTCTCCCTCTCACCTAGAACTGTGGAATGCTCAGTTATTGGGCCCTCTCCCCAACCTTTCACTTGTCTCGGGCTCAGTTTAAGGATAATAATGCATCATATTAGGATAGGGAGTTTTCATATTGATGTCATTCCATCATGAGTGAATTGCAGGAACATGTACACTATCAAGTCATGGCGAGATGATGAAGAAGGAGAAGAAGGAGGGAAGCATGCCTAAATAATCACTTGTAGTTGAACGAATGAGTGGACCTACCAAGAGAAAGAAAAAGGAACACAAGTGTGCAACCACCTTCCAAGACCGAAGATCATTGAAGACCCTGCATCATCAAGCTATGCAGAGGAGAAGAGAAAGCATATCCAAGAACACATCTATCACTCAACAACAATAACGACTTGACATTGCCACATCATCAAGTTAGTCCATGTCAGCAGTGTCATGTCAAGTCGTGTCATGAGTTTTCATATGCCACATCACTATTGTGGGCCATGTATATTGTAAATCAAATGTATTGTAAAGTGGAAGTCCAATGGACACACATGAATATGAAGAGTCATGTAAGTTGAAAAGTCATAGGAAGTTGAACAGTCATGAGGGTAGTCAAAGAGTCACAAATGTTAAGCATCACCCCTTGGTTATATGTACCCCCTCATTTTATGAGCAAAGGACGTTTTGCCTTGGCTCCTCCTACAAAGCATTAGAGGGACGAGCTAGTTTTTTTAGGAGCAATGAGTGGCTCTAATGTCCCCCTACTTGGGCTAGTGATGTACAATGTAAATATGTGTCTTGGAACTTTTGCTTAATAACAGAAGCCTTTTTAGGCCAGCACATTCTTCATGCATGAACTATGGATGTTTGTAAGACTATTTTGTGAACATTTGTATTTCATGTTTTCTTTCACATGTACTAATATAGTTGAACTATTTCGGTTATTTTAGTGCTTAACTTGTTGAGAATGTGTTGTAATGGTTGTTATCGCTGTCTCATCCTTGTGGTCTATTCCGCGAGATACTAGACAAATATTTTTTGCTTATTGGTTATAACGACCATCAAATCTATTGTGGACTATTCTGCTGGATGTTAGATGGACATCCCCTTGTTTGTTGGTTGTAATGACCGTCACATCCAATGTGGACTATTTCGCTAGATGTTGGACATGCCCTTTTGGTTTGTGTGTGTCTCTTCTTGGTTGGTACTATTACCTCTCACTTAGAGGCTCACTTCTCTATCTCCCTTTCAGTAGAAGAACCTAGACACAGTTGCAATGTACACTCATCGGACACACTTCCCTTGCTCTTTGAAGACACTGTTGCATCACTCTCTTGTGTTGACACTTGGAGTCAAAGAAAATATCGAAGGATTTGGAAATCAGGCCTTTATACCGAATGTGACTCCTACACCAAACAGTGTGAAGTTTGATTGGGACTTCATATCAGGGAGATCCCCTGAATGTTGGTGGGTCTAGCATCGTCAACACCTAGCCTTATAGTTAGTGAGTATATGAATTAGAACCTAACTTGAGCCTCCATCCTAGCTTTTTCCTCTTGAGAATCCTACAAGTGTATTTTTCAAGTGTTATGCATTTTGAACATCAACAGGTTCAACTATAAACCTTCTTGTGATTTGTAGTTGAAAGAGCCTAAGATGTTTGCTTAGATTTGATTCTATTGTCTACCTAGTATGTGCTCATGGAAGTGACATTTGTATCCATTAATTCGATTATACTTCTTGAAATCCTTTGGCTTTATCCATTTTTGTTCCTTCCATTAGGGTAGAAGAAGTTCAAAACCTCACTTAATGAGAAAAAAGTTTGGAAATAAATGTCTTGTATGATCAACGATCATTTTTTTTCCAAGTAAAACCTCATGGAGAAACCTAAGGTATAATTCCCGACATTTGTGGCTGGAATCCATAGTAAACTCGTTAGTGTAAAATATGTACCTATCCCAGGGGGATTTGAACTGGAAATTAGCTAAATGACTAGTAACGTTAAGTGAGAACTATTTGAGCTAACCCCTTATGATATCAATGATAAATCTAATCAAAATTTGTATTTAAGCCCTAACAAAGACACTTGATCTTGAGTTTGGATATTAAATATGTGTCATATATAGTTGTTACCTAATTGAAACTGTCTGAAGAAAGAATTTTGTCTCACCCAACACATTTTCTTTTATGTAACAACATGAGAGAGTACTAAACAAAATAATTATTGAAATGCATCCTAAATATGAGCATTTATTTTTTGTTTCTCAATTTTATTTTCTACATGTTAAATAACGATATCCTAAAAGTCCTTGGAAGAAATTTGGAAAATAAAATTAGATACCAAAAACTCATAAATTTATCCAAATTAAATCAAGACTAATATTGATTAATAAAACAAACACACATGCGTTGAAATGTTTATTTATAACATTAAATCATGTCCCACTAAATTAGATAATAAACAAAGAAAATTATCTTAAATATATCAAGTTATCTATAAATATTTAATCTTTAAAATTAATAAAGAAAAAAACATCTCCAAAATAATGATTAATCAATTAAACAATTCCATATTTAAAAAAAATACTTTTAATAAGCATCTTATTCATAATTTCTATGGAAAATGAGATATACCAAAGCATCTATTTCCTTAAGAGTCTTAAGGGTAGCCTTTCCCACCTTGGGAAATAGCGCTTGACCCTACCAAAGGTGTTCTCATTTTTTTTGTTTTATAAAAGAAAAGGTGTTCTCAATTTTTTAAGTAAAAATGACATTGAGGCTTAAGACATTTAGATTATTCCATGCCTTTAAGATTAGGCATCTATTTCCAACATATACTCTTAAGGGTAGCCTTGCCCACCTTGGGAAAGACCGCTTGACCCTACCAAAGGTGTTCTCATTCTTTTTGTTTTATAAAAGAAAAGGTGTTCTCTTTTTGTTTTATAAAAGAAAAGGTGTTCTCAAATTTTTTAAGTAAAAATGACATTGAGGCTTAAGACATTTAGATTATTCCATGCCTTTAAGATTAGGCCATCTTCTTTGAAGCTTATTTAATACCTTTCTACACTACAAAGAAAATGTTAAGATCGGATCATTTTCTCTTAAGATTGTTTATTCTGAAGAAACAATCTTTAATAAACTGTGATTAGACACCCATAGCCAAAACCGTAGCCCACATTTTTTGACATATTCTACAAAGTAATTAGTTTCCCGGGACAAAGTACCATGTGGTTTTATAAGATGAATTAAAATATCTATGATGAATAAATAACCAGATAACCATCTTTCCAGGGGGCATAAATCATTTCATATCAGAGTTAATGAGATTTCATGAGCCTTGTAAGGACAAAAAGGCAATACGAATATACTTGAGCGTTGTTAAATAATTTGTGACAAAATCTGAGATTAAAATGCCAACCAGTGAAGATTTATAGATTTTTTATTAATTTTATTTTTGTGTTTGGTAATTTAAGTATTAACAAGAGTTACATAGTAGCTAGTACTGGTTGTTTAGTTTAAATATAGCTTAATTAAACTAAAAAGTAATAAAGACAAATTTCATCACAAAAATAAAACAACTAATAAAATATTGTATTATTGAATGTCATCGCCAAAAATTAAGAAATATGATTAACTAATATTGTTTATATTAATATATGTATGCGTTTTATTTTTTATTAACATATATAATTTTTATAATTAAATTTATTAAAATATATTTTTAATACAAGGGCTACATGGTAGCTAGTACATGCCTTTTAGCTTAAATATAGCTTAATGAAACAAAAACATAACAAAGACAAAAATTTCATCACAAAAATAAAACAACTAATAAAATATTGTATTGTTGAATGCCATCACAAAAAATTAAGAAATATGATTAACTATTATTGTTTATATTAAGATACATATATCTATATGTCTGTATGTGTTTTATTTTTATTGATATATATATAATTGCCTATAATTAAATTTATTAAAATATGTTTTTAATATAATAATAAGTCACCTTAAGGGCATGAAAATGACAGTGGTCTTGCTCTAGTTTACTGGGCAGAGGGGAAAGGGTTTGCAATTCATGGATGACAACCTGTCAGTCTGAGGCTGGGCTCACTTGCGTGGCCTTGGCAAGGGATTGCCAACTTGACTGCGTATGGGAGGCACTGGGGGTGGAGGTGTGAGATGACAAAAGGGAATTGGAGACTGACCCCTTCTGAGGACTGGATCTCCGTCCATTATGGCTCTAGTACTAATAGTAAAAGGAAAAGGGAGGAGCATGGGGAGGCAGATGACACTGATAATTCAATTCAGGGAAGCAACCAGTGCCATAGTATGTCAAATTTCTTTTGGTTAACAAATTCTTGCTATGAACATGTTTCGGGCATCGTTGACATGGCTTGGCCTGTGAAAGGTCGTGAACGTGGAAGACGGGGTGGGAGCCTAGAAAGGATAAGGAGCCGAGCATGCCTGAGCCCCATAGAGGCAAGAAATTGGTAGAACATCTTATTAGTGAAGTTGCTAAGGTATATCGTGAGGATACAGATGAAGGCATCCATAATATTTAAGAGGAATGGGAAGAGGAAACTAAGCAGGGCAGTGAGACTGAGGAGGATATGGAAAATTGGAGGACACTTATCCCGGAGCCTAGGAACACTAGAGGTAGGATAACAAAATTTAAGCAGACCTTGTACCTCTACTGACTAATGAAAATCCTGTTGGGCAAGGCCAAGGAACATATCTAAATAGGTATGGTGGTTTCTCTATAAGGTATGCCGAGCTACAAACAAGATCTGCAGAAAATTCAATTCCAACTCCATAAGAAAGATATTAGGTTGGACAGAATTGAAAGACACATTCCATGCATCCTGGAACTATCAGAGATGCCTAGAGCAACTGTTAAGGATCCCGCGCCAGTGGAATCGACCTTGGAGGAGCAGAGGGGCTAGGAAATTTCTCATGTTTACTTTTGTTATATATGCGGGTATAATTTACTTTTCGTCATGTAAATATATGTATAGATAGAAATATAGAGTTTGGTCATGAAACAGAGACATATATAGCTTGGCTAGAGAGATTGAAACTTTATTGTTTTTGGATGGCTTGCAATGCGGATAGGTGGCCAACAGACTTGGTTTCCCACTGGGCAAGTTGAGACCACCTAGCCAATCTATGTGGTGTAAATTTCCTATAATGGAATAGAAAATGAAAGGCATGCCAAGCTTAACAAAAAAATTAAAATAATGGGTCACCTTAAATTGAAAATATTGTGAACAAAACTATAATTCATGAAAATAGAAATAATAGAAAAAAAGAAAAAGAAAAAATAAAACAGTTAAATAAAAAAGAAATAAAACTGAAATCAAAAAATTAGTAACCAATAGAAATGGAAGTTACTAAACAACCGATAATAAGACCTCAACAAATCACCTTACAAATAAATAAATTTAAATAATAATAAAAAATAACAAAAATTGAATTCCTAATGTTAAACTGTGGATAAATGTCATAAATTTTTGGTCAAAGACAAACTAATATCCAGTCAAAGCAAAACTGAATGTGTTATACCATGCTTGCGACAGGTATAATAACATTCATTAGCATTTTGGTGGGAGTATTAATTATATTGACTGGTGTTTTGGTGGGAGATCCCACACTCTTTTGATGCAAATTAGGGAACTATGAGTTTTTAAGAGACAAGTGTTTTGATACAAATTAGGCAACTATGGATTTTTAAGAGATAAATGTTTATGATGAAGCAGGTTTTAAGCATTCACTTGTTACTTAGATACGTAAATTGGGTAATGCTGGAAAGAGTAACCTTTTCCGTAATTTGGATAAGTTTCATTTTTTTAAACAAGGTAGAAATTGTTTTAGTTAAATAACAAATCTTGATGCAATATTGTAAGGTAAATTAAAATTAGAGGATTAATTTATTATAAATTTATTAGGGTTATAATTCAAGCCTAAATTTTAAGGCATGATAAGGAAATTACTTCCCATGATGCATTTTAACTGATAACATATCTTCATTATCCTCTTAGCCATCAACCATATTGAAATTTTCACAAACCAATTTGGGAGCTCATGAAACTACAATTTCTAAATCAAGTGCTACTATTTTGTGTCATATTTTTTCTAACCTTATGATTTAGCCATCCAAATTAAATAATATCCAAATCAATCTCTTCGAGGACTTAGTCCCTTAACTTAGGAATAAATATCTAAGCTTGGGTGAGAACAAATTTGTAATACCACCTTGCCTTCATGATGCTATGTCTTAAGACTTAGGAATAAAGAGCTAAGCTTGGGTGAGAACAAATTTGTAAAACCATCTTGCTTTCATGATGCTATGTCTTAAAATGACAACATGTAACCAAATAAAATTCATTATAGTTTTTAACAAAAAAAAATTAGGAACTTCACTTGAATGAATGAAATATCATGATTATGAATCAAGTTCCTTATCCTGCCAACCATAATGTTTATATAAGAGTCACTTGTGCTTTTAACATTATATGATGCCAACTTCATTAAGGATCGACAATAATATCACTTGCCATATTGTCCCCATCAATCTTCCATCTCAATTAGGACGTCATAAACATTTAATGTTACTACACCTTTGAAAGGTTTAGGCACAAAATCAATTTTGTATAGTGCACATGCTAGGGTGTTTTTGAGATTCCTTAAGATATGCACCACTTGGAAATGCATTAAGGGAATTAACAAATGATCCTTCTTACCACCTACTCAAAATGACTTATTGTAATGGTAAGGGTGTGCCATCTCTTTCGCGAAGGGAAAGGTTGTGGGCTTGTAAGGTGTTAACATGCTAAAGGAAATTTCTAACTTACTATGCTAACCATTTTACTTTTCATTGTGTTGTTGTTTTGGGAGCTTTTGTAAACTACTAGAAACCATCAATAGTTAAAGCCATTAATAACTTAAGTGGTTGATTGAGTTCGATATTTTGACATTTAGTGAGAGGGGAAACAAATAGGTTCACATTATCCATGATAGGGCACTTACAAATCTTATGGTCTTGGCTCTGGAAATGGAAGTTAGTGTTGGGTAGATTAGTATAATGATCTAAAGACTTAATCATATGATTGTCAACCCGAATTAGAAAAAAAATCTTTAATGTTGTATCTAGACATTCTAACTCTCACATAGGTCCATTTTTCAATGCTTTGGGATGAAAAAAATAAATGAACTTGTAATAGAAAAAGTTATTAATTGGCACACAAATATTCCTTAGGAAAGATAAGGGTTTCATGGGATGGTTGGGGAATTAGACGTATACATGAAAACGAAGTTAGATAATTTGTTTAGTGACAAAATCTTTAACCTAGGTTGTAAATACCATCAAGATAGCCTGACAAACCCAATCTCCATAAGCAACAACGACAACATACTATGATTCATACTATGATTCCTCAAGAAAAAGAAATTGGAAAAAATCCCTTAATAAAATTATAGTGTTAAAGCCATGGCAAAAGTAAGACTCCCATACCTCCTCTCATATCTCCTTCATTAAAGATTTGATTATAAGATTTGAAAATATACACCCAATACATACTTAAACACTATCTATATTTTGTGAGTGTTATAGACATTGCTATACTTAAATATATAAATATTTCAAAAATTTAATCAAATATATTACCAATAAAATTTTAAAATAATAAAAAAAAACAAAGACTCTGAAACTATTATAAATTATCATAACTTTATCATAACTAAAGGAACATCAAATAGTCCAAATATTAGGAATTATATTCTTTATCTTAATAACTTCGTTGTTAGTAACAATAAAGTAAATAGACACCCCCACAAACCACATAAAGGAGCATGATAAAAACTAATAATAATAAGAATATAATACAAATAATTATATATTATATATATTCGTCTTAAAATTATAAAGTTGATATTGTGATCGATAAAGTTGATATTGTTATCGATTGCAACCCTAAAACTTATGTCACTTTGCAAAAGTGTACAACTCCATATTATGTCATGGACCACTACCATTTTCATCTGCACAAAAAGATAATTACACTCATTCATTGTCATTAACATGTTTGCTAACACGGCTCCATTTCGTTTTTTTATTTTAAATTTAAATGCAGGTTCATTTAATTTTTTTTATAATTATAATTATAATTATAATAATAATAGAATTATATATATATATATATATATAATATTTTATTAACTTTTTATAATTTTTTATTAGGAAATCATATTTTTAATAATTCAAAAATTAAATATTTATTTATATAAAATTAAATTACTATTAAATAATATAATAATTAATTTTATTTTTTTTTTAATTTAAATATAATTATATTTTTACTTATACCAAGTATTTTTTGGAACTAATCACATATAGATTTTAAAGATGATATGTTTCGAACTATTTACCGTAAGTGGTTTGAAACATATCGACTTAAAAATCTATATATGATTACTTCTGAAAAATACTTGTTATATTATATATGATTACTTCCGAAAAATACTTGTTATAAATCATGAATCACAGAGGCCTGCATTTTGATACATTTTTATCTATTAAATTATTATTTATTTATTTTATATTTTAAATATGATTAATTTATTTCTAATTTTATAAATGATTATTTAATATATTGAATTTACATAAATTCATTGAAAATCAATAATTAATTTTTTCCAAAGAAAAATTGGTACCAAGGAACAAAATTTTATTATGGAGATCCTCTTTATGCTCCCTAATTCCTTTTTAGTGGGTGTTTTTGCTTTTCACTGCACTGTTGCTATGATCTTTGCTGATTCAGTACCCTTATGGCTATGAATCATTGTTCCCCAAAGATCCCCAGCTCCTCCATTTGCTTGGCTACTAGGTTGCATCTGTGCATCTATATTTGGAGTATTTTCTATGGCCTCTTCTTCATCTTTAGAAATGTCAGGAAACTTCCATCCCGTTGGTTTTGGGGCATGCCTTTTTTTCTTTTTTTTGGATCCTTTTTTGCTTATGGGTAGGTTTTTTAAAGATGTCCCATTTGACAATAGGTACGATATTGAAAAACCATATTCTCATCATCTAAAACCTGTGTCTATTGAATAATTTCATGTTTTAGAAGAATATGATTAGAGATATCTTTTCTAACTTTGTCGATCTCTACACATTTGGGAAAATGTAAAGATACCTTTTGATGTTCTATCCACGTCCATTTGTTTTAATTTACCTAGGGTATTTTTGCTATCCTCTAAGACCTAATGGTGCCAAAAGGGAAGAGGGAGGATTGGTAGCCTCACCCATACCAGCATTGTTATTACCACCATCAAATTCTAGGAACCATGGGGTGATGAAAATCCCAATTCTCACCCAAAACCATGGCCCTTTGTTTAGAACTATTTCCATATCTTGTTGTATATCAAATTGTACTATGAAGAAGCCTTTGGAGCATAAGTAGATATCACAATTTTGTGTCCAAGAAGAATACACACACTAATATAATTCTTCAGGTCTTACCCAAAAACCATTAAATCGACATATTAATTCCTTTGATTATAGATAGAAATAATCCGATTTTACTTCTGGGGTCTTCACATCCATGGTTAGTACCTTGTCGATTTGCTCAACAATATAAGGTCTTGACATATTTTGGATCATATCAGTTGAAGTTACATGCTGTCCTTTCCTTGCATCTTTGAAAGAGATAGATCCATTTGGGTTTCTAGAATTTATCTTAGGGTTTATGGATGTTGTAGCTCCATTTCGCAACCTCATAAATAATATTAAGTAGAATCCTTTGCCACGCCATAGTCTTTTAGTTAGAGCGCATCCAGGAGCACTTTTCCCTCATATAACAAAATTTGGAGTTTTACTGGTATCCCCATGTCACTTTGAATACTTTGCTTCAAGTGTTTCACTAGATATAAGCCCCATATGATATATCCATCTAATAGATGTCTTCCCTTTTAAATTTTTTATAAAGATATGATTTTTTTTTTTTTTTTCTCTTTGTCTTTTGTCCAAATTTGGAGAAGAAAGACAAAGAGGAGGCCCATAAAAAGTAGATCTAGAAAGAAAATCTTAGATTTAGCAATATCGGAGGACAGATCCACAAAGTATTACAATGGAAGATGTCAGGGTTCAATGCTCTATCTCAACATCCATCCACAAAATTCCACTACCCCTGGATCTCTACAAGAAATCTGTAGGTAACAAAACAACTAAGCTTGTATAACTTGATTTTTTAGCCTAGAGATTCCCCTCATATCCACTTTGTCCCCCTTCACCACACCATCATCACGACATAAAAGGGATCTCATAACCAGAGGACGCAAATCCCACACTGTTGCAGGGATTTCCCCAATATGCCACAAATATTGCATGTAAACACAAAATCCCATCATGATGGAGCTTTCAATGGGTACTAGATCTGATTGTTAATGAGCGATGGTCAACACTCCATGGTTGTAGTCCAATTGTGACCATTTAGTAAAACCAATGCACTACCTTCGCAAAAATACTTTTCCAGATAAATCCATCGATTTCCCACGAAGATCCAATGCTTATGGCTATGTGAAATACCCTCTGTGATCTGCAGAAACATGAATAGTCAATGCACGTCTTCATGGCTAAAACAGATTGGTGCATCCTTACTCCTATAATCTCCATCGTGCTTGTAACCTGTTGAGCGACAACACTCTTTGAAGCTTCATGGAGGAGAACATTAACCCTCATTGCAGTCACCATCTCCCCACAGTGAAAACCAAATTCGTCTGGCACTAGCAAAGCTCCAACAATATTTTCATCTTTAATTTTGAAGAAATCAAATTGGGAAACTTTACTATCTCCCTTTGCAAAACAACTCAACCCCTTTCCTATTCTTTTTTTGCCTTGGAAAAAATCGTAATTTTCATTACATGAGAGAAAATTACATGTTGTATATGCGTATTGCATATGCTGTAGGAGAGGCAGAGTGTCTGTCAACACAAAAATGTTCCAGAGTAGCAAAAAAGGTGCCTTGTATCCACGCAGGGAGGCACAAATATTCTAGTAGAGTTCAGCGAAAATTAATTCAAAATTACTCTTAGCAAAGAGTACTTGTCAGTTATGTGTCTGGTAATTTAAAAGCATATATGAATATTTACAGATGATAGCTAGTGATAAAAAACATGTACCCAGGCTCTCTATGAGCGCTTTAGTCTGTTGTATCTATGAATGACCGATGATAGTATTGATAATGAGAGTCATTCCTCTGTTCCTGGATCAACCAGATGCCGAGAGACCTGACTGCAACTTCTTTGGATAAGATATCGGCAGCTGAATTTCGTTCCCTGTAAATGTTATAGCATAAAAAAGAGTAAAAAAGAGTGATAAGCCGATGTGCCTCATCCAAGATCTGTCTTAGAGAGAAAGTTGAACAAATTGATTTTTTATTTATCCAATCACAGACAACTTTTGAGTCACCGAATAACTGAAGGTCTCTACAGTGTTTTTCTAGTGCGAATTGTATGAGAAATTTGGCTGTGGATAGTTCAACATAGTTGTTTGTGCCTCTTCCCAGGCCCATTTGCAGTTTGTAGAAATAGGTATCAAATAAATATAGTAAGGCCCCACCCCCACAGCCAAGCTCTTGAGCAGATCCATCAAAGAAAGCCCAGGGAAGCAGATGGTTGATGGATTCAGGGACAATGGTTCGGGGCCGATGGATGTCTTCCTCATCAGGGATAGTGTTGTAGTCATGCACAATGCGGGCCGAAATGGATGTCCAGTGGGGCGTAATGTTTTGAAAAATGAGATTGTTGTGTGCTATCCAGAGAGCCCAACATATAAGAAGGGGGAGATTTCTAGATTTAGGTGGGACTGCTCTAGTCCACCAATTTGTCCAGGCCTCTTGAATAGTCACACCCTGCCATCTGATCTGGGGGGATAAAGTCGGAGAGGACAAGCTCCAGAGGTCCTTAGCAGCCTGGCATTCCAGAAAAAGGTGGTCCACGGTTTCATTGTTGCACTTACACAGACAACACCAAAATGGACCATGTTGTGCATGCTTAAGGAGGTTGTCCCCCGTTGGGGTCTTGTTTTTAAGGATTGTCCACATAAGGAGTCGGGTCCTGGGGGGGGCTTTGAGCTTCCATAAATGTTTCCACCATAACTCGAGAACTTGTGGTTTGTATGCTTCAGCTAGTACCAAATAACCCTCCTTAGGAGAGTATTTCCCAGACTTTGCATGTGCCCATATTATCTCATCTGCCCCTTCTAGAATTCTGATTTGAGCTTCGGTCAAGGCCACTGTATAGTTTTTCCAGGTCTGTTCCCATTGCAGAGGAATAAGCAGGCTTCGGGCTGATTTCCAGGCTTGTTGAAATAGAGAGGTATGTTCAGGGTCCGCAATATGGCTGATATGAGTAATTCCCACTTCGTTGAGGTAGGCTTTAAGCTCGGGGGCAGTTTGTGGGCATTTCTGCATCCAATCCAGGGATCCTCCCCGATCCTCACAGCGTTGCCATCTTGTATTCTCCATGTGAGGTTGGATCTTATGATCTCCAGAGATTTTAGCATTACCTTCCAGATTACTGATATCCCTATGTTGACTCTTAAGGGTTGTCTTAGCCAATCCATCACATTTAGAGGTGCAATGTATTTGGAGGTGGCCACCTTTGTCCACATACTATTTGAGGTGATGAGTTTCCAGCCAAGATTTGCTGCTAAGGCTGAGGAAAAGTCCTCCAGCTTCTTGATTCCCCAACCTCCCCATTTCTTTGGAATAGAGAGAGCCTCCCATTTAACCCAGGCAAAAATTCTGTAGGATGTTTGCCCTTCCAGAGAAACTGGATGTAAAGGGTTTGAATCCTAGAGATAATGCCCCTTGGTATCTAAGCTAGAGCCATCCAGTACACCAGAGTAGCCTCAATATTGCCTTTATTAGAGTTAATCTGTCGGCCCTGGATAAGTACTTGTGATACCAGATATTGAGCCTTTTTTCCAGTTTTGCTATTAGCCAGATCCAGTCTGCTATTCTGTATCCCAAGGGTTTTAGCTTGTAACCCAAGTATCTTAGCCCTTCCTCCATTCTTAGAAGGGTGAAGTTGAACTGTTGGAGGGCATAATGAATCTCATGAGGCGAGCAGCCGGGAGCTGTCAATGTGGACTTGTTGCTATTGACAATCATACCTGTGGCAGTTTGAAATAGGGAGAAAGAGTTCTTTAGGGTAGTCAGATCCCCTATACCTCCATTAAGGAAGATCAAGACATCATCCACAAATAACAAGTGAGTCAGAATGCATCCATCTGTGATTTTGATCCCTTGAAGTCTGCCTCTGGAGTGATCTTCTTTGATGAGCCTGCTAAGTCCTTCCATGATAAGCAGAAAGAGCAATGGGGATAAAGGACATCCCTATCTAAGACCTCTTTCTGAGTGAAAGAAAGGGGAAGCCGCTCCATTTACCAACACACTGAAAGGTATATTAGAGCTACAACACATAATCCATTTAATGAAGACAAATGGGAGCCCTATGTGAGTTAAAAGCATTCTTAAGTAGAGCCAACTTACTCTGTCAAACGCTTCTGAGAGATCAACCTTAAGTATCATACCTTTCATTTTCTTAGTCTGAAGAGAGTGCAAAACCTCCCATTATGTTGGGCTCTCTGGAGTGATCTTCTTTGGATCTGCCTATCTTGGAGGAAGGAAAATTGCTTAGGTGAGATATGGGAGGATAGAATAGGCCACAGGCGGTTGGCTATGATTTTGTAGATACAATTACACAGAGAAATGGGCCGAAAATCATCAAATGATGTTGGGTTGTCAGATTTGGGTATGAGGGCAATAAAAGTGGAG
This sequence comes from Pinus tabuliformis, assembly GCA_031772625.1. Taxonomy (NCBI): domain Eukaryota; kingdom Viridiplantae; phylum Streptophyta; class Pinopsida; order Pinales; family Pinaceae; genus Pinus; species Pinus tabuliformis. Next base: position 289,814,987 of record CM062806.1, on the reverse strand, counting down.
TTGAAGGCTTTATGCATCTTGCCTTCACTCCTAGAAGCCTCAACAACCTTGAGGAGATCTGGGCCTAATGTCTCAAAGAAAGCCAGAAAGAACTCCACTGTCCAGCCATCCAGTCCTAGGCTCTTGTCTCTCTTGAAACATTTGAGAGTAGCCTCCAGCTCTCCCATCAAGACTTCCTTTACCAATTTCGATGCCTCCTCTTGATCCACATAACGGGGGAAGAGCTGAGCTACTCAAATGATTTCTGCTAGGGTGGCATTGGTGGGAGCTCTATAAATCTGCTTAAAGTGAGAAGTTGCCAGAGCTGATAGCTGAGGGAATGTATTTATGGGGTTCCCATTCTCATTAAAGAGCTGCCAAATGGTATTGGATGCTTTCCTCCCATTTGCAAATTTATGATAGAATTTCGTGTTATCATCACCTTCAAGCAACCAGATTTCCCTGCTTCGCAGTCTCCATGTCTCTTCTCTATCCTTTAAGATTTTTCCTCGAGAGGCATATAAGGATGTGAGCTTATCCTTATGTTCAAGTGAAGTGAAGACTCCACCCTTATTATTCTCAAAATCAGCAATCTCAGCTTCAGTCTCCCTTAGGGTTTTGTCATCCTGAACTCTCTTATTGTGTGCCCATTTTTTAGAGAGTTTCTTCAATTCTTTTAGGTTATGCACAAAACCCTCTGCAATATTCCCTCTAGCATCAGGGGGATGGGCCTTCTAGAAATTCTTAACCAAGTGAGCATAAGATGCCTCTTTTAGCCAGGAAGAGTTGAATTTGAAAGGACCCTTAGGCTTATCAATTCTCCCTTTGATTTCAAAGTAGATAGGAAAATGATCTGATAGTCCTCCTGAGCCTACCCACTGCCTGAGATTGAGCCCTATGCTTAGAAGGCCTTCCTTGAGAAGGAAACAGTCTAGTCTTCTGGATAGGATGTCTTCCCCAGCTCTATTATTCCTCTAGGTGGGATGCATTTTTGCTAAGGGAATGTCCACTAGACTATGAGCTTCCAAGATGTTCTCAAAGAAATCCAATTGAGGGTCAGACTGGGCATGATGACCCTAGGATTCCGAGTGGCCTAAGGAGAAGTTGAGGTCCCCTCCCAGAATTAAAAGGTCCTTTCAAAAAATCTCAGAGCTCAGAAGATTTTCCGAGAGCTGAAGCCTATGGTGGCATGGCCCATACACATTAATAAGCCTGATCTCGGTGCCTAGGTCTGCTAAGAATAGATCTACCCCAATATGCCCAGGGCTGCCCCAATAGTTAATAAGGTTGATGGACCGGGTGTTAAATCCTAGAGCAATGCCTCTTGATCTTCCAGATGCATCAAGGGCCTGAAAAGACCAGCCCAGGAGCATTGATTCAAGCAAGTGGGAGATAGCTTCAGCACTACCCAAGGTTTCTTGCAGGAGAATTACATCGATAGGGTCGACCATGATGAGCCTTCGAAAGGCTAGTTTTTATCGGGCCTAGCTAGCCCTCTACAGTTGAAAGAGAAGACCTTCATTGGGGGGGGGGTTCTGCCAGGGCGTTCAATGCTCTAAGAGCCCTTTGGATGGTGTTTTGCCTCCCTGAGGCTATATCCTCCCCAGCTTGTAATTTAGCTTTGGACAGAGAAGAGGGACAACTGTGAGGGAGCTTTGGAGGGAAGGGGGTCGAATCGAGGCCAATGCCTAGAAGGTCTGGGACAAGAGACTTCGCCTTGGATCGAGTCGGGTAATAGGGAGGAGGGGGGCCAGTCTCAGGAGCATGGGAAAGGGTGGGGGGGAGCTCCGGAATGGAAGGAGGGATAATGGAGATAACGGGGGGGGGGGGGAAGGAGGGGATAGGTCACAGAGGTGGGAGACTGAGACAAACCTTCATTAACCTTAAAATTTGCAATTGCAGAGAGAGAAATACTTTTAGACAGAGCATAATTTTGAGAAGTACAGGGGACGGGGGAGCTCTTACCCGAAGAAACTGCAGCCCCGACAGCCGCCCTAGCCCTGGTGAGCGGAGGAGAGGGAGGCCGATACGGTGTTTTGGCCCGCTTCTTCGAGGCCTCCTTGGTAGGAATTTCCTTGGCTGCTTCAGAGTGAGCATGTGTCTCTGCCTCTCCTGATGGTGGGGGCTTTTCTTGTGATTGATGATTCCTTGCTGGCGTTGCCTTGCTAGTCTCCCCAGCCTTTGCCTTATTGTTAAGAGGGTAGTCCCGAAAGAGGTGGCCAACCTTATGGCATCTTCTGCAACGAAAGGGCACCCCTTCGTAATCCAATATCTACATCCTGAAAAAATTCCCTTTCCTATTCTTACATGGTTACTAATAAAAAGTAAATAATTAATATTATATTATTATGAATTTCACTACTATATAATTAAATAATATAAAAATAAATAAAATAATTTCACATGGTATATAATTAAATAATATAGAAATAAATAATTAAAGAATATGTATTAAAAAGTTATTAATACATAATTAAACATTTTATTAAGATCGTATTTGGTATTTTTGATAGTCGTGAAGTATCTATTTGAAATATTAAATCATTTCAAAACTATAACATAATTCAGTTTGAAACAATCTAAACGTATTTAGATAACTAAACCATTATAATATATAACTAAAAGTGATCAATATTTCCAATGATGTTGTGTTAATCATAATCAGATACAAAAGTCAATATTAATCAATATAGCTATCATTCTTATTATCCTGTCGCGGTGAGGGATAATGTCTTTATAATATATAATTAAAAGTGATCAATATTTCCAATGATGTTGTGTTAATCATAAATAAATACAAAAGTCAATATTAATCAATCTAGATATCATTCTTATTATCCTGTCGCGGTGAGAGATGATGTATGGGATATATGGTTGATTTCAAATTAATGTGACTTAAAAAGTAAACAACTTTTTCTAAAGTTAGTAATAGAAATTAATTAAAATTAAATTTATTTATTTTTTAATTTTGATTGGTTAAGTCAATTTGGGTCTTATTTTGTAATAACACTCGTGTACTAATCATTGTTAATTCATAAATATTATTAGGGAAGTCTTACATAGATTTTAGCAGGTGTTGTTCAAGAAACCACTAGTAAGTAGCACACATGTTTGTCTTCAATTGTCCCCACATTGATTTCTTTTTGATGGCATCTTTATATACATAGGAAGGTCTAATTGAATCAAAATATCTATGATGAATAAATAACGAGATAACTATTTTGGTAATTTGAGTATTAAAAAAGGTTATATAGTAGTTAGTACCCGCTGTTTAGCTTAAATATAGCTTAATTAAACTAAAAAGTAATAAAAACGGATTTCATCACAAAAATAAAACAACTAATAAAATATTGTATTATTGAATGTCATCACCAAAAATTAAGAAATATGATTAAGTAATATTGTTTATATTACTATATGTATGTGTTTTAATTTTATTAACATATATAATTTTTATAATTAAATTTATTAAAATATGTTTTTAATACAATGGCTACATAGTAACTAGTACCCGCGCAGACGGCCCACTTGATTAACCAAGCATGCTTATTTGTGAGGTGAGGTGAGGTGAGTCGCTTAGTGCCAGACACCCAATAAGTAAATTGAAATCTCTCAAAAGGCACTGATGGTGGAAGTCGTGGTAAGGCAAATTTGATCAAACAAGCCAAAGGATGCATGCCACTTAGCTTAAATATAGCTTAATGAAATAAAAATATAACAATGACAAAAATTTCATCACAAAAATGAAACAACTAATAAAATATTGTTTTGTTGAATATCATCACAAAAAATTAAGAAATATGATTAACTAATATTGTTTGTATTAAGATACATATATCTATATCTCCGTATGTTTATATATATATATATATATATATATATATATATATTAAAAACATATTTTTAATATAATAATAAGTCACTTTAAATTGAAATATTTTGAATGAAGATATAAATAATAGAAAAAAAAAAAAAAAAAAAAAGAAAAAGAAAAAAAAAAAAAAAAAAAAAAAAAAAAAAAAAAAAAAAAAAAAATTAGTAATCAATAGAAATGGAAGTTACTAAGACCTCAACCAATCACCTTACAAATAAATAAATTTAAATGATAAGAAAAAAATAACAAAAATTGAATTCCTAATGTTAAAGTATGGATAAGTGTCATAAATTTTTGGTCAAAGACAAACTAATATCCAGTTAAAGCAAAATTGAATGCATTATACCATGTTCGCGACATCTATAATAACATTCATTAGTGTTTTAGTGGGAGTATTAATTATATTCACTGGTGTTTTGGTGGGAGATCCCACACTCTTTTAATGCAAATTAGGTAACTATAAGTTTTTAAGAGAGAAGTGTTTTGATACAATTAGGCAACTATGAGTTTTTAAGAGAGAAATGTTTATGATGAAGCAGGTTTTAAGCATTCACATGTTACTTAGATAGGTAAATTGGGTAATGTTGGAAAGAGTAACCTTTTCAGCAATTTGGATAAGTTTCATTTTTTTTTTAAGAAAGGTAGAAAGTGTTTTAGTTAGATAATAGATCTTGATGCAATATTATAAGGTAAATTAAAATTAGAGGATTAATTTATTATAAATTTATTGGGGTTATAATTCAAGCCTAACTTTTAAGGCATGATAAGAAAATTACTTCCCATGATGCATTCTAACTGATAACACATCTTCATTATCCTCTTAGGCATTAACCATATTAAATTTTTCACAAACCAATTTGGGAGCTTATGAAACTACAATTTCTAAATCAAGTCATACTATTCTGTGTCATATTTTTTCTAATCTTATGATTTAGCCATCCAAATTAAATAATATCCAAATCAATCTATTCGAGGACTTAGTCCCTTAACTTAAGAATAAAGAGCTAAGCTGGGGTGATAACAAAAATGTAAAACCACCTTGGCTTCATGATGCGGTGTCTTAAAACTTAGGAATAAAGAGTTAAGTTTGGGTGAGAACAAAGTTGTAAGACCACCTTTCCTTCATCATGATGCTATGTCTTAAAATGACAACATGTAACCAAGTAAAATTCATTATAGTTTTTAACAAAAAAATTAGGAATTTCACTTGAATGAATGAAATATCATGATTATGAATCAAGTTCCTTATCTTGCCAACCATAATATTTATATAAGAGTCACTTATGCTTTTAACATTATATGATGCCAACTTCATTAAGGATCAACAATAATATCACTTCCCATATTATCCCCATCAAACTTCATCTCAATTAGGACCTCATAAACATTCAATGTTACTACACCTTTGAAAGGTTTAGGCACAAAATCAATTTTGTATAGTGCACATGTTAGGGTGTTTTTGAGATTCCTTAAGATATGCACCACTTGGAAATGAATTAAGGGAATTAACAAATGATCCTTCTTACCACTTACTCAAAATGAATTATCGTAATTGTAGGGTGTGCCACCTCTTTCCCGAAGGGAAAGGTTGTGGTCTTGTAAGGTGTTAACATGCTAGAGGAATTTTCCAATTCACCAAGCTAACTATTTTGTTTTCCGTTGTGTTGTTGTTTTGGGAGCTTTTGTAACCTACTAGAAACCAACAATAATTAGAGCCATTAATAACTTGAGTGGTTGATTGAGTTCAATTTTTTTGACATTTGGTTAGAGGGGAAACAAATGGGTTCACATTATCCATGATAGGACACTTACAAATCTTGTGATCTTGGCTTTGTAAATGGAAGCTAGTGTTGGGTAGATTAGTATAATGATATAAAGACTTAATCATATGATTGTCAATCTGAATTAGTAAAAAATTCTTTAATTTTGTATCTAGACATTCTAACTCTCACATAGATCCATTTTTCGATGCTTTGGGATGAAAAAAAAAGTGAACTTGTAATAGAAAAAGTTATTAATTGGCACACAAATATGCCTTAGGAATGATAAGGGTTTCATGGGAAAGTTGGGGAATTAGACCTATACATGAAAACAAAGTTTGATAATTTGTTTAGTGACAAAATCTTTAACCTAGGTTGTAAATACCATCAAAATGCCATGACAAACCCAATCTCCATAAACAATAATGACAACACACTATGATTCCTCATTTTTTTTTTAAATCCCTTATTAAAAATATAATATTAAAGCAATGGCAAAAATAAGACTCCCATACCTCCTCTCGTATCTCTTTCATTAAAAATTTGATTATGAGATTTGAAAATATACACTCAATATATACATAAACACTATCTATAATTTATAAGTGTTATAGACATTACTATACTCAAATATATAAAGATTTCAAAAAAATATTGCCAATAAAATTTTAAAATAAATTAAAGAAACAAAGACTCACAAACAACATCAAATAATCCAAATATTTAGGAATTATACTCTTATGTTAATAGCTTCGTTGTTAGTAATAATAAAGTAAATAGACACCACACAAACTATATAATTTAACATGATAAATAATAATAATAATAATAATAATATATTCATCTTAAAAATATAAAGTTGATATTCTTATCGATTGCAACCCTAAAACTTACGTCACTTTGCAAAACCGACAACTCCATATTATGTCATGGACCACTACCATTTTCATCCGCACAAAAAGATAATTACACTTATTCATTGTCATTAACATGTTGCTAACACGGCTCCATTTGGATTTTTTATTTTAAATTTAAATGCAGGTTCATTTAATTTTTGTATTTGAATTATTTATATATATAATATTTTATTAATTGTTTTTTATGAATTTTTATTGGGAAATAATATTTTTAATAATTCAAAAATCAAATATTTATTTATATATAGAGTCTCGCATATATAAACAACGGAAGTCTCGGTTCAGTTATATATAAAGTCTCTCGCATATATAAACAGTCTTGCATATATAAACAGCGGAAGTCTCGGTTCGGTTGTATATAAAGTCTCTTGATATAAACAGCGGAAGTCTCGGTTTGGTTGTATATAAAGTCTCTCGCATATATATAAGGGTTCGGTTGTATATAAAGTCTCTCGCATATATATAAGGGCTCGGTTGTATATAAAGTCTCTCGATATAAACAGTCTCGCATATATAAACAGTGGAAGTCTCGGTTCGGTTATATATAAAGTCTCTCGATATAAACAGTGCGAACTCTCGCATATATAAACAGTCTCGCATATATAAACAGTCTCGCATATATAAACAGTGCGAACTCTCGCATATAAACAGTGCAGTCTTCGATATATATAAACAAGTGCAGTCTCGCATATATAAACAGTCTCGCATATATAAACAGTTCGGTTATATAAACAGTGGAAGTCTCTCGCATATAAACAGTGCAGTCTTCGATAAAACGGGTGCGGAGTTCGGTTATATAAACAGTGGAAGTCTCTCGCATATATAAAATGGGTGCGGAGTTCGGTTATATAAACAGTGGAAGTCTCTCGCATATATAAACAGTGCAGTCTTCGATAAAACGGGTGCGGAGTTCGGTTATCAGTGCGGATATATATTGAACGATTCTCTTAAATCCTCGCATCCGGTGATTTTGGCATATATAAATCCGAAGCTCGGTACCCTCGTTCCGGTTCTAAGGCTCCGGTTTTTGAAATATATATAAACCCTCGCATTCGGTGATCTTGGCTCGCATATATAATTTGAGCTCTCGGTGATCTTGGTTCTGGGGCTCGCATTTATAAACGCATTCGGTGATCTTGGTTTTAAAGCTCGCATACATAAATCCAAAGCTTGGAGATCTTGGCTCGCACATCAGGTTCGGATATCAGGTGCACACATTCCTTATCTTTTTCTTTTCTAATACATATTTGCTCATATAATTTCAAGTATGAATATTTCACCACAGTTACCAAAGATTACCAAGGGCAGACCTAGCACAGTTACTCTACAAGGCCTCTATGAGTATATAGAGTCTTTAGAGAAACGTAGAGAAGAAAGAGAAGCCAAGTTACAAAAAGAGTTAGAAGCCGTGCTGGAAAATAAATTTGCATCTCTTGAAAACACTATCCAAAAACAAATAGAAAATAAAATAGAACTACTGGAGAATAAAATGGAGGCAATGGAGACTAGATTGCATGTTATAGAAAAACAAAACCAAGATACTAACCAACCATCCCAGCAAGGAGACGCTGATACCTTAGAGGGTCTTAAAATGAAAGACATGATTAAAGAATTAGAAGAAAAAGTTAATAGCCGCCTCACCCTAAATAGTGTGGTAGATAAGTTAGATATTAAACCAATTAAAGACGAAATGAAAAAAATTAATAGAATTAGACCACGAACGTAACAAAATGACCTTAAACCTTATAATCTTTGGTTTAAAAGAGGAAGAAGATGAGGATACTTTAGCCTTAGTCCAGACAGAATTACATAATAGATTACAAATTGAAACAGTGTGTCTCACAGAAGCAACAAGGTTGGGGAAATTAACCGAGAATAAAGGAAGATTAATCCGCATAAAGGTGAGCTCTACTGATCATAAGCACAACATACTTAGTAAAACCTCAAGTCTAAAAGGAACGGGAATATTCATAAATGAAGATCTCATTCCAGAAGATCAAGCAGAATTAAGAAAGGAGGTTCAAAAGGTAAAAGAAGCTAGAAAGGAAGGAAAATGGGCAATAATCAGAAATAGAAAAGCCTTTATTCGAGACAAAAACCAAAAAGATAGTAATCAATAGCAATTAAACATGCTCCGGATCCTTTCTTGGAACTGTCGGGGCTTCCCATGGAACAAAGGCCCCAAGCTAAGTTGGATTTCAAATGATGTTGATATTATTTTGCTTGTCGAAACTTGGGAGCACGAAGAATCTAAGGTCCCTAACATATATGGCTTTACGCTATGGTCTACGTGGAACAAGCGATCCTCCCGTAGAGGCATTGGGGGAATAGCTTGTTACATTAAGAAGAACATCTCCCCCTATGTCAGGATTTATAAAAACGACCCTTACAACCAATTTAGTTGGATAGAGATCAGAGACATTAATAATAAAAAGTCCTACATAGCAATATGTTATTTCCCCCCCATTAATTCTAACTTCTATAAGAAGAAGAATCTAGATAAAACTAACCCTTACAATAGTTTAGAGAATGATATTTCTAGCCTAAGGAATGATGGTAATATCCTTTTAATAGTTGACTTCAATGCTCGAACTTCAAACAACCAAGCTATTATTTTAAGCAATCATTCCAACCCTCTTTGGTTAGACGAAGACCCTACCCTGGCTAGTAGGTACAAAAGGAGCTCTGAAGACCTCGGGGAAAATTTGTTTGGGTCAGAGCTAGTTAAGCTCTGTAGTGCTCAGGATCTCATAATTTGCAACGGTCTAAAAAAGTGGCCCAATTCCAGCAAGATGACCTGCATCCATGGACTTGGTAGCAGCGTGGTAGACTACATTATTTCCGATCTTCCATTATACAACGAAATGATAAACTTTGACATCTTAAACGACCACGAGCCTGACTCCGATCACAGGCCTTTACTTATAACCCTCAATTTTGTCATGCATATAGTTCCCATAGAAAATAATACTTACAACCAAAAGAACTTAATATTTGATAAAAATAAAAAGGACCTCTTTCTAAATGAATTAAAAACTAATTTGCCTTCTTTATCTAGTATAGACAACATAGAAGACCTATATCATAATTTTACTACAACCTTCTCATATTCTATTAAAAAGTTCTCAATTGAAGTCTCAAATAATAAAAGAAATAGCAAAACCAATCCTTGGTATGACAAAGATTGTAAAAATGCGAGGAGAGCAATTAAGGAAGCTGTTGATGATTCTCTTAAAATGGACAAGATAAGAATATACAAAGCCCTAATTAAAAGGAAAAAGAGGCAGTACATTCGTCAAAGACAAGAGAATCTCTTACACCTCTCTAAGGTAGCTCCTAAGAAATTTTGGAGGCAGATTCTGACTAGGAAGATTAAGGATAATAATAAAATTGCTCTTCACGATTGGAATTCTTATCTTAAAAAGCTTTATGAATCTCCTAATGTCATGGATAATTTGGAAACCCTGCTCACGACGAAAGAAGTCTTCTCTTTAGAAGACATTAAGTTTGGGGTTAATCGCCTCGCGAATGGGAAAGCTAAGGACATTGAAGGTTACCAGGCAGAAATCTTAAAAATTGGAGGCCCTGTCCTCATCCCCCACATCCACAAGCTTTTCAATCAAGCTGTTAAGCAAGGGTTCCCTAAACCTTGGACTGAGAGCCTCATTATCCCTATTTTTAAAAGTGGAGATACAAATAACCCCTCTAATTATCAGACAATTATGATCAGCCCTCTCTTAGCCAAGTTGTATGGTAGTATTCTGGAAAAAAAGTTAAGCATATGGCTTGAAAGTGAAGGTAAGAGGGCTAAAGGCCAAGCAGGTTTCAGAAGGCATCACTCAAAAACAGACCACCTTGTTACGCTTAGGATCATTGCGGAGGAA